>WFKH01011926.1:64248642-64287392 GCA_016163765.1 Magallana hongkongensis
AGAGAGAGAGAGAGAGAGAGAGAGAGAGAGAGAGAGAGAGAGAGAGAGAGCAAAACATACAAAACGGTGTACACGCACTAATACTGTGTGAGTACAAGTGTGAGTAGACATAAAAAGAGAGAGATTATTAGTTTACAAATTAACACAAACCTTTTTTTCAGGTTCTGATATGTGTGCAAATGTCATTCAACGTAATAGATGGCATGCTTGATTTGAATTGAATGCAAGTGCGAGTAAACATAGCCATTTCCCCATCTTCGACGTGTTTATCATTGCTCTCTGTGGAAACGAATCACATTGTTAGTTAATTTTAATGTTAATTTGATGTTTAAACTAAGGTTTATTGATTACTAATTATATTTTAACACATTATCACATTGTAATTAGCATCTGATTACACTTCAGCTCATAATGCATTAAAATGCCGTTCAGTGTTTTTTATTGTTTGCCGACAAACTTTCAAATGCTTTTCAGTTTGATACATTTTAGAATGTTTTATACACGTTTATTACGAAAGTTCCCATTAAACTCAACAGTTTCTATTTATGTATCTCTCTCTCTCTTTTGAATAATTTAGTTTATTATTTCGTTAAAGAGAGTACTTATTATACAATACTGAAACAATATTGATCAAGCTAGGGATATTCTTTTTTTTAAGGTTAACGAAATGTCAACAACATTAAGACACAATGCATTTTATTAAAACACGAAATGGGTTGGATACTTTGTGTAATTCACGATAGGAAACTTTACGGTTATAAGTAATCCATTATTCATTAAATAGTTTGATATTTTTGGAAGCATTGTTGATTAATAAAGGATATGTCGATAAAAAGCTTATAACGAATAATAAAGATGAAACAATTATTTTAGGTGTAACATTCCCTTCTTACTATATTATTTTAAACCAAATAAATTTCATAGTTTTTTTTTCAAGTATTGAAAACAAAGAGCGACAACCATTCATGGTTACGTCAAAATATACTAGTATTCAGTTTCTATAAACTGATGTTTACAAATGAAAGACATGCTCCGATATATCGAGAAATGATACCGTGCATGTACATTGCATTGATGTTGATATTTGAGGTGATAATCCACGATCAGAATGACGAACCTGATGTTATGGACAAAGGGCTCTTCGTTTCCCCGGGATTCTCGACGTTTGCTTCTATTCATAAAACGGAGGTAGTTATAGCTTATATATGCGTATGTCTCAGTTCTACTTTTTATATGTATATGATCTACTTTCCTTGATGATGGAATGATGGTTTAAATAACAACCAACTTTTATCGGTTATCAAAATCTATGAAAGTTCTAAGCGGTGTGTTCGAGAGGATACAAAAATGAAGGACAATTGTCCATACACAAACACTGAGCCATTCACATATACATATAAAACATTATTTTCGAATAGTAACAAATTATAATTTCTGATTGAAAAAAAATATTTTGCAGTTAACAACCCTTTATCTAGAAAAAAAGTAAGAAGAAATAACGTAAATTCTATTACAGTATCGATATTTGCCTAGTCCTTACAAAATGAATGGGGAACAGTTTTGTGTGGATACAAAAACTCCGGATTACAAGAATCCACTGCAATACTATGACGTATACAGCAAGACAGCGTGCAGGATGGAGTGTAAACAGAACCACGTGGTCCGACTTTGTGGATGTCGGTCACCATATAAAAGTGTTGTTTAAATAATGATTCTATATAATTTTTCTTTAGGAAATGATACAATATGCTCCCTCGTAAAATTGACGGAATGCTACAAAGTTGAAAGTGGTAAGTTAAACAAAGTATACAACAATGATCTGTAATAAAGTTTTTTTTTCTACTTGAAGTTGTACAGTAAATTGTAAGGCACTTTAAGGAGACTGGGTTGTCAACAAATTAACCATCAGAGCTACCTTAAATTTTCAGATGTGTTTGTTTAGGTATACAATATTATTTAGTAAAGAAAAATTTGATATATTTTAGCTTTCAAATTTGAGTATTTTCCTATATCTTTATACAGAGCTCTTCTTCTCAAGAAAATAAATACATCATGACAATGGCCACAACCATCAAGCCTTCTTAATACTAACAAAAGCATTCTAAATGCGGTCGTTACCACCTTTTTCTTTGTATTTTTCATTAATATTTTGTCTATAACTTTCAATGATATACTTCTTGAAAAATTCTTCATACATCCAAATTCAGGATTGAGATAACTTAAACCAATGGTAGGATGACCCAAACATTCTGCAATCGAACAAAATCTTCCCTGTAATTAAACACAGTATACTTTGATTTAAATGAGGTTTACTCAGTATACAGTACAAATATACGGTCACGAACATTGCGGTTTTTTTCAGAGCGTTTTGACCAGAACGGAACTGTCCAGGGGATGTGTCCTTGCCCTGCGGAGTGTGAGTACGATGAGTACCAAGCGCGACTGTCCACTGGTTCTTTTCCCGCCAAAAACTATGAGACTGTTCTCAACGAGCTGGGCATCGCAGACGTAAGGTAGGCTGTGACGTGTGTTACAGGTGTTACAATCGGACCTCAGCAAAACGAGACGCTGTAACGTACTACATTTGTATATTTTGTACAGTGGTGATGAAATAATGAGATTAAATAATGGAGTATTCATAATCAATGCAGAAAAGGCACACAAAATTTGCGAAATAAAAATACAAGACGAGACACAAAAACTACCATACACTTCATTGAAGACTATAAAAACATGATTTATCCCTTGACTAAGAATTTCAGTTGAGATTGTCTGAGAGACATTTTTTGACGAACGAATGGTTTATAAAGTACCGCTTTTCTTCGAACGTTATTATTTCATTTTGTTACTCAAATTTTCTTCAAGATAATTTTGAAATACACATACATAAGCTTCTGTGATACAAAAATGTATCTTGATTTTACATTTTTCTTTTTATTCCGTTAGTGACATCAGATCTTCTTTGACAACAAAAGATAAGTATCTTGTATTGTAGAGAAAAATTCCTGGAACTTGCTATTTATTTTGAATCCCTTGGCGTTTTGAAAGTAGAACAAAAACCTGAGTATAGCTTCCAAGACATCATCGGTGCGTTATGTTAACGTTTTGTAAATAAAAAAAGATTTTAAATATATGTTAAACTGAAACTTCCTTTCAATTCAATATCTTTTCAACTAGAATAAAATTATTTCTAGTTTATGTAAGAATCAAAATTCGGTGGCCACGCATAGTCACATATTTCTTCATACTTTACAGTTTGTTAGACTTAGATTAGGAAAAAAAAGTTTAACATCATTTTTTTGTTGACATGTGGTCCCGTTGTCATGGTAACAGATGGTAATTACGTCAAATGACATTTTAATACTATTTCAGAACATATTGTGATTAATGGCAACAATTTGGGATTTCCAGAGTAGAATATATTATGAAAAGAAATTGTCATTTTTCTAGAGAAAGAAAAACATTTATGGAAAAACGCATAATTTTAAAGTGTTTTCATGGTAACTAAACAGAAATTTCAAAATATGACTTGTCATTTAATTTGAATTTAAAATGCAATTCTTGATTTTTTTTTACACACTATTATGATTGTGCAATAAAGAATTTAAAGATGAAAATTGAGAATCGTTCCCATTGTAACAAGCTTAAAAAAGGAAAATTCTAATATTTTGAGGCAATTTCGAATAATATTTTTCAAGTAAGAAAGTAAGAAATATTATCATTTGATATCAATTGGAGAAAAAAATCAACTATATCCTTAACTTTAGTGCAACTTGAAAAAAATTGATTAAAAATGATTATCTATGGTACTTTTTTTTTTTTTTTTTTTAGCAACGACACATCTGTGTTGCATAACAAAACTTTCTGTGGTAAATTATGAAGTGGTAGGTAAATTTTAACAAGTACCAATGAAAAAATCGTTAAAAATCTGACAATCAGGAAGAACAGCCTATCAATATAACCTTCATTTTTTTAGTTGTTTGTATTTCTATGCTTTATTATCATAGCAACGGGTGTCATTTTTTTATATAAATAAAATGTATATTGCATGGACATTGATAAAAATGTAAATACCAAATTGTTACCCAATTCGGCTTATCTAAAAGAAGAACAAGTAAAAAACCAATTTCAATAATTTTTAACGGTTTCCATGCTAAAATTTTAAAAGTATTCGTTTCTTTATCAATTTTCTTCCATAAAATGAGAATTAACAAAATTCCATAGGTTGTTTTATGACTTTGATAACTTATATTAGTAGGCAAAAATTTATCATCTGGCTTCAAAGTAGGTAAGATTAGCTAATTTTTGATCTGTAGCCTCGGATACCAAGCCAATGGTTGCCCCCAGTAACCAATATTTAGTGTCTTTTTGCATTTTACTCCAAGGTGTATCCATGTATGAACTATTAAGAAAGTCGGTGATTATGCGTGGTCAGACCCCTTGATTCTTACATAGAATTGATATTAAATGCATGTTCGAATGAATAAGGTTGTACGTTATCCATGATACACAGTAACGATACAACTAACTTTTGATATTCAGTTACTTTTTTTTTCTTTTTATCCACGATTTGCAAAACCAACTTCGTTACTTTTAGTACCCACCCAATAATATCTGTTCTCTTATCGTCTACATTTGGTCATAGTTACACTTGGCATGAAATGGTTTTTTATTTATTACTATTTTTTGGGCTTAAATTATCCTTGATTCACAGCAACTTAATACATTACTTTTAGAATTTAATTTCACTTTTAAAGTGCATTATCCACGACAACAACAATATACCTCTTCTTTTTGTATTTACACAACCTTTGAACTATTTGTCTTATTTGCCATGATTAACAGTCACATTATATACCAACTTCTGTATTAAGTGACTTCCAGCAATACATTTTTCTCCTGTGATTATAGCTCTGTTGGGATTTTACCTTACTTTAAGTACTTGTATTTAATATCTTATAAGTTATTTTCATCTCTTTTAATCTACGAATCACCTTACTTTTAGCATTTTGTTACTTTTAAAGTTAGTTTTTGTTGCATTTGTGATTGTAGGTCTGTTGGGAGGACAGATGGGATTGTTTCTGGGCGCCAGCCTGCTGACTCTCACCGAACTCATTGAGGTCATTCTCTTGTCTTCACTGGTCGTCGGGAGAAGAATGTACCACCAAATTTTAAAACAGCCTCGACATCTTCACAACTGAAGCTTTCACAGATACCTTTGTTAAGTTTATTTAATGAATATTCGGAGGGATGACACATAACCATCGCAAACGACGAAAAACTATCTAATAAGAACAAAAACATTGGGAGTTTTACTGATTTGCTAACCTCAAACGTTCTGACAAAGAGTCAATGTTCTACACTGGCAGCACATGGTTTGCAGTCTAGCCATTTGAAACTCGCACTGCAAACAGGCGAACGAGAAGGTCTTCATAACATACTGAAGGGAAAGTTGAAATATTTTAACTCTGTGATATAGACAAAGTTATCTCTTTCTATTAAGTATGAGTGGTTATTTTTGTTATATTGTCTACTTTTAGGCGACATTTGAATTAAAATAATGAATTCATCACTATTTTTGCAATTTAAAATTTGATTACTTTTGCTAAAGATTAAAATTTATTTGTAATTGATTGAATACGATTCCAAACATATTGTTCAGATAAAATTTTACTAATTATTTAATTAAAGATTGAGTTTATGGTGTTGAGAAAGCTAGATTTCCCGGCGCCGACCTGTCCTATCAGTAAAATGTTGACTTCCGAAATTTTCATCTCTTCAAGAGGCTCATAAGTGGCAATAGATTCCTTTAATTCTTGAAAAATCTGTATATATGTTCAAAAATTATAGTTTGAGTCAAAATGAATTAACAGATCGTTCGACATTAAAATATTTTTTATTACGCTATTACGAGCAAATAAACAGATTTTGATTTATCAAACATTTGTCATTGACGTGTGGGTAACTTACTTGTAAATTCCACCCTGTTGAGTCCCTCCAAGGAGACTGCAGTTCCTCGTCTGGCAAAAAGTCTACATTGAAAGCAAAAATTGAGCATGGTTTTCATATAAAATTGTAAAAAGTATAAATTGTTTTAATAAAAAATATGCTAGTATTCATTTGGTCTCATTTATCAACAATGTTATATTGTTGTAATAATCTGTTTATGATAATAAATTTATTGTTGAAATGAATGAGCTCTGACCTTTGACCAGGTAGTTCTCCAAATCAGTGACGTTGTTGTGACCGTTTGCCACTGACTGGCCTGTCTCTCCTTTCATGTCAAATCTTTGTTCGTCAAAAAAATCTGACGTGCTGAGACTGTAAAGGCTGGAAGGTGATTTTTCATCCACCTTAATTGATGTTTGAAATGAAGGCAACGAATAAAACCATGGTCCGAAAGAATTGTTGTCCAGATGAGTTTCTCCTTGTATGTGAGGAAACTTCATTGGTTTCCAGTTTCCAGTTGTATATAATTTAAAAAAAAAAGCTGTGTTGTCTGTCGAATAGTTAGTATATATTGTACTCCCCCAGCTTCGTGACAGGTACCCCCGTACACGTTGTCGTCAGTGTTGTAGAAGATGGTCACCGTGGGTCCCTTGTTGTTACACAACTCGTGGAACATATTTGTTGACCCTCCGTCTCGGCTCAATTTGTACAGAAGTTTAAACTGACTGTCTTTGCTAATCCAATGTGACAACTGTGTCTTAATTTTACACGTAAGTAACCCGTCCATTTTTTTTAAAGTACACGTGTACAATCTATGAAATTTCCATCACCGTGCAAAACTATCCGATACTTTTCTGCAATAAAGTAGAATTAAGGTATACAAATATATATTTATATTGTTAATTCATACATTTTTATGTCTATCAAATTTGGCTCTCCCTTTTCTATCTGCCTTGTGATATTTATATTTAATTCGTGAAATTTGAGTATGTATTTCAAATTTCAAATTATTATTTAATGGTCGAAAACGTAGATTGATTTAGAATACAACTTATTTGTTTTTTAACTATACCTCAATTCATGTGAATAGTGTACAATATGATTATTTGGTGTTATCTAGTCATGAAATTGACAGTTATAGCTAGTTAGAGTTAGATTGCTCAATAGGGTATACAAGTTGGTCTGCTAATTATCACATCATTTCTGAATCTAGGTCATAAAGTTACTCAAGTGTACATTGTTATCGTAAAGTCAACCAATTAATATCACACAAAGACAACATCTAGAACACTCTCTTCTTTCGTAAATTATTGTATTTATTTATTTTGAAAATCATATGCAGAGAAATTTTCGTCATGATAAATAAGTAGAGCGGAGGGTAGCTTATTCTTCATGACGAAAAATTTCTTTATATGATCTTTCTGTCTTAGAACAGATCCAAGTCATTCAAATCAAAGATTTTTGGGAAAAACCCCACCCACGATTGTGTCCAAATATTAATGCCATGCCTAGCCTAAATTTGTAGATATGGTCTAGGAGCCCAGTACCGATATACTTATATACGTATTAATTGAACACATATATTTTCAACATGGACTTCAAATGAGTGAAATTAGAATGAATGATGAATATGAAAATCATTTACGTAAAGGCAAAAAAAAAATATTCATTTTCAAAAAAAAAAAAAAAAAAAAAAAAAAAAAATGATAAAAAATTCATTGATGGCAATATGGTTCCAACACTACTATTTTCACATATAGCACTAATGGTATTTTTGTGTTGTGACTGCTTAATTTATGGATCTAAATTAAAGAAATGATGATGGAAAAAATACTCCTAGCAAAAAAGTCGAAATTAAAATGCAAATTTTTGCTAGATTTAGCTCACGTTATTGTCATACCAAAGTAGCTGCATGACCTAGATTAAGACCTAATGTGATACTGCGATACGAGATTGTATAACCTATTTAGCAATTAAGGAAGTTTTTGAAAACTTTACCGATGTTCTCTAAATCGCTGGAGTGTTTTTTTTTTACAAATGAAGAGAAAACAAACACATATTACAAGTAACATGATTAGCTCCTTTTGTGGACATTTAAATATTATATCAGCTAGAGTCTCGGTTTAAGTAACACAAAGACCTAAGAGAAGAACATGGATGTATTTGATGCCTATAGTATTCCAATGTTTAAAAATAACCCGGGACGATATAGTATTACGTAAAAATAGCATTTAAATATTTTTATGATAATGTATAAAACTCTTATTTACATAACTGAGCTTTTTCAATGTTGATGTATTAATCCAACAATACTTTACCTAAATTAACAATATCAAACAAAGAAACGGAGAAAAATATGTATCCTGCACAGTATTACACAAAACCTACTTATCATTAATTTCGGATTAATTTCTCCTATGCACTGTCCAATATTTTCAGGAACTAATGTATGGTAGCAAATATCAGACACAATGAAATTAAGTTTTTAAAATATTATTTATTAAATTTCAAGTAATATATGCTAGTAACCCTGATGAAAATCTAGAAACAATATTTTTTGAAAGAAATATTTATTTCCTATATCATAGCATTTGTTTTTCTTTAACTTAATCAAAGCATCAACGGCATCTATAAAATTGAAAAAAAAATAAAAATGAAATAAATTTGAAGAGAAAAAAATGTAAGAAATGAAGAATTGGAAGGCAATATAGACGTCACTTATTTAGTGGAGAGTAACAGCTAATTTGTCATTTTGAACACCTAATTCCTTGCTAAAGTGGTCGTAGAGATTCAATTGTTAGCCGTTGTTGCTCCGGTTACATGTATACACTGTTCGGTCAGAAATTATTTTTTGATGTAAAGTTTTGATTCCGGGCTTTACTGTCTCAATTGCCTTCAGAAACAAATAACAATCATATAACAGCTACCCTTAATTCAAAATAAGAATTAAACTTTAAGGGGTTTTATCAGTCCAAAGCTAGCGAAATTTTTTGAGAGCCGTATATTGAAACTTTTTAACACGTACGGAACTGTAACTCTATGGTCGTATATCAGAAACTTTTCAGACCGGACGCTACAGACCGGAAGCTACACTAATACCTAAATAAATAAAAACAAATGGAAAAAGTCTTATAGGTGTTAATATCTTTGATCACGATTGATTTGTTTTTTTAACATATTCTTTAATAGCAGAAATGTAACTTCAAAACTTAAAGGGGCATGGTCACGATTTCGGTCAAATTTTATTTTTCTGTTTTTATTATTTACAAGGCTTTAGGAATGTATTTTGAATGATCAAATGAAATTTGAGAGTCAGTCGTTGAGTTGTAAGCAAGATACAGGGCTCACAATTCTTTGTCATGTAAACAAGGCTCGTGCCCTGTTTTTGTTTACATAGGTTCAATATACCTGTAAAACATCTTTTCAAGCTGATTTGTACATCTTCTTATTCATTTTAAGCATTAATAAACAGTTCCTAACGTTTAACACATTCATTTTAGGTCTAAAACTGGAATTTTCACTTCAACATTCAAAATGTAAACAAAAGCTTTGTTTACATAGCAAAGAATTGTAAGCTCTGTAACTCGCTTATAACTCAACGAATGACACTCAAATTTTGGTTGCCTATTAAAAATGCCTTACTGAAGCATTGTAAACATTAAAATCGAATAAATAATTTTTGACCAAAATCGTGACCATGCCCCTTTAAAGCCTGCCTAATTCGTTATCTCTGTGGATATAGAACTGATATTTGCCAAATGTTTTACAGAGAGCTTATGGATAATAATAATAATTTCTTAAAGTGTACATGTATATAGTGTCTTCTACATTGTTAAAGACGGTCACCTTGAGTAAGAAATGGGTCTATTTTGAATAAGATGCCTCTTTTAAATCAGAATCTTTTCAAAATTGCAACGCATTCACATATTCATCTGAAACTAATTAAAATGCCACCAAGCATTGTTCATGTTTGAAATTGTTATTTTCACTTCAAAAAATATCTTGTGGATTCATTGGATATGTCATGGTAGAATTGTTTAACATTAAATATTGAGTATGTTTGCACTTATAACCATTGAATATTTTGATTTCATAAAATTCACACTGATGTCTAATTTTTATTTGGGTAGACATATAAGTTTATGTAAACATAAAACGCTATGGTTTTGACAGAAACGTGCCCCATTACTGTGCGTCATTAAATAAAAAATATTGTAATGATACGAGGAACTTAATTCTGATTAGGTATACACATGACGAATTATAAACAAAAATGCAACAACGCTTGTCGGCATTTTTGCAGATCGTACAACAGAGTCACAATAACATTTTCCTCACAGGTAGTAAAAAATGTCATCAACGTCAATGTCGAAGAAATCTCTCCATAACATGAGACGAATTATTATTTTCGCTTCGTTTAAAGATCAATCATGATATGTTTAACTTGATTGACATGGACATCAAGAGAACTTGAACAAAATAAAGAATATTTAATGACATTTATAAATAATCTTAAAAATTAACAATTTAATTTTGCAAACATTTTTTTTTTATTAAAAAAAAAATTACAGCACATATATCAACCGCGCATTGAGAGATAAAAAAAATTGTCGTGTTTCGTCAGACAATTGCCATAACACAAACACATACCTTTGTTTAAATCGGTTAATGATTCATCTTTATGCAGCCGACATTACACGATGCTAATTTTAATTTAAAGCTAAACTAGTTTGCAATTGGGTTTTATCTACAAAAAGACACGTACGGTAAAACTTGATGAAATGATTTTAGCATATAATTTGTTATGTCAGCTTTCTATGTAATACAATACAAGCATATATCATTTGTTTATACTTCTCTTTCAATATTTTAATCAGCTATACCACAATTGACAAAAACAAATTAATTAAATATTAATAATATATTGATTAAGCCACCAAGTTTATTGGTCTTTGTATTTGAAAGGAACATTTTATTCCTAACGTCTGCGATTTACAGTGTCCAGTGACATATTATCTGGTGGTCAATATAGGTATTTATTAGTTCACATATACGCTGAAGCATTTATAATGGTCTATGCAATTTTTGTCGTTTGTACCTTATTTTAAGTTTGAAAGACTTGAATAGTTTTCAGAATCTAAATGTAATCAGCAATTGATTCATTACCTCTGCAGGTTGTGATATCTTATTTTGCTTTAAATTTATGGAATATAGAAGAAACGGAATAAGGAAGGCAATTTTAATGATAAAGTTTTCATTCCAATTTTCAAAATGAAATCATCTAAAGGTGATGAATATATTTGTAGGAATGATATGGGTATGTAATCATCTTGGTCATCTTTTTTAATTTACTTTAAATTTAAAAAAAAAATGGTACACAGTTTTTGTCATTTATTTGAAGATTAGAAAGAGGATTTATTTATACTCAGACTCTGAAAACAAACGTCATGCAGAAATTCTCAAAAACCTTACTAGTGATTAAGAACATCATCAAATAATTAAATAAAAAGAAGATACATTTATTTGGTGTTTGCGAATGCCATTTCATTTTTGAAATGCTTTTAATCATGTATTTGTATACGTTTTGAATTGAGACTTTTAACAATAACAGATTTACTGGTTGGACTGACTGAGTTCATATTTGTCCTCCAAGTAATCATCTGCAAACACCAGAGTCTGCCTCATGGCCGTCAAAGCCAGAATACTTATATTAGTTTGCAATTGGCTCTCTTTTTCATAATTTTTGACAGGAAACACGTGACCACAAGGAATTCCTATGACGTCAGACGCGGTTTCTGGGGCTTGTTTACAGGCTTTGCTGTGATAGACTCTTCGAACATCTTCGTCAACAAGTGGACACACCTTGTCGAGTTTTGTCAGATAAACTACATTGGCAATTCCTGTATAAATAAATTACAATACATTGCAAAACTACATGCAACACTTAATACATGTTTAGTTATCAAACCACGCATTGTTTCTATATTTTCCATCTAAGCATTATAAACTAGAAAGTTACAAAATAATGCTATATATTGTATATTACAATTATTAAATATGAAGTAAAAGCATAATAATCTTACATTGCGTGTAATAATAAAATGGGTGTTTTATAACTTGTGTAAGTGCAGTGATATTATGTATTGTACCCCTCTCTACTATCAACGAACGAAAATGAAGCAGTTTCTGTGAAACGTTTTCTTGCAGGACGTCAATTGAACACGCGTCCACTACAAAAGCAACACAGTGAATCTTGTCCTGAAACGTAGGGTTAAGGACAAAGCCCGGATCTCGTTGGGTAGCATGCGCCATAGGGTTGAACTAAAAAAATATTGAATAACAATTCACTGCAAGTAGTTTTTTTTATTTAACATGCATGGCATACTATTGTTTAAACTTTCAAATTAACAGTTTGAAAGTGTCCTACCTTGTATTGGTCGGATAAATGTCCGTCCAAAAGAAGCGCTATGTCCTGCAAATGCATGGACATTTCTTTCTCTAATCCACGGATTAGATGTTAATTGTTAAATGTCACAAAGTCGGAAATTCAGATAGCTTTCGGTTTCACGGTTCCGGATTCTGTATTTTCGAAGCTTTAGTCAGATAAAGATAATGAAATGAACATGAATTTATTCATGCCTAAAGAGCAATTAAAACATCTTAATAATAGTAGGCTTTTTAATATCCTGTAGGTAAAAGGCAATGTCTTCTTAAAATTATTAAAAAAAAAAAATCTTCTTGTGCACTTTTATGATTTCTGTTTATGATATCCCCTCTTTCCAAATGATATATAAAAGAACAACATTTTTTTTTGACTGAGATATAGAATAGCAATACACTTGCATTTGCATTAAGACTATGGGGTGAAGTACCGGCGTAAAGATATTTCCCCTCGGAAAATAGAGTTCAAAGTGTTGAAAAAACTAGACTTTCCAGCGTTAATCTGTCCTACCAGTAAAATATTGACCTCCAAGATCTTCATGTCAGGCAATGGCTTGTAGTTAGAGATAAAGTCTTTCAACGACTGCAAATTCTAAAGAAAGGTTATTCAATTAGATTTTTGTGACATATTTTAAAACAAAATGTATTTTACTTGAGAACATTTAAAACAAACGTACGATGGACTACTTTAAATTTATTTATTTGAGTAGTAGCCTGTTCATTTCATAGAGGTGGCTCTCTCCATGGTTAAGACAATATGACTGTTAAATCAGGTCCTTTTAAACTTGACATCTGTTCATCGACTACAATAAAGAATTATTCACTATATTGTACAAAGGTGATGAACAGCAAAAAAATCAAATATGTTTCAGATGATGCAGGCAAGTTTAACTTTACATTGGATAAGCTACATGTAAATGCGTAAAATTGTATATCTACAATGTATTACAAACCCTTAACTAAATACACTTCTAGATCAAAGACACACATGTTGTTGATTGCATTCATATTTACTGTTGGTTTTTGTAAGCCGAACCAAAATCTGATCTTCCGTTCAGATTAAAGAAATAAGTGTCGCTGCCCTTGTCTCGTGATGCAGTGACCGTGTCTCTAAAAGTTGTTAGATCAGAGGAATTTTCCATACGCAATTTTGATGGATACCTTGATGACTCCCTTTCACTCCAATTTGTCTCGTTGACATCTTCAATAGTTGGTCCGAAATATATGTCCAAAAGCTGCCTTTTTCGGATTGGTTACTGAAAATTATATTCTATTCTGGACGCCGTTATAGGATTAAGTAAACAAGAAACTCTGTGGGTCTTTCATGTGGGTTCCAGATGACGCCCAACTCTGAGACAGGAACCCTCCATAAGCGGTGTTGCCTGTGTTGTATATGATAGTGACGGTGGGGCCTTTTCCATCACAGAGTTGATGAAAAGTTTTAGAGCTACAAACATCCCTGCTAATTTTGTACAGCAACTCAAAACGTGATCTCTGACCAATCCACGAGGAAAACTGAGCTCTGTCGTCTTCAGTCAGGAGTTCTGTTGACCTTTGGAACACATTTATAAACAATATCATTACGTTAAGATATTTTTTTTTTAAATCTTAATATGAAAATTACAAGATCAATGCATGGATAAAAATAATTGTAGAGATTTACCGGGTTATATTTTATTGAAATTAATGGGTGGTGTTTTATCAAACAGGTGTGAATAAGGCTTGATCGCAAAAATTAATTGCCGCGAACCAGTTCATTGCATAGAAATCGCGACATAAAGTCGTCGCGAATATTAGATGGTTTACAGTATACCATTTTACATAGTCCATTCTTAAAAAAGAAATTTCAATTAGCACAGAGCAATACATGTGCAAAAAAAAAAAAAAAAAAAAATAAAAAAAAAAATCATTGATAATGTTTCGGCAGCTGTTAGACTGGAATTGATCAAACATACACTCCTGGGAAAACTGATCCAAATGTATCTATTTTTTTAACACAAGACATTGATTTATTATTTAGAAGCCAATCCATGTTCTTTACCCTTTTTACAATGTTTTGAAAATCGATAATAATGTTATCATTACAGACTGAAAAAAAAAGAATGACCCCTCCAATAATTTACTTTCCAAAAGTTACACGTCGATGACACTATTTTATTATTAAGAAATAACATCGCCTTCTTGAATTTTAATTTCTTTGAATTGTGTAAAAGGTCCAACCAAAGAATACATCATATCACCAGGAGCCGTTAGTGTACTGACATTATTGACATACTGATTTTAAACTGATATAAAGCAATTTCTTTAACCTGCTTTATGAGAAAGTAAGTTTAGCAACAAATATCTCAAGATATTCATTAAATGTTCTTTGAGGAAAGCCTAGTGACCTGCGATCTCTTTACTTTTGTAGTTTGAAAATATTTAAATTCTTTAAATGAAACAATGGCCTTTGGTAGGGGGAAATCTTATAAAAATTCTGTTCAAGGTCACCTCACCTGCCGGATTTTCTCAAGGAATCCATTAAGATTGTATCATCTACAAAATGCAATAAAGGCTTTCAAAAAATTGATTGAACAATCTGTCTTAAAACTGTATCTGAGACCTTGTCTGACATACAAGAAAACATGGTAAAAAAGACTGAAATAAGGACAGAAATAAAGAATAAAATGACCTCATTCTTAGAAGAAATGAAAAAAGAGTTCAGACAAGAAATCATTACAAACGTTAAAAATTCAATTTTGAAAGAAATCAAAGAAGACAATACAAATGTCATTAAAACAGCGGTGAAAGAAAAATTTGAACAAAAAGTCGAAAAACAAAACAAGTGAATGCAAAAAAAGAAATCAAAGAAAGGTGTATTGGTTTCAATCTTGACCTAGAAAATTTACGCAAAAATTCAATGCTCAGGCACAATCAATAAGACAAATGAGGGACAACTTGAACTCCCTCCAATACATGGCAGGTAATGCTTTAACTTTGGCAAACCAGACCCAACAATACTCGCAGAAAAGTAACATTGAATTTCTACAATGGAACGAAACACAAAACGAAAATCTCCGGGACATACTGTGCCGCATAATGAAGGAGACGGTTAACGTCGACCTATCACCAGCCGATATTTTAGCCATCCATCGAGTTCCAATAGGGGGAGGGGCGCACCCAGACCAGTTATCGCCAAATTCCGCGATACCGATACAAAGATCAGGATTATAAAGAACCGCTCGGTCGAAAAAGTGAAAAAACCACTTCACCATGCACGATTATCTGACTCCGCTGAATGGCAAGCTACTCCGTGATCTCAAGGATGATTCCAGGATACACTCAACCTGGTATTACAGTGGTAAAGTGTTTGCGTTGAACAACGAGGGAAATAGACATAAATTCGACATCCTGGATGATATAACCAAGAAACTAAAGCAACGGCGCTAACTTTTGTTAATTGCGGAATCGCAAAAACATGTTGTGAGGTCGGGATCGGAAAACTATCGACGCTTCGGGTTCGATGTTTGTTTATTTACAGTTGGTATGGAAGTCATATGATTTCATTTTTACAGATATAGCTCACAGAACACATGATTCATGGAGACATTTTTAGTATTTGTCAAACACTGTTTATGATGATAATTAAATTAAACATTTTCATTTTAGAGATTTTTCTCGGTAGCGAAATTGCTGGCATATTCATTTTTTCGCCTAAGTTTACATGTACATGTATATTATGTATGACATGAACATAAATGATGGGGTCTTGATAATCTCTTCTTAGTCAGTTTTATTTTTTGAGTGAAAAATCGACAATAAAATGCCTGAGGAAATTGACAATTCATTTCAACAAAATCTGTTTACACCAGGGACGTCTATACGTCCTTTTGATCTACACACACCACAGACAAGCATATCCCTCTAGTGTATATACACAAGATGTGGCGTTAGTCATTGCCTATTGTCTACATGACTGTTTCATTCACAACTTTTCTATATCGTGTATCCACTGTCAATTGGCATAAGCTTTGAGTACACGCACACCTGATGAAAGCCATACAGAAGATATGAAACTTTTATAAATTTATCATATGTAGAGATTTTCATTGATTTAAATAAATTATTTCAAAATATATCCATAATTAAATCAATTTTGAAATTGGTTTGAATATTATAATATAACTTAAGCTGTGTACAAACTCTATTACTAACTGCAAGAATTCGTACTCAAAACATTCAAACTATATAAAATGCAGTACAAACAAATAAAATTGCCACACTGTGATTTACGTTATCAAAATAATTCAATATGGAAACTTCTGACTATTTATTTATTTACATTCTTCAAAGTGAATTTGGTCGTAAAGACTAACTCCCATCAAAATTATAAAATGTAGTCTCTCTGTGTATATATTTACGTGCACAGGTAGAAAAGCATCTCAAATGCAACGGTAAGAAAGTTTAAGAAATTCTATGAAGAATGTAAATGAACAATTTACTCTTCCTTTTAAAAAAAAAAAGATAAAAAAGCATGAATTTTCTTTTCTCATTGCTGACCCATTACTTAGTTTCAGACAATAACTTGGGTAAGTGGAGGATCAGACTTCAGGGTAATGAAATGTCCCAATTTACCCAATCAATGTATTTACATGCTCATGCAATGCAGATATTCAGTGAAGGGAATTATCGGGCTACGACATAAGGTTATCGTTTTTACTGGTAGTTGTAGTTTGATAGTATATTTCAACCAATATTCACCGGCAGTGCCTCTCGGCTTGCATTACATATAGAGAAATTTGGGGAACCCTTACATCACGCATACGGGAAAAAGACAAACAATTATACGATATCTTTAAAACTTGAGAAGTGGAAAACTGAAATATCTCTAAGGACCTTGGGGAAAAAGCACAGATATTGCAATTATATCTGAACTGTGACGATATCCTTTGTATTTTTTAATAATTCAAAGCAGCTTACTATACTTGCATAGACTGGAATTAAGTGCAGAACCTTCCCTGTTACACAATGCGTATAAAGAAACTATTAATTTTAGTTTATCCAATGTTAATTGTTGGTAGTCTATTTCAGCAAGAAAATTAACATTTCATTATCTGAGTGTAAAAAGGACAAAACCACATGTTTTAAACAACAAGTTAAGAAACATAAAAACCCACTTTTTAATTACTGGACAGTAAAACGTGAAGAAGGACTGAACTCTGAAATACGTGATACTTATTTTTTGTATTAAGAAAATTTTACAATGGAAACAGATATGTTTTTTCAATCTCATGAAGTAAGATTAACAAAGAATAAGAAATTTATCTTGTTAATTTCCAATGAAAACGGAACAATAACTTCAAAGTTAAGTAAATTTCTAATTAAAGCTTAAAAAAAAATACAGATTCTGAATACTTTGAGATCTAAGCGAACTAGTGAAATACTTACATGTATACATATCATGATATCATTATCATATTTGAATTGGCTACTTTTCTGAGTACATAGATATGTATATTGTTAATATGTTAATGACATACTGGTATATATTTATAAAAATATTTGCACGTTCATATCCATGTATATGTACGGACAATTTGTGTGTGTTATCTCTCAATTTCTTCCTAATAATTGTAAATTTGTATGCCCTATGGGTCCAAAATTGGAAATAGAATTATCTTATCTTAATTACAGTTTGAGAGGGTTTTTTGTTTTAGGTAATTTTGTGCAATGAATATATAAATTAAAATAGAAATACGTCATAAAAGAATAATTTGATGAAAAAAAAGGATTAAAGTCCCAGGGGTCAAGATACTTGGGGGGGGGGGGGGGGGGGGGTCGGTCCTGTCCTCAAGCACCTGTTGTCTAGATATAATTATTTTCCATATAAATAGTCGTATAAGATGTTAAACAATAAACAATCAGTGTTTACATGTATATAACAATTTTTAAAAATATATATGTACATGACTATTACACGTGCATGACGCCAGAATTATTATCATGCATAACATGCAGAAAGTTTCATGCATATTTTAAAATTGATCTTAAGTTAATGAACAGTTTGCATTAATAAAAACCCCCGCATATACCAATATATATATATATATATATATATATATATATATTAATATATTTTCATTTGTCAATTTGAATGTCAATGTCATTTGAATACTTTATCTTAAAGACTAAAAAAAAAAACCCTAAAGAGGTAGTTGCGGACCACAGGTGCTTGAGGACAGGATCGACCTCCCCTTCCCTCTACCCCAATTGCTCCAAGCATAGACATCCGATATTTACTCTTTTTTTAATTATTAAATTATCCTTTGATGATATATTTCTAAGCTAATTTATACATTTATTGCCCAAAATTACCGAATCAATCAATAAATGAATCCGTCTGGACCCTCTATATTTATATGAATATCTTAATAGACATATTTAAAAGAAGAAAGCAAACAAACGAAAGAAAATCTTCGATCAGAATTTTTTGTAATATTTGTTTATTTCAATGTTTTCTGTTGAATAAAAAAAACCAACCTTACGATTACAATAAGGATCGGGCGCGGGAGTTGCTTAATTGTAAATTCTAGTAATGGCTGCCTATTTTCTCCGCTGATGTTCAGAAATCACGATTAATATGTTTAAAAATGCTTGAAAAGTATTCAAATCACTACACATTATGAATAATATTGTATTCTTTCTAAACATGAAAAATAATTTAAAGTAAATGCCCACATTTGTTAGATTTTGCTAGATTTTGGGAGGATTTTGGTGATTACCGCGGATTTCGGTTATTCGATACACCCGAAGGTGAGAGAGAGGGAGCGAGAGTGCTTTTCATTATCTCTTATTTATTTTATATATTATTATCTTTTTCAATTAAACTCCAATATATCTGGATGCATATGGTAGTGGTAAGTGGCTGCTTACAATTTTTCCTTTTTGATCATTTTTACACGACATTTACTTATCTCTTCCCGTTTGAAAATGGTTGATTCTATAAAGATTGTCACAGTTTATTGTCAGGGGTCGGATACTTTATCAAAACGCTAGGATGTTAAACCAAGGGTTACTCTATTATATGTTTTCAAGATACACACTTTATTCCCGAATTTGAGCAATGTGTAGGAGCCATGTGGGGTTATAAATATTACTTCAACTCTTACAAATCAAATGCAAGAGGTGTGTCTATATTTTTTAATAATAATTTCGAACATAAAGTTCATCAAGAAAAAAAACCCCCGGACAAAGCAGGGAATTTAATAGCCTTGGATTTAAAAATTGAGGAAAACATGGCTACTTTGGTTAACATTTATGGTCCAAACACAGATAGTCCTGAGTTTAATGAGTATGTTCGTGAGATTTTCTTGAACTGAATAATGAAATTTTTATACTAGCTGCAGATTTTAATCTTGCATTAAATCATGTTCTTGATACAAAAAACTATAATTCAATTAATAATCCGAAGGCAGGAAAAAAATTACTAGATGTAATTGATGATTTAAATCTATTAGACTACTTCCGGATTTTGAATACTGACAAAAAGGTATATACATGTCGTAAAAAAACCCATAAACAAGGGTGTTTAGATTATATTTTAATATCTGAAAGTTTATCCAACTCTGTAGGGTCATACATAATTAAACCTGGTGATAGATCAGACCATTCCATTTCATTGTAGAATTAAAATTTAACTCTTTTAAAAGGGGTCATGGGCTTTGTAAATTCAATATTAGTTAACTTCTTGATAAAAAATATGTACAGACAGTGAAAGAAACTATACAGAACTTCTGTATGCAACATGTACAAGGTGACACTGATGAAGTAGACGATAGTTTATTTTTAGAAGTTCTCCTTATGCAAATAAGGGGTGTCACTATTTCTTACTCCTCTCATAGGAAGAAGGAACGAAACTTGAAAAAAGTCATTACTTGAAGAAAGAGGTAAATTAGAATCTCAGGAAGAAATGAATTTACCTTTAACTGAGGAAAAAAGGTAATTGTTAGAAAATATACGCAAAGAAAAGATGGAAGGACAAATGATAAGATCTAGGGCTAAATGGGTAGAAGATGGGGAGAAACCCACTAGATAATTTTGTAGTTTATAAAATCCTAATTTTTTAAATAAAACAATTAAAAAGTTAGAACCGGATAGAAATGGTATGATATATGACCAGGCACGCATACTTGATGAAGTTAAAATTTTTTACCAAAGTTTTTATACAGAAAAAGATTCAGAACTCTTAGATTTAGATCTTGAAGATATTATTCAAAATTATGAAGTTCCAAAGTTGAACAAATGTTTATCGGAATCGCTAGACAAAGAGATAACTGAATAAGAAATTTTTGTTGTTTTAAAAAAATATGAAAAATAATAAGTCACCTGGTAGTGACGGATATACTGTTGAGTTTTTTTAAAGTTCTTCTGGGTAGACCTAAGAAAAATATACTGAACTCAATAACATGTATTTTCTCCAAGAAAGAACTTCCTATTGTTCTGCTCTTCTTCACTCCAGCAATCTTGCAGAGCTCCTTAATAACACCGCTCTCGAAGTTTCTCCCCTGGTCGGAATGTATACGCTCTGGGATACTATAATGGCAGATAAATTGCTCATACAATAGCTTTGCGGTTGTAGATGCCAATTGATTCCTGGTCGGAACAGCCATTGCATATCTCGTAAAGTGGTCTGTAATCACAAGTATGTTTTCATACCCACCTTTAGACTTCTCAAGAGTCAGAAAATCCATACAAAACAGTTCTATAGGTCTTGTTGTACGAATGGACACCAATCCAGTTTTTGGTATGTCTCTTGTCTTGCTTTTTACACACCTTTCACACTTCTCTACCTTGTCTACTACCTCTGCATACATATTGGGCCAAAAGAATCGTTGCTGTACTAATATTCTTGATAATCCATATGCATCCCTATTGAGCTTCCCTGATCTGTATGTAATCTTGAAATCGTACGCTGATAATGATGCCAACCAACGATGAGACGTAGCATCCAGCTGGGCTGTTGTAGAAACATAAGTTAGAGGATTAATATCAGTCCTTACCTCAAAGTGATTACTATACAAATAATCATGGAACTTGTCTACTACAGCCCATTTCAAACAAAAAAAATTCCAGTTTATGAGCTGGGTAATGTTTCTCTGATTGTCTTAAACCCCTACTTGCACAAGCAATAACTCGCTCAATACCATCACGTACTTGATATAAAACAGCCCCCGAACCATCTGAACTCGCATCTATGTTCAAGACAAATGGTTGGGTGAAATTGGCATAAGCAAGGATAGGAGGATTTGTAAGCTTCTGTATGATCAAATCAAACGAATGCTGTTTTAACTCACCCCATTTCAACTCTGTCGTCTTTCTCTTCTTTGCGTTTTTCTTTGCTGCTTTGTGTGTAGGTTGTCCAATCAGTTGGTCATTCAAGGGCTTGACTATTCTGGCATAGTCCTTGATGAATCAGCGATAATACCCTGTGAACCCTACGAAAGATCTTAATGACTTCATATTACACGGAATCGGCCAATTCTTTAAAGCATATGTTTTATTAGGATCAGTCATAATCCCCTTCTCAGACACTACATGACCTAAGTACCAACTTGACTTCTAAAAAATTCGCATTTCTTTGGATTTAACTTTAACTTATAGTCATGCAATCTCTGAAAAACAGACTCTAACCTATCGAGATGCTCCGTGAATGTACTTGAAAAAATAAGGATATCATCGAGAAAAAGTAAACACTCTTTGAGATTCATGTCCCCCATGCACGTTTCCATAAGTCTTTGGAATGTTGCAGGAGCGTTGGTCAGACCAAACGGCATCCTGTTACATTCAAAGAACACTAGTGGACCTACCGTGAACGCCGTCTTTTTCTTGTCCTTCTCTCGGATCTCCACCTGCCAGTAGCATGACTTTAAGTCTAACTTACTGAAATAATAATAGACCTACTAACCTGTCTAGCGTGTCCTCAATCCTGGGTAAAGTGTATGCGTCCTTCATTGTCCTTCATTGTCCTGTTATTTAACTTACGCAAATCGATACAAAACCTTTAGGAACCATCCGCCTTCCGACACAAAACAACATTGGAGCAATATGGACTACTGGACTTTCTAATAGCACCAGCCTCTAACATGTCACGTAAAGTTTGTGTTACCTCTTCAACCTTTCCCGGGGGAATTCGTCTGTATGGTTCTCTGAAGGGTACCCCTGTCGTCAAGTATATCTCGTACTTCACCACATCCGTCCGCCCGAGATCGGTCGGGGATGTAGAAAACAACCCACGCCATTTCTCTAAAACACCATACACCTCCTTAAGTAGTTCTGTAGAAAGATTATCTGTATTTTCCTTTACTCCAAAATCTGTTAAGGGTTTGTGATCTTTCATCTTCTCAGTAGTCGGTGTTTCCGAATTCCAAGTATCTATAACTCTGACCTGACTTACCTGACACAAATTCGTTTTCGGTAGAATCTTTAAGGCACTTGCTGATATATTACATACCATAACGTTGACTCTTTTGTTTCTACCTGCATTCCTCAGGGATAATAGCCCTGGACAAACTATCACTCCTTGTTGCCCATTCTCAGACTGTATTGTTAACAC
Source organism: Magallana hongkongensis (assembly GCA_016163765.1). Lineage (NCBI taxonomy): Eukaryota > Metazoa > Mollusca > Bivalvia > Ostreida > Ostreidae > Magallana > Magallana hongkongensis. The sequence continues at coordinate 64,271,624 of WFKH01011926.1, forward strand.
TGACTCTACGGAAGAATCTACATTACGAACAATGCCTCTAATATACTTAACTTCATTAGGTTCTCACTCAATGGGAAATCTGTTTGTAGTTTTTACAGGTAAACAACAGTTCAAATTCAAATTTTCAATTGCATTTTTCCAAGCACTGTCGGACATCTCTGAAAATTCTTTACAATATCTAATTACATTGGTACCCACAATGACAGGGATCTTAGAACTATAATCTGAAGTCTTTGTCACTAGAACTGGGACAAAAAGTGGTTCTTGGAGAAATGGTAGCTTAACAGAAGCCTCAATATAACCAAGAAATGGTAACTCACTGCCATTTGCGCCATATACATTTAGCTGAAATTCCGAAATGTTATGTAACTCAGGCGTGTTAGTCAGAGAATTATAAAACTCTTCTGATACCGTAGGGACCATGGATCCACTGTCTATAAGACCAATGACCTCTTTTCCGCAAAAAGTAACAGTACTTGTATTTGATGGACCAACCATTCTCTGCTCTAAATTTGTAGGGCACTTACTTTTCTCTTCCATTTGCCCTGCAGTGGACGAGACTACTCTTTTGGGTCACTCCTGATTTTGTCTTCAAATGGTTTCTTGAAATACCTACCTCTGCTTCTGTTGTTTCCTTTGTAGTACGAATGTCCTCTGCAAAACGCTCGACCTCTGCCATAAAAATGAATATTTGGAGGAGATAATTCATTACTTTGATTATGCATTAGTTCTACTTTCTCTAACCTTTTTTCAATACTTTGTAGTGTCTTGAGTAACTCCTCGTTAGCTGTAGACTATTTCTCTACTCTTGCTGCAGAAAGGCTCTGATGAGCTGTCGACTTTTCGCTGGTCTTCCTGCTGCATAGTTCCTCCCTTTCAATCTTCCTGATATGACCTTGTTTGATCGCCTTACACAACCGTGACTCAAATATCGAACCATATTGAACAATAGACTCTGTGTCCTTTTCACAATCATTATAAAATCCCTGCATTAAAGTTTCACTGCTACTGACTAAGCCGTAAAAACCTTCACGTTTAGCTAAGACCTTATCTACCGTTGTTGATTCCCCAAGGGATACCAACATTGACCTTGCTTCACCCCTTAAAGAATTTCTGATAGTTTGAAGCAATAAAGCCTCAGGAATAGCATGCGAATTCTGTAAGCATTTCACTTCAAAACTCCAAACATCGTAGCTAACTTCACTCTTGTTTGGTTAAAGACTACCACTGGATATAGGTAATTAAGGTGTTACGTCGAAATTACTCTGCAGTAATGATGCATTCGAACCAGGGAAATTGAATGGTCCAGTGTTTCCTATGATAGGAGTGCTAGCTTTCAATGCCATAAGATCATCATATTCTTGGTTACTTATTACCTTGTATCCGGGTTGCTTTAGACCTGGGTCTATCAAAGATGTATTTGTTTTTGACAATCCTCGGCCACGCCCCTTCTTTGGCTTCGTTCCCGTTTCTTGATCAACACCTGTCAGGATTTCACCTCCTTCTGCCATATCAACAATTCAAATACTGACAAAAACAAATTGCAAAATGTTGAAAAGCTGAAAATAAATCGGCACCAGAATTAATACTTAAATTGCTCTATTTTTTTTTCGACCGACACGCTAGCTACTTTTCTATGCAACTAGAATGCAACACTTTATGCAAACTAGTCTACTGCACTACTGCACTAACTAATCACTTTAGTACTTAAGTAATCTAAGCTATATGATAAGTATAAAATCATGCAAAAGAATGATATATGATAGTTGTAATAAAAAAAAAACATGACAAATAGTTTGAATTTGAACTCAGTACAAACACATGAGAACTAGTAAACCGATTGAAAAATCAATTCAACTTTGAAACCAAAATTCAAAATTAACTCTACCAATTTTCTGCAAAATTCTTACATTCTGTCAACAATTAGTGCTTGATATGCTTAGGTAGGTGCAGTAAAGTATTAGTAACAAATCTGATTCAGTACGTCTTCGTCTAGATCTGTCAGCTGTCAATGGCCCTGAAATTTAAGTAAAGGTTATTTAATTTACGCGAGGTTACTCAAACTCACTAACTAAACACACAAGCTCTATCACACATGAAATGATGAATGGTACAACAGCAACATGAAAAATGAAAGAAATGATAAACAGAACAAAGATAGAAATGAAAATAAACACATAAAATATAATCAGTGTAAAATTAAATCACTCGGAGTCAGTCACAATAAGTTCACTGAAGTCAGTCAAGCGAAACCGAGTGTTCGACTTTCCTAGCCGTCCTAGATTTTGTTCCGATAACAGTCAATCACGCACGGATCCTGTATATACGGTCGCTATCTTCCGGAATTCCAATGGCCTGGACAGAATATTTATGACATGTGGTAGAAATAACAGGAAACACAGTGATGTATTTCACACAAAATCGAATAGTTGAGCGCTCACATGAATATATATACCGGTACTTCTGTTTTCCGGATGACGGTTATATATCTGGAATTCGGTCACCCGAGTCGACTTTGTCGTACGCACGTGCCAGATGAAACTTTCAGAATTTTTCACAAGGTAGGCGTATATGCTGGAACACAAGTTGGAAATTACTTTGGAATATTCGTTGTAAGATACGTTGGGTGCCATTTGTCACGGGGTCGTTACTCCTCGTACAAAATAAATAAAAGGATGTATGGTTCAGTTTTCCAACGTTACTTTATTATGATGAATGACAATGATAATGATGATAAGGTGACCTGAAATGAAAACATTCATACAATTGACTCATACATTTTTATAATATTTAGACTTTTTAAATTTAAGATAAAAACAATTTAAGAAATTATTTCTCACCAAATTCGCCTTCAGTATAACTTAAACGTTATAGTAGAAACTAATGATAATTTCAAACTATCTAAACAGACAAGTCGTTAAACTGTCGCTGTCTGCTGGCAAACGAGTTATGTTCTAAATCATGGTGCAAAATATTATAAATAAAGTGCTATCACTCACATTTGCGCACTGACCATCCGCACCCATAAAAACCTGTTTTACCACTTCCAAATATAGACAAATTGTAGCTATTACCGTATATGGTGAATCACAACCTAAAATAACAATATCACGTGACAGAACACGAATACCAGTCGAACAAGAGTAAACCATGAATGAGTTAATAATGTATTGTATGGATGAATGAATGAGTAAATAAATGATTTACTTAATACTAAATTATATTCAATTGTATCCCTGTAACACACTATAATGAACATAAATAAAATTCCAGGACTGTTGGTCCTCATTGATTTTGAAAAAGCCTTTAATTATATTTCTTAGTCATTTATTTATAAAGTCTTGAATTATTTTGGTTTTGGTAATTATATAACCCAGTGGGTTAAAATACTGAAAACAAATTTTAAGGCTTCAGTGTTGCAAAGTGGCTTTTTATTTAATTACCTCTCTATCGAAAGAGGTTGTAGAGAAGAAGACCCTATTGCACCCTATTTATTCCTCCTCTGTGCTGAAATATTTTCAATTCAAATTAAAAAAAACAACAACAATTAAATACAGGGTATTACAAAAGGCAGCAAAGAACATAAAATAAGTCAATATGCAGATGACAATCTCTTATTTTGGATGGTTAACCTACTTCATTATTCGCATCTTTAGATACTATAGACTTTTATTCAAACATTTCTTGGTTGAAAATAAACAATTCCAAGACAAAAATCATATGGATTGGCTAAAAAAAAATCTCAAATCAGTTTTTTCACCACACGAGATGGAAACTAGATTGGGGCTCAACAACTTTTAGCTTACTGGGTAAGACCTTGAAAAAATTACTGAGTCAAAATATTCTATACTAGTTCCAAAATTTAAAAGCATGCTTCAACAACGAAAAAGAAGAAACCTTACACCAATTGGACGTGTGAAGGTTGTAAAATCTTTAATTATTCAAAAAATCAATCATTTATTTATGTCTTTACCTACTCCCAAAGAGGAGGAAATCACCACATTGAACAAATACATTTTTGAATTTGTTTGAAATGCCAAGTGTGATAAAATAAAACGTTCAGTAGTTATTAAGAATATCAAACAGGAGATTTAAACATGTTGGATATTAACAAATTCATTATGTCATTAAAATATTCATTGATTAAAAGACTAATTTTTGGACATAACTCATGGACTTCCATATTTAAGGCCATTAATGGTGAATACTTTGTCGGCTTGTTACTTGATTTTGGTGATGAATTTATTACTGAATGTGTTATTTCTAAAAATAATAGTTTTTGGAAATATGTTTTTAACTCAATGCTCTGTGTTATAAAATCTTTTGATGATAATTATGTCGAAGAAACTTTTTATCAATGCCTGTTTGGTATAATAGCCATATTAGAGTTGGTATGAAAACAGTGTTTATAAAAAGTTGGTACAAAAAAGGTGTAAAGGTCATCAATGACTTTCTAGATGAAAATGGAAATTTTTTGTCACATGTAACTTTTCAACAAAAATTGGATTTGCATATTTGTACAACGCAATACATAGAGAAAAATACATGGCGAATTCTGTATCACATCCCATATCAACCCGAGACTCCAATATCAGCCCGAGGGCTGATATTGGTCGAGGGTTGATATGGGATGTGATACAGATTTTGACATGTATTGTTGTTTTTATTATATGTTTGATTCTAGAAAGCTAGTTTTCATTTTCATGTGGAGAAAACTTATAGAAGTTTTTTCTTTCTATCTCAAAACCGCGTATTTTCGACGTTCAAATATACTGTGACGTCATCTATACTGAAATGTTTCAATCATTACGTCATAGTTTCGACTTCAGATATGCACAGAAAAAGAGAATAAGATCCGATGTAATCCGAATAAAAAGTGCAGAGGTGTTCCGGAAAGGTGTAATAAAGGGTGTGATAAAGGGTGAAATAAAGGGTGATGATACGGGGGGTGTGATAAAGGCGCGTGCCACTGTTCATATCAGGGGTGCACAAATCCTGTATTTTATACAATCTATGTACATATCAAAAGATTATTTAAGAGATCTTTTACTCCTAATATTCCATTATATTACAAACCTTTTCTTTTGCAAAACCCATCTACAAACAACTAATTGCCTGTAAAATAACTCCAACTGCAGTACCAAAGTGGAATTCAGAATTGGTACAATATGGAGTTGATTTGTGTTTACGATGTATGTTTTAAGACAACCAACAACTCATCTATTCAATGGTTACAATACAATTTACTTCATAGAATTCTTCCTGTAAATTACCATTTGAAAAAAATCAATGTTGTATCTTCTGATTGCTGTTCTTTATGTGAACGTGAAGTTGAGACAATCCAACATGTTTTTGTAAGCTGTGAAGGAATATCAACAATTTGGAGGAACTTCAGCTTGCATATTTACTAATCAACTTCTATACGAATTGGTTTCAATGTTATTAATATTTTATTGGGTGAACTCCCATTGTCAAAAAACAGCTAAGTTGTAAACTTTATAATTTTGTATACAAAACAATATTTGTTTTGCTGTCTTAAAAAAAAATATACTGACTAGTCTATCATGGCCGTTATTTTATTCATATAACAAATACAAAGTTGAAAAATATCTTTCATGTCAGGAATTTCAAATGCAAAATTTTACCAAGGACTGGCATGTATGGGAACATAAATTTGATACAATTTAGTAATTTTTCATTTTTTTTCTTCTATATTTATTATTATTATTAATTGTTTGCCATTATTAAACAAGCAACCACTGCCAAATCTGGGTGAATGTGAGCATGACTGTGTGAGTAGATGAATCAAAAGTGGCTTTGAATTATATTATTAAAATGTTTATATGTATATGAAAAAATAATAAATAAAAAAAAAAGATTGTATGTGAGGTACACAAAATGTCATACCTGTTTACATGAACTTTAGTCTTTCTTTTTAAAATTTTCAAGAATATGTGAATGTGACAAAGGTTAATGGTTTGTTAACCCCAGAAAGTGGTATATTCAGGAAGACGGTAGGTAAGGGAGCTAAACATCTAACTAAAATGCAGGTGTTCTGGAAAAATCCACATTTCATTGTATTTCCACTTGAAACAACATGCTAACTCTCGAGGTGCAGGTAGCGAAGAAGCAAAGATCAACTGTCCATATTTTTCATTTCAAAGTTTAATGTTTAAAATTAAAAAAGAAAAATTGCAGAATTTGGTGGGGAATCCATTCAAAGAGGCTACTGACTGCCCGCGAACCCATCGAGATTATTAAAATGATGAAAATATTTATCTCTTTGTTTTATCATTGGTATTACAAATTGACCCCCTTTTTTTTTTTACACCCTTTTCTATTTTTGTAGAATATGGCTATTGTGTTTGGGATATATGGTCCAACTGTTAGTTAAATGTCTTTTATATTGCATTCACCTATTCGTTTTAATATACCATGGTACTCTTTTTTAGACCATTATATTCAACAAAATTAGTCTTAATACCAAGTTCAATTAAAGATTCAAAACTTCTAAACTCACCATCTATATCAAAAAGGTGAATGATGCAAACCATACCAGCATTAAAAAACTTTTCAAAAATATACTTTCCTTGTTTATCTTCACCCTTGGGTTATACCATATGGGTTCATAAAGTGGATTAGTGTTTTTGGAGATTAATTCGCTTATTCTTATGTAACTTAGGAACACCTCTGACCAAAATTTGTTACCTACACTTTTACGGTGTTTAAGTACATAATCCGAACCCTTTATCCATAAGTCATTTATTTTTATTTTCATTTGAGCTTCTAATGAATTAATCCACTTGGATTTTAATGAGAGGAGTCTACGTATCCAACTTGATTTCAAAGCATGTGTAAAATCAGAGTAGTCAATCAATTTCAAACCACCCAGTCTATATTCTTGAATGACAATATTTTTTTTTTGATGTTGTGGACTTTGCCACCCCATAGGAAATGATATAGTTCTTTATCTATTTCTTTTAACATTTCATTGTTAGGGTTTGGTAAGGTACGAATAAGGTGGTTATGTTTTAGGATAATTTGTGGGTTTTAAAAACCACTAGTCGTCCAAAAGGTGTTAGTTTTCTGCGTTTCCATTGTTTCGAAGTATTTTGAATTTTTTGAAATATTGGTTTGTAATTTAAATCTATCATTTTAGTAAGATTTATGGAGTATTTAATTCCTAACAAGTCAAAAGTGTTATTTTCCCATTCTAACTTCCATCTTGAATGATGAAAAACCTCTTTGGAAAATTTTTTGCTTCCAATCCCAACAAGTTTTGTTTTAGAAAAATTTATTTTTAGTCCTGATAAGTCGGCAAAATAATCTAGTTCTCTTAGAATTCCATCTAATGATTCTGGAGATCCATTTGAAAACAGAGTAGTATCATCTGCATACTGTGAAAATTATATTCTTCTCCTTCTATAATCATACCTTTAATATCTTTGTTATGTCTTATAAGAATCCCTAAAACTTCTGCACACTAAAGGAAAAGATATGGTGAAATTGGGTCACCCTGTCTTCAGCCCCTTTGAGGGTAAAAATTACCTGATGCTATTCCATTTTGAATGACACATGACTTGGTTCCACTATAGAAAGTTTTTACCCAATCTTTAATTGAATCACTATAATTAAAAAGATCAAGGGTCTGGTAAATAAAATTCCAAGATATTGAATCAAATGCTTTTTCAAAGTCTATTAAGATTAATAATCCTGGTATTTGGTTTTGTTCAGTATAGTTCATTAAATCATATACTAGTCTAATATTTTCTCCTATGAATCTCCCTTTTAAAAATCCTGTTAAATCTTACCTTAACCTTAACTCTCTCCGTGCCAGGAGGCACATAAGGCTTGGACATTTGCTTTTCCATATATTGCGGTCTGAAGCCTCTCGTCGTACTGTGTTCCAAGAGTTCCATCCCGCCTTGTTTCTTTCTGCCTCCACCATCCGTCACCACGCTGTCTTTTGGCGTCCCCTCTTCCATCATCCCTCAGGCCTCCACCCTAGAGCCACGGTAAAGTCATCTGCTGGAACTTTTCTTAATATGTGGCCGATCAAGTTCCATCTCCTTCTCCTGATCTCTCTGCTGATGTTAGGAGTTTCTGCCATCTCCAGTACAGTCAGGTTTGATATGTGCTGTTGCCATCTGACCTTAAGGATCCTCCTTAGGCATTTTGTCTGGAAGGAGTCGATCTTCTTTTCCTCTGTCTTTGTGAGTTTCCATGTCTCACATCCGTATAACAATACGGAGAGGACTAGGCTTTTTAGTCATAACAGGGAAAGGGGCTGTGGTCTCATTGTCATCAATCACGGAGCATTGGATGTCTTCGTATAGTGCTTTCACCATTTGGGTCAGTTTGTTTGGTATACCGTACTTTCTCATGGTGATCCAAAGACTGTTTCTGTGCACTGAATCAAACGCCTTCTCGAAATCAATGAAGTGGATATATATAGTAGCATTCCACTCATTGGCCTGCTCAAGGATGTTTCTTAGGATGAATATCTGGTCGACAGTCACTCTACCTCTCCGGAATCCTGCCTGTTCTTTTCTTAGTGTGCAGTCTACGCCGGCCTGTATTCTGTTTATGATGATACGACTGAGAACTTTACTGGCTAGGGGCAGCAAGGTTACTCCTTTCCAATTGCCGCACTCCTGCAAGTTGCCATTCTTGGGGATTTTGCAAATCAGTCCCTTGGTCCACTCCTTGGGCACTCTCTCCTCTCTCCATATTTGGTCAAAGCTGAATTTGAGTTCTTGGCTGGTCTGGACTGGGTCTAATTTCAGCATTTCTGCAGTTATCTGATCTGCTCCAGGGGCTTTTCCATTTCTTAGCACCATCAGTGCAGCTCTTACTTCGTGTGTGGAGGGTGGCTCGACAGAGATATCTAGCCTTTTTAGCTGTTCCTGCTCCTCTTGTGGTGGTGATTCTGGAATCTCCCTATTTAGCACTTCCTCAAAGTGTTCTTTCCACCTGGCAAGTCTTGCTTCCTTGCTTTTCAGTAGTTTCCTATCTTTGCTTTTCACTCCTGCTGTTTGCTTGTTTCCTTTCCCGGTCCATTCCATTTGTGATTTCACTGTGTTCTGGCTAATCATTATGGCAACTCCTCCCTCATGCAGCTCACCATTTCCACTGTAGATGACGGTCTGGCCTGATGCTAGTCTTATCTTCCCAGCTCCCGTCCATCGACTCTCACTGATTCCTAGAATGTCTAGCTGGTATCCTTCCATCTCTCTTGCTATCTGTGCTGACACTCCTCCTCTGTACATCGTTCGCACATTCCAATGTCCGATGGTGAATGTTCGTTTGGGTGTCACAAGGGAACTAGTCGGACGTTGGCTTTCACCCTTTGTCGTCCTGCTGCCATCATTGGCGGTTCCTGCTTCACACAGTCTTTCTTGTTGTATGTCCATAGTTTCAGTAATTTGTTGTTTTCTAGGTAGGGTTGTTGGCCCAACGCAAACCTCTATTTACCTCGATGAAAGGTGGTTTGATTTTGGAGTTTCCTTCCTAGGCTGCTTTCCATCCCTGGATGTTAAGCGCAGTCTGCCCACTTGGTTTCATATCGGTGTTTTCCTTCACCTAGCATTTCCCATAATTGGGTATGGCCGCAGGGCAGCGGAGGTTTGGAATCAAAGTTTTCCTTCTCTTAGATGAGCTGTCCTCCCAGACTGATGAGCCTCATCTACCCAAAGCACTGGTTTTCAGGCGCCAGATCACTCGCCTTTGCCCCTTCTTCTATCAGTTGTAGCAGTTCCGCCGGGCTTGTTACAAGCCACACGAGCAGGCTAGGAGTTGGACTTGGTTGTCAGAGGCTATTAGAGGCGCATACCGGGAGGAGCACTTTATAAACAATGGGAGCTTATCCCCATTGCCACCCCTCGGCTATAACAACCTTTGGAACCAAAAATCCTGTTTGGTCCCTATTAATTAGTTTGTCTAAGACCTTTTTTAATTGTTCTGCTATACAACCAGAGGCCAATTTATAGACAACATTTAATAGACTTATTGGGCGCCAATTTTTTAAATATTGCTTAGGTTTTCCTTCTTTGGGAATACAGGTAATAATTCCTAATTTATTAGTTTCTGAAAAGTGTAACAATTCATAAGAGTTATTTATTGCCCGTATAATAAAGGAACCCAAGTCTTTCCAATTTTTTTTTATAAAACTCACTAGAGAAACCATCCGGTCCAGGACTTTTATCATTTTTCATTTTTTTAAGAAAGTTTAAAACTTCTGTTTTGATTAATGGGCCTTCAATATATTGCAATTCCTTAATATCTAATTTTGGAAAGTCAAATTGATTGATTTTTTCACTAACAAAATTTTCTCCAAGTTCCTGTGTTTTTTTACTATACAGCTTCTCATAGACGTTTTCTGTTTCATTTAAAATGCCATACTGATCATATATTATTGTTTCGTCCTCTTGCACTAGTTTTGGTATTTGCTTATTGATAAAGTTTTTAGATTCTAAAGAAGTAATGTACTTTGAAGGTTTTTCACCTTCCTCTATCAATTTGCTTCTTGACCGTAAAACTGTTCTTTCAGTCTTTCTTTTCTAATATTCTCAAGTTCGTTTTGTTTACTGGTAAGGTCGGACAAGGATTGTTCTCCTAAGTTTTGTTCCAGATTTAGTATTTCTTTTTCAAATTGTGACTCTCGCTTACTTGCATTTTTCTTCTTAAAAGTAGAGTATGAAATTGTTTTCCCTCTTATTTCCATTAACAAAATGTCTAGAAATATTTGGTCATTTACTGTAAAAGATATTATGTCATTGTCTATCTCTGGAATTAATTCTCTATTATAGACTAAACAAGCATATTTTAGCTTAACCTCGCAAATCTTGTCCTTAATTAGTTTAACACAATCCTTGTCTGTTAGTAGTGAATTATTAAATTTCCAAAAACCTTTACCCCTCTTAAATTCATTTGTTTTAAAAATTAATACTACCGGTGAAAGGTCTGATCGACAACTATTTTTGAACTTAATTTGTGGAGCCAAATAAAAATGATTGTGAAATCAAGAAAAAATTAAGTCTTTCTTGTTTAATTGGGTTTCTTTTTGTCCAGGTGTATCTTCTTAATGTGGGATTATTTTCTCTAAAAATATCAATTAGATCAAGAGTCTCCATGAGTTTATGAACTTCTACTTGTGCATTAGGATTATTTATTCTTTTATAGTTCATTGTATCTAGCTCTTGATTCAACACTAAGTTAAAATCCCCACCTATTATAACATATTGGCCAGAGCAAATATCATCTATCTTTCCTAACAGTTGGGAATACAACTCAGGGGTATCAGCATTAGGGCCATATAAGTTGACTAGTAAAAAGTTTAGGTTGTCAATTGTAGCCTCTAAAATAAGATAGTTTTCATTTTCATCTCTGTATTTATTATGTACTTTAACTTTACAATTATCATTGAAGAGAATTGCAATTCCTCCTGAATTTGACCTGTATGAATTAAAAAAAGACCTCATGACCCCATATTGTTTCTATATAATTTTCTTCTTCAGTTGTAAAATGTGTATCTTGAATGAAATAAACATTATAGTTTTTCAATTTTAAATTCATTAAAACATTTTGACACTTTATTTTGTCCCCTAGTCCTTGGCAATTTACAGAGAGGATTTTCAGTTGGTTGGTTATATAATCATCTGTTAATTTAACCAATATCATACACAAAATACAAAGCAGAAATCTTGCCCCAAGAGAGAGAAGAGAGGGATATTATGTTACCTATTGAAAATAAAAGGATATGCATATTAGAACAGGTACATATTGCGCAGACTGGCAAATGCATTGTAGTTTATTTTACCTAGTTATTGTTTAACAAAAACATGACCCTGTACTTTATACACATATATGAAAAAAAGGTTGGTATATTATTTTAAAAATAGGGACGTTTGAAGAGACAGCAGTGCTTATCCTCATGTATAGTTATATATAGAAGTGAATTGTGAGGATGTAATTCAATTGGAGAGTTACTTATTGTTTGAAAAATTCAACGTATAATTACATCCTTCCCGACTCATGTACATACGCATGGAATAAAGAACAATAACATGTCAAAAAGTAACACTTATTCTTTAAAGGATAAGGCATGCATATCTCTCAGGTGTTGTCAACGTGGTGTGACTGTGTATAAGAGAAAAAAAGGGGGAAAAAATGGAAAAGAACAGAAAAAAGATCCATTCTCTGATTCTCAGCTGTTAAACCGGATATGACTGTGCTTATACTAAATATAAATCCTGAATTGTGCACTGAGAAATTTCGGCGTAACATACACAATGAAATGGGTGGATGATAGCGCATTATTAATGTCACTTTTAACAGAATAAAATATGAAAAAATACAGAAAAAAAAAAATTTGGAAAATTCATAGAAAATTTACAATTCAGGTGGATTGAAGGTATTTGTAGAAAAAAATCAAACAATTATGCGAATAATAAAGTTGAAAAAAATCTACTTTTTTAAAAATATATACATAACGGGAATATGGTCATAAAGTTATACGGGAAAATACCGTATTTTGTTTTTCGACACCAATCTTGTTTACCTGGAGTCAGTATTAATGTTTTTCACTGCGCTCAATCCGACTTCCTTTATGTGAAGGAATCTGCGCGCACTTATTTTGCTTCCATACCATCTTGATACCACGACAGTTACATTTAGTTATTCGTTGTCGATAAGGGATCTTAGCAAGGCTCTCCCTGCCCCATGTTCTCCGTCGTCGTCCGCTCCCTCGTGAATGCTTCCGTCGTTTCTCTTAAATCGATACGCAAACACAGTGTGGCTCGCACTTGACACTGTAGGGACACGCATGCTATCAATGAGAGCTCCTCTGACCTGCTTGAGAGATTCGGTCGGTGTAGCGTGGGCGGTGAACCGATTACCATTGTCCTCTATTTGTTTACCCGCAGTGATTGGACTTTTGATTTCTTCACCTGAGATGACCTTGTCAGCGGATGGACTTTGGCCCAATTTGTCTCTGTATATGTTGCCGCTCTTTGTAAAAACCTACTTGTCTCCCTTGATTTTCGTGTCCACATTTTTGGCAGCATACTTCTGTTGTATTTCAAACAGTTTCTTGCGTTTTTCCCTCAGCTCCTCTGGCTGGTGGCTGGCTATTCTGATGGGCGACTTTTAACTGCGGAGTATCGGGATCTTCCTCATCACCATATCTTTGTAATTTTTTCAGCGAACTGAATACACACCGGTCTAGGGAATTTTTATTCTTGCGTCTCTTTCACCCATTCTATATAGGGCCTTAGTATGCATGTTTCCAACAGACTATTTATCCATTTCCTGTTTCTTTTCAAAAACGTTTTGTATTATTTTTGCCGGGTTTTCGTCGTTCCCTCTTTCTGGATAATGTTCTGCAATTCCGTTAATGATAATGTTATTTTCAAGAGAACGGGCTTTTAGTTCTAGGATCTGTTTTTCCTGGGAATTTACACGGAATTCTAGGTTTGCCACATAGTCTCTAAGTCTACTGAGCTCCCGTAGTGTTTTCTCTTGATTGCTTTCGAGTTCCGTAACCGTGTATAAGGTATCATTCGCTTGTTCCTGCACCAATTCCACCTGTTCTTGCATTCCATGCTTACCTCGAATATCATTCGTTAATTCATCTAGATGTCGACCTTGTACATCCATTCTTAACATGAAGCCCCCAAGGGTATTTTGGATACTGGTAATTCTTTGGAAAATATCACTAATTTGAAATCCTTCGATTTTGTCCCTTGGAGAAAAATTCTCCGATTTCGATTCCATATTCGCTGAATCAGATACTCGGTGCCTTTTCCCATTATTTAAGCTCTGGGTAGCGTTGTTACTCATGGATGTAGATCAGTGAATACAGCTCAAACAGGTAAACAAACAGGTCCCCTTTGTTGATATTAGACCAAAAATACACTTGTTGGCAAACTGTCCACAATCACAACACAGACAAACACCGGATATTGCTTTTGTTATAATTTTTCACTAATCTTTTTCACTATTTCATCTAAATTTCAATAAAAATTCATTCTTAGGGTGCACGTTTAAAAAAAACCCTCCTTTCATGCCTAGCATGCGCAATCCTCACCTCACAATGCAATATTAGCTTCATGTTAACAAAATTAAGAATGTTTTAGTAATGTATATAAATTTTTACCATATAAATATTACTGTAAAATTATCACATGTGTGAAATAATTCAACAAGTATAATGAAATCAAGTGTGGCTTCGATATTTGGTAAAAAAAAATGATTCATGCAAAATGAAAAAAAAAACAAAAAACGGAGGATGCGAACTTCGCCAACATAACTTAAAGGTGTTAAATGAATTGCTTCAAGAAATTTTCCTAGGTTCTGCAAATTTTGATGTACCTTAAAAATATTTCAACAACATGTTAACACTGTTCATGATATATGTAAACAATTCCTGTAACTCAATTGTGTCTTCCACATCCGTGTTTGTAAATGAAATTAGTATGTCTAATTTTATAATTTCGTATTATAGTTGATTTTTAAGCACCATAACTACTTACACTCGAAATAAAGCAATTGCAATTTTAAGTATTTACAAAATGTTTACAATTTTGACAAGCATATAAGATTATATGTATCACAAAGTTTATTCAACGGCCAAGGCCGTTTTGTGGCTTTGTCCAAATGGCTTTATGAAAGATTTTATCACGCGCGACTGTATTTGATCACCTCATAATATTCAAAGAATGATTCCTTATTACATATATTCACATGATTTTAAGGAATTGTACAATCTAATCTAAAAATAGCCATTGATTAGATGTTTTGGACAATACATTACAAAATCGATTCGATAGTGTTATCAGAAACAAAGACATTGGGAAATGTTAATATTCAAGCATAATCTGTTTTCATTGTTAATATATAATAGAAGAACCATAAAATGATTATACTGCAGTCATTGCATGTACGTTATTTCTTTTCCATAAAACATTATGTATTTCTATGTATATTTTTATCCTACTTGATGTTGAGATTTGAAAAAAATACACTTTTTGTCTATATTGCCCATGTTGTTGGTAAAAATCGTTTTGAAAATGGTAAAGAAAAAATATATACCCTCAAACTGTTTTTTAGTAGCAACAAATGTACCAGCTGCAGAAATGTTAAAACATTGATTTCATTTGATAGTGGTTATCTTATTTAATCTACAAAAAAGAAAAGTTTTCCTCCAATGTTACTTATATCTGTGCGTTTTCCTGTTCTTGGTCAAACTGGTTCTCAAGAAAATCATCAGCAAACATCAACAACCTGCGTAGTGTAGTTAAAGCCAGAATGTTTATGTTTGTTTTCAATCGGGTTTCCTTTTCATAGTTTTTTACTGGAAGTACGTGTGATCTTGGTAGACCGATGACACAAGCAGTGTTGTTGAAAGCTGTCTCTACAAGTCCATTTGTGAAAACCTTTTGGACATTGTCATTTTCCAAACAACAAATTCTGTCGATGTTGGTAAGAATCACTACGTGGGGTATTCCTAAAATAAAAATGACGTGTAATACAAGACTTAAATACAATACTTTCCAGTGCAAACTTATCTGTATCACAAACAGGTTACTAAACCGAATTGTGTTCAAATTCCAAATTTATTTATTTTTTTTTGCAAGTTGACATATCTATTGGGACAAAGGATAAGAAAATACTAGATCGTTCTCGTTGCGAGCAACGAGTGGGTCTTCCGTCCGATTTTTGAATAAATGAGATAAAACTCATCGTTTTAAAGATAAAATTGTGAGTCTAC
>WFKH01011926.1:64292983-64318220 GCA_016163765.1 Magallana hongkongensis
AAACAGTATGAGGTGTGGACGGGGAGGGAGAGGTTGTATCTTTCCAGGTACTAGTGATATAACAAAGCATTCTGTCAATCAGATATGTGAAAATGTTTCGGCAGTTTTTTTTACTGATGAGTAAAATGACTTGAGATGACAAATTCAAACTTTCATGGATTTTGTTGTTAAGTTGATCCACGAAGTAAATGTTTATTGAAGTGCAATATCCAGTAACAAATTGATTTGATAGGATCATTGGTCAATATTCACTAAATCCACGAAGATTAAAAGCACAGTATTATTCGCAACAATATAGGGGTTTCATGTAAATGTATTTTTGGATCGTGGACTTTAATTTCAGTATTCAAGTAGCCCGTGGATTTTTCTTAATATTTTATGCTAGAAATTTATGTAAAGTTTTAAAAAGTGGGTATCTCAATATTTAAACTACTATTTCATCCTTTTGTATTGAAAAGAAATATAAGAGCGGTATTCTTCGAAAGGTTACTTTCAGTATTTTGCAATGGAATATTAGTATCAATCTGTGACTCCTCTTCTTTAAAAAGTTTTTTCTTAAATTTTAAATTTGACAAAAAAAATTTCATGATTAATTGCAATTATTCTATAATATTTCTTTTAAAAAATGCAAATTAATCAAACACGTTATATTGATGGGAACACAAATATTGAGGCTTATTTCAATGTTTCGTTTTACTCTTTAACATCTCAAAAATTAAGTAGCTTTTTATTATTAAATTAATAAAGCATTTTCTGGAAACGTAAATTTCGATTTAATTCTTTAAGTAGGGTACGTGGGTTAATCAAACAAATAAAACTGGAAGGACAACGTTCAAAGTGTCTACATTAAAGATTTATAACTTAAAACTACTTGCTACGGATCAACTCGGAGCCTTTGCAGGTACACGAGATCCACTAAAAAAAATTTTAAAGGGAAATAACTCGAAACCGGAAGTAGCGATTTCAGAATTTTTTGTTTCATAGTGAGCTATTGACATTTCCTATGTATCCTGAAAATTTGTATAAAAAATTGGATGACAAACAAGCAAGATATTAAGGTTTAAAGAAACGTCTAGAAGAAAAAGAAGAAGAAAAATAATAATGAAGAATTTCCATTAAAATCAGTACAGGGTCTTCCGCTGTCTGTATGCGCAATTTTTTTTTCCTTTGAATTACATGTAGTTGTATCTATATGTAAACGAAATATCTCCATTCGGTATTTTTTTCAACAAAATTGATAAATTTAATGACACACACCATAATTGAAAAAAAAACCAGTTGATTTACAAAAGATAAGCCAAATTCTAGAATCTCGAACTTACTTTGAAAAATGAATTAATGTGATGAATTAACAAGGCACACACAATTTTGATATCAATATCAAACATATAGGACATTAACAAGTCCGTATTTATTTTCGTAAATGCAAGGAACTTTATATTCCCCTTTGGTTTTGGTCTTTCAATTCATTACGAGTATTTTTAAATCGCAAAGTAAAAAATTTGATTTTCAAGTATGTTATAAATTTAGTAAATTCAAACGGTGTAAGTGTTGAGGGTGGGGGTTCCTCATCTTGGCGTTATCCAATCAAACACATGCCCAAATGAACGTTCTTACAGCAAGCTATAGCGGTGAATGCCTCTGAAAATATCGCGTATTTTTTTTTTTCTCTTTTAAATAGACCCCTTTATTCTAATGTTATGTAAATTTGTAGGTGTACGACAGAGACACACAGATAGAGACGTCTCTCTTATTGTCACCGAGCCTCTTTCTGGTGACACAAAATGATATTTAGGTCAATGATTGATGGGGTCAGAGGTGCTTATAGATCTATTTACTTGACTTGAACTATTACCTACTAAATTACTTATCTTAACTTGCACTTGTTATTTCCGCCTCAAAATAAAAAAAAAATCGTCGTTTTTTATTTCTTTTGATTGATTTGTGATTTGTCTCGTGAACTATATTTTGCTTATCTTGACTTGCACTTATTTCCGTTCAAAAATGATTTCTTTTTAATAATTTGTAATTAAATAAGATCTATTGAAGAATGGTAATTGATTATTTAGTGATGTATGGAGTTGGTAAATATATTAATGTATACATTTACGGTTATTATGAGGATTAGTGAATTTGATATAATAAAGTCATTTAAAGAATGAATGATAAAGCGGAAATAAAAAAAACGCACCGATTTGACTGCTTTTAATTTTTTTTTCAATTTTTTCCCCACAATTATGAGCAAATTTACGATTTGTGACAAAATGCATATAAAAAAAACGTCCAACGTAGTTAAATATATTGCATGAAAAGAGATGATAGGGTAAAAAATTATCAAAAGTATTGTTTTAAAACATTTGATACGGAACAAGTGTATTTTCATTAAATTTACAGTAACTGCCCGCTACTATTCATTAAAATTAAAATTATTCCATTTAAACTCCCTTTTTTCTCATGTATTTGCAACCAACACCCTCTCTCTCTCTCTCTCTCTCTCTCTCTCTCTCTCTCTCTCTCTCTCTCTCTCTCTCTCTCTCTCTCTCTCAATAATTTTTGCAGTTTTCACTATCTCCTTTTTTTTTTTTATCCCACCCCACTTCATTATGTGTCTAACTTTTTCTCATTTTCGGTCATCATCTCCAATTTCTCCTCTCTCGATCCTCTTTCACTCTATCCCTACTCTATCTTTCTGTCTTTCTCTCTCTTTCTTCATATATTAAAAAACCTAAAATTGCACAGTATTACAGTATTACAGCATTCAAAATTAGTGATTTATTTCTATTTCATTAAGTGTACTATACCTGTTATAAATGTTAACTGGCATTGTATGGCACTGTAATATATTATGTACAACAAGGAGAGGACTCTCTAAGTTTTTGGAACTTGTGTCCAATCCTTTTGACATTATTAGTCAATAAAATATGTTCAACTCAACTCAACTCAACTCAAAAAACCTATAGCTAGCTGTGGTTAGCAAAAAATAATTATATTAATCTGCATTCACACAATACTCTAAAATCCATAACTAAGAAACTGAAGACGCACTTCCCTTCAAATAAATTTCAAAGCATGCATCAAATAAAAACACGCCCCAATTATGTATACACTTAATAGCTTTTATATCAATATTATTTAGCACACAGTAATAAATATTTTGACAGGACTTGCTGATAGAGTCCCATATATCAAACTCTAATTAATACACCTTTAAACTTTCCCATTGTCATTAAATCGATTTGTCATTCTCTATGGAAACGTCATTAGACATTCTTTCCAAAATGTTCTTAACTCTCATTGTCACCCCTGGTACAGATATGATTGGACAGACGCCCGTGTATATATAAACCCCTCACACGGTCTCTTATCCTCAGTATTGGGCTGTGTCCCCCCTGAAAGACAAAAAAGTAAGTACACAATTGATCTTATGGACAACACGGGCACCTGTTATATAGTGAAAATATATATTCTTATATCAGCATCTATCCATAATATAGGTTATAGTATCCATTGATTCAAAAGCTGAAAAGTATCTTTGTCAGACCTTATAACCAGCATAATCATATCGAATGTATCGTATAAAAATAATTACATTCAACTGTGTATTATGTGTGGATATTTATTATGGTACTATATGTTATTTTTCTGATTTACAAACATTGATTTCTAGAGATAGATATGGATATATATCAATATTGAAATGTTACGAAGTTTGTACGTGTACATGTATATAGGCCTATATAAAAGTTATCAATTTTTTAATGAAATTATCCTTTTTTTTATCCCGTTCAAAGCCGATAGACATTTTTTCCTTGGCAACTATTTGTTGGATTTTTTAATGATGGAACGCAATTCGGAAAAAAATAAAATACCAATTCTCATTCATACGTGATTTTTTCACGAACTTTTGATAAAGGTTACTCCAAAAAACGTTTGATTTGGTTTGATACAATTAAAAATCTGTTCATCCGAACTTTTTTTCTCCAATTGCAATCTGGCATGTGATTTATGCAAACATGTACATGCATGTACATGTATAATATGATAAATAATATACAATATATGTAGGTGAATGTGTAATTTTATACTGTTAACGACGCTTATTGCAGGTTTTCTTTTTGAAAAGAGTTTTAATTTTCTCGACATTTTCTTTTTCTTTTGAAGGTAAAAATGAGGGCCAAGCCACTTTTTTGTGTGTTTTTCTGCCTGCTGTTCATAGATCCCGTGACGTCACAGAGAGTTCTTGGAGCTTTGCTGGGCGGAGTTTTGGGACACCAGGTAGGAAAACAAACAAACAAACAAACAAACAAACATTAAACAAATTAACAAACAAATGAAGTATTTTTTAAATACGAAATAAGATCAATTATAATGATATATACAAAAGATCAGATACAGTATAATTGGACCAAGCATATTTAACGGTTCAATTTATATATAGTAAACAAACAAATACCAATAGCCAAAAAAAAAAAAAAGTAGATAAATAACAATTATGAAACAATCAATAAAACAAAATCCAATAAAATCAAATCATATGACCCCAAACTATTCATAACAAAACCAAAAAATTGACAAACTACGTCATATACTGTATAACTTTAAATTAATGAAGTACTTCATCATTTTTACCTATTAACCAATTAATAGAAGAGCGATTCTTGAATCTATTGATCATAGTTATAGTATGTTGGGGTTTTCTTTAATGAAAAAAAAATCACTCAATCATTAATTTGACCGATAAAAGGAAATAATAATAGTATTCTTTATTAATCAAAATAAGTAGGGAAATTCACTATTCTACGACACGTATTGATTTTTTTTATTGTACATAAGAATGGCATATCATGTAGAAATTCGTATTTTCACTTCTATATTATATATACTAGTATTAGTCACATGGAAATATGTTTGAAAATTTTTTCAATATAAAAAACTATATAAAAACAGACAAACATCCACATCAATGAGAATGAATGTGAACGATCTCCAAATCCTCTCGTTTTTCTTAAGACTATAATTCAATTTTGTTGACCAATTACGGTGTCTTAGGGGGCAACAGGAAGATTGTACAATAAACACTATGCACAATAAACATATACATGTACACAATAGGGAAAGGTCTTGAGTTGTATGATTGAAAGGAGAGACATAAACATTCTTTAGATTCAATGCACTTTAAAAACAACGTTGCTACTTGCCATGTTATCAAATTATGAAATTTATAAATTCATCATTTTTTCCCTTTTCAGTTGACTGGCGGACACCCCTTGGGGGCTATCGGCGGAGGACTCCTGGGACACCAGCTGTTCAATGACCGCGGGGGCGGTTGGAGAGACGGATGGCGGGGAGGCGGTGGGTGGAGCGGCAGGGGTAGAGGGCGTGGTGGTAGAGGGCGTGGAAGGTTTGACCGCTGGGACGACTGGGATGATTGGAGGGGGCGTGGCCGAGGAGGCGGAAGAGGATGGGGGCGTGGCGGTCGCCGAGGACGTTGGTGAATGGGCGCGGATCTAGCGGTTTATATCATAAGGAGCGGATCTTAGCTGTTTAATGACTTATGGAGGTGGATCTCTATATATATCTCTATGGGAGGAATTTATGTACAAACGACGTACCCTATGATTTCACTGTGGGATGTGTATTGTGCAGTTTTTTTTTCGAGTATATTACATGTATTTATATGATAACAGCTGTATCGAATTCTGTTCAATAAAAAATTCTTAACATGTAAACTTTGCTTCTGTAGATTAGTTGATTTGAAGGGAAGTCATAATGAATCCTGCGTTTGTTATGGATCATTTTGCTAAAGAGAAAGATCCAAGATTAAATTACCTCTGGTCATTGTAAAATCTTGTGTTTTTCTCTATTTCCAGCAACGAATGATAAACATAGAAAGGAAATAAATAGATAAAAGCAAGCGTATATCGACACCAGTATTTCAGTGCAAGGCGTATACATATAATAATTAAGTTGGGCAAGATACGAATCAGAAATAACATGCAATAGTACTACATGTAAGTCCGAGTTGAGCAAAGTTTTTGAACAATAATAGCAGTAGAGAGACAAAACCTGGCGTAAATAATTTCCTTTATTTTAAGGAATAACATGCACCGTCATTTTTCGTTATCTAGTACACTAGATGTCTGTTACAATGTCTTTCATTGATATTTCCGGTGAAGGGGGTTCAAACACCCCGGTCGACCCCATCTAAATTCACAATGAAAATTATACTTATCGTGGAAAAACTAGACTTTTCCTGCAATGGCAAACTTGTATCCAGGAAAGCAAGCATGAATGAAAGGTAGTGAAATTAAAATTATCATAAAAACGCTAAAACGCTAGAATTTTTAAAAATTAGGAAAAAAAACCCAAAACAAAAACAAACAAACAATCAAACAAAAAACAAATGGATATATTTTACCGCAATGACGGTTATAAACACCTTTCAAGTGAATTATAATTATATTCTGTACACTTACATGTAGATTTTATATTTTTGGAAATTATATTATACGATATGCAGTGCTCACACATACATGTATATTTTGCATTGACATAGCATGGAAGGCATTTGCGGATCCAGATACTTTTCTATAGATATTAGAGAATTTTTTTTTTGTCGGGGAGGGAGTCCAAAGCCTACTTTCGGTAACTTCAATTTTCTGGAGGGGGGGGGGTGGTTGGGATCCCCCATCCCCCGCAGATCATTTCATGTAAGGACCTTTAGATTGTCTATAGTTTCGCCATCTGTATTCTTCAAATCAGAATCCATTGTCTTGAAATTATAATGTAGCATCTTTCGAGTGCCGAATGACGATGTCTGACATTATGACGTCAGTTTGAAACTGTGACGTAAAAAATAGAGATTGCAGGAATGAGGAAGCGACCATTTTTGACTTCATGAAAAAGTTTTATTCATATCTTTGTTCTTGCCAAAGACAAGTTCATGTGCTTACCACCAGAGGAAAAGTGTGTAACGTATCCTGATATATTATCAATTTATATTTATGTTTTATCATATCTAAGTTCTTTTATTATATATATCTAAAGTGAAAAAAAGAAAAGAAATTAAAACCAAATATTGGTTGTCTAACGTATTCTTCATTCAGGTACACATTTGATATTTTGTCATTTTCCCGGGAATAAATTCTCCTATCCATTGGTCTTTAAAATTACTTTACCGGAAACAAAAGAAAAGGTGAAGGTCAAGTCGTCTGCCAAAAGTTTGAAGGTGATAGTTTTTGGCAGGAGATTCGCCTTTTCCAGTGTTTTAAGGATAATTCCATTTTGACAAGGTAAACCTTATTGCAAAGCAAATAAATGCAATATTTCTTGCTCGAAATATCCTGTCATGGATTAACTTTTCTGTTAGAAATGTTTTAGAAACTGGCATTAACCAGTTTTCTTCCGATCACTAAATGAGTGCATGTGCTGCATAATTTAAATCCTTTGTTCGAATTTTTAAGCCTTGTTGTAATTCAGGAATATAGTCTTGTTTAAGGTAAGGTTAAAAAGACAACCCCGGAAATACAGATACTTGACACCATTTTTCTTTAAAAAAAAGAACACCCTCTGACAACAGGTTGCCTTATAAATAGCCCAAAAGGGATAAAATTGCCTGTTTGGGATATGATATCCCTAATGGAATATAAATTTTACTGTGCAAACGCAGGAACTATTTTATTTGTAACTTGTCATGAATTTAACATTTATTAATACCATAGATATTTATTTGTTTATTCAATTGGTTAAAAAGTAATTCTACATGCATTACATGTCTACATGTAATTTAAGATTCCTCATTGTCTGTTGCCCAAGCTTTAAGATTAATTTATGACACATGGAGGAGAAAGCCAGGCTGTATTGAAAAATAGGAATTTTGAGACAACAGCAGAGCTGGTGTTACGACTGCAAAGAATTTTCAACTATATTCGCAAAACTTGTTTCCAACATTCTGTAAAGGAATGATTTATTTATATCCCAAACAGCTTATCGGTACAGGCCTATTCAACGACAGAAATGTTCAACAATCTTTCAGAAATTGCATTTGCCCCTCCCCCTCTCCCCCATTTCTTCCAGCTGGAACTGCAAATTTCTGGTACTTAATCATTGATAGGATATTTAATCTGAATCAGTATCATTAAGTGATTTTGTTTCTGACAACTGGTTATATCCCCTTCGAGGCTTTCAAAACTTGTTGCCAAAAGATTTTTAAGTGAATGCAAGTGTGTTAGTGTGTCAGTAAACACAAGCTTGTGTACAAAATTGTTAGAAAACTCTAATGCTCAGAACACCTTTGGAAAAAGTTTAGCACACAAGCCCAAACTTCTATTCTACTTGAAAATGACAGAAAAAAATTCAATTTTTTGGGAAAAAAATCTGTTAAAAATTTATTGCTTTTCATAAAAACAAAAATCCCAGCTGTAATTGAACTCGGGACCTGCATGGGTCAGTTCATCTTCGCTAGCCAAGGGTTTTCGGTCCACTCTGCTCCCCATAAACCCTTGGCGGATTTCATTACGAAAACTCGGTGATGGGGTGGCGCTATCTAGCGAGCAACTTGAGTTGCGCCCCTTGTATATTTACATTTTAATCGAATGAAACAACGGGTAATATACACGCTACGGCATAAATACAACTTGAAAACATGTTGACTAGCAAGAATAGGAACATAATTAACAATGCTATTCAATGGGAATGAAGATATAACCTAGAGAAAGCAAGGAATGTTTTATTTATAGGCCTAGTGTTTGTAGAGACCTGTACCGGGAGTGAAAAAGTCGCTATATATAAATGCATTCAAGCCATAAAACCAGGTATCGTTGTCGTAATTATTGTGGACAAAAGAAATAAATAAAATACAGCTCATTGAACAATTGAAACTCTAACCATAAGCAGGGACGTACATGTATATACTAACGGGATAGGCAACTTCTTCATTCGCCATGTTTTCTTCCCATACTACGATCGCACGAGCCTTGACAAGTTTGTAAATCTCTGTTAAATCCAGTAAAATATATCGCTTTTTAAAGTGATCTGGTTAGACCATCCTTGTAGAAATATTGTACTCGAGCACTTGTGCCTCAACTTGTGAAAAGCACTGAATGTTTTACCAAAGATCACACGTGTGTTTCTTTTAAAAGTTTATTTATAAGCGAATGTTTACAACGCTGCGATTGGATCAGCTACTCGCAGCTGCAGCCAATCATTAAACGGAGCTTGTCACCGAGTTTTCGTAATGAAATCCGCCAAGGGTTTATGGGGAGCAGAGTGGACCGAAAACCCTTGGCTAGCGAAGATGGGGTCAGTTGCGTCGAGGACCCTTAAACTTTGCATACTTTTTACTGGTTATATTAATAAGTTAGCTGCAGGTCTGTAGCTCCTGGTCTGAAAAATTTTGGACGGACGACCTGGGAGCTACAGTGCCTCCCATAGTAAAAAAACTGCAATTTACGGCGCACAAAAAATTGCGCTAGTTTTGGACTGATTAATCTTATTTCCGAACACATTCTGTACAAATCTTTGATTCCAAAAAATTCTTCGGACATTTTACTATAGATATCATCACTTTACTTGCCTCTGATATTCTTTTAAACACCATCACAATCCCGTAAAGTGAAGTGGTGCAGTTTGTTTAGATATAAAAATGGCGACTCGATCTCAACGTGAATTTAACAGACTTCATTTTCCCAGGTCGGTTAGCGTGTTTCGGGGAAAGTCTGAGGCAAGTAAAGTGACGATATCAGTTGGAAATTGCATGAAGAATTTAATGATACTAATTTTTTTCACAGAATTTGTCTGTAAATAAGGTTAATCAGTCAAAAGCTAGCGCAGATTTTTGTGTGCCATAAATTGCAGTTTTTTTATTATGGGAGGCACTGTAGTTCCCAGGTCGTCCATCCAAATTTTTTTAGATCGGGAGCTACAGACCTGCAGCTAACTAATAAGTAATACCCAAAGTTATCAGTGATTTTTCCCCAAAGATATGCTATATAATTGAGTATATTCAACTCAAACATATGTCAAATTCTATGTATGACTTAAAAATAAAACACAGTAACAAATGAGTTTACTTTTCGCAACACCTTCCTGAAAATGTTATAACCAGGTTCTTTGATGTAACTACTAAAAATGTCTATGGTTTTGTTTTTGTTTTCTTTTCAACATGATCAAATCATGTATTAAAAACAAAAAAATGTGCTTACCAAACTACTGGTATTAAATCTTTAGGATAGGGTTAGGGGAAACAAAATTTTGTTTAATGATGACCTTACTAAGATTTGACTTAATTTTCAGATGGCACAGCACCTTGCAAAGACACCGGGCAGTGGGGTAAGGATCCTATAATCATTAGTTTGAGACTGTGTGTTTAGTTTTAATATGAATTCACATAAGAGAAGAACAGTCAATAAGTACAGTCATGAATACATATTTCCAATTACAATGAAAACTATGGCACGCCAAATTCACAAAAATGAGCTAAACATAGTTTCACAGTCGATAAACTAGGTTTTTCGGCTGTTAACTATAGTTTACGGATCCGAAATTATAGTTAACGATTCGTTAACTATAGTTTACATCTGTGAAACTATATTTCACGAATGTAAACTATAGTTTACGAATGATAATCATAGATTATCTATCTGTAAAAAGCGTTAACAATAGATTTTGCTGATAAATATAGATTCACATTTGTTAATTATAATTTAAAATCGTAAGCTATAGTTAAGAGTTGTTAATCATAGTTTCACAAATCGTGAAACTACATTTATCAGACAAATTCACAAAAATGAGCTAAACATAGTTTCACAGTCGATAAATGTCGATAAACTAGGTTTATAGACTGTTAACTATAGTTTACGGATCCGAAACTATAGTTAACGACATTAATCTATATTTCACATCTGTAAACTATAGTTAACGCGATCATCTATGTTTCACCTCTGTAAACTATAGTTAACACTGAAAACAATCATTTACGATTGCAAAACATTGTTTATCTGTTAAAAATAGTTTCACGAGTGTGAAACTATGATTAACAACTCTAAACTATAGTTAACGAATGTAAATTATAGTTTACAGACGTGAATCTATATTTATCAGCAAAATCTATCGTTAAAGTTATTTGAAGACAGATAAACTTAGATTATCATTCGTAAACTATAGTTTACAACCGTAAAATATGGTTTTGCAGATGAAAATTATAGTAAACGGATCGTGAATTATAGTTAACGAATCGTTATCTATAATTTACGGTTTGTAAACTATAGTTAACAATAAACTATTGTTAACTATAGTTTAACGTCCGTAAACTATAGTTAACAGTCGATAAACCTAGTTTATCATCTGTGAAACTATATTTAACGCCGTTAATCTATATTTCACATCTGTAAACCATAGTTAACGCGATAAACTATGTTTCGGAAGTGTAAAACTATAATTAACACTGAAAACAACCATATGCGATTGCAAAACATAATTTATCTGATAAATATAGTTTCACGATTGTGAAACTATGATTAACAACGCTGAACTATAGTTGACGAATGTAAATTATAGTTTACAGATGTGAATCTATATTTATCAGCAAAATCTATTGTTAACGTGTATTTCCAGACAGAAAAACATAGATTATCGCGTTAACTATAGTTTACAGATGTGAAATATAGATTAACGTCGGTAACTATAGTTTACGATCCGTAAACTATAGTTTACAACCGTTAAACCTAGTTTATCGACTGTGAAACTATGTTTTGCTAATTTATGTGAATTCGGCGTGCTTTAGATTTGTGAACCGTAGTTTGCTGATCATAAAACCCTATTTATCAGATAAACTATGTTTAACAACCGCAAATGATTGTTTTCAGTGCTAACTATAGTTTACAGATGTGAAACATAGATTATCGCGTTAACTATAGTTTACAGATGTGAAATATAGATTAACGTCGGTAACTATAGTTTACGATTGGTAAACTATAGTTAACAGCCGATAAACCTAGTTTATCGACTGTGAAACTATGTTTAGCACATTTTTGTGAATTTGGCGTGCCATAGAAAACATCTATACAATCATATGTTGGTTAATGTGCCTTTGTAAGATAACATTTTATGATATTTGATATAAAATAAAAAGATTAACCCAGCAGTTGTGTACATTTTAGGAAATCCCTGTAATATTAGAGCCAGAGGTTTGAACCCTTCAATTCTGTACAAACTCATCTCATTCTTCTACTATTCAAAGGGAGGCAATCTCCATAATTTGTTTACATGTACATTGTGGTTTAATAGTGCATCATGTCTTGTCCTGTTTACCTGTTGTAAAAGTGCATCATGCACAATGGGTTGTTAAGATTCAACACCATCTCTATACCTTGATCTATAGTATATCAAATTTAGCAGAAAATGACTTGATTATGAAAGATAGCTATAAGCATAATGCATAGGAAGTGCAATTTTTGTCATATAGGCAAAATATA
This sequence comes from Magallana hongkongensis, assembly GCA_016163765.1. Lineage (NCBI taxonomy): Eukaryota > Metazoa > Mollusca > Bivalvia > Ostreida > Ostreidae > Magallana > Magallana hongkongensis. The sequence goes on from WFKH01011926.1 coordinate 64,305,457, forward strand.
AGCATTTTTTGGGGGGTATGATTTTCTAACAATTAATTTAGTAAATATGAATGAAAGCCTTAGGCGGGTTTGAACTTGAAATCTGAGGCTCGCAAGCCGGATACTTTAACCACTGATCTAGGATTATATTTAATAAAGTTAATTGATTCTGATACAATTAATTTCACAAAACATTTAATTGCCATCTTTTGATGTGGTTTCATAAAAGTATAAGCCTTGATTTAGTAAGCTACCTTTAAGCATTAATTAGCTTTGCGGTCATTGTTGCTAGAAGAAAATAATCACAAAATTTTATATTCATGCTGTAGTAATTTAAGAAACTGCTATCTTAAACTGTTTGGGGATAGATTTTAGTAAACTTTTTAAATAAGAAAATATGCAGTTTGAATTTCTACATGCAAAATTTTCCACATTCAAAGTAAATCTAGCCCCTGAGAGATACTGACTGATCATAGAACAAATCATGGACGATTGTCTCGCTTCCTAGTAAACATGTATGTTTCATCATGTGGTCAGGATTAGATAATCCTGGATCAATGTTAGCATTATTCATCATCTCTTCAAGCTTCCTCTCCCTGAGTCCCTGTATTTATGCATCTGCACATATCACATACTGCTTATACCGGGGTTACCTTTACATGCTATAGAGATGCATATATTGTATATTAGTGTATAACATTTTTACTTCAGTTCACTTCAGTGAGGCTGTTCATAATTAATATGTAGTTTGTATATATCACATGATATGTTCAAGCTAATGGAACTGTGATTTATAAGCCACCTTTTAAAAAATGTTTATTTGCCATATCCTAAATCACTGTTATAAACTTGCGGTGAGAAAGTTTGGAATTTTATTTTGCATAAAAAAATGTATTTGTACCTTGACTTCCATCAAGTAGAAGATAACATATTGCACATCTGCAAACAATTTTAATAGATATTAGAAAAAATAAAACTATGAACACACAAATTGTTCATAGAAATATCTTGTCATGACAAGTATTTTTTTGTCAGTTGTTGGAGAGGGCAAGCGATCAAAATTTTAGAACTGACCATTTAAATAATATATATATACTCTTAAATCTTTTATTTTGATGCTTGAATACTAGCTTCAACAGTGTTGAGTTTTTTTCCAGACTCAATGGTTTGTTTTTATTGGCACATTTTATGTAGACTGGTTGCCAATTACATGAATTAAGACAAGTAGAATAAATGCATCTAGATATAATTTATTACAGTCTTGGAGACCAAGCATGCTGAGTGCATGCCCAATCAATTTACATGTATTATTTACCAGTATACATGTATGGTACATGTGAACTTGTTAATTTCATGAGTTTGAATTGACAATCTCTCTCTCTCTCTCTCCTCTCTCTCTCCAATATTTTATCTATGTCTAGAATTTGTTCAAAGTATTCAAATGGCTTAAATTTTTGAATCTTAAGTAAAAATGCCATGAACATAGTACACTGATTAATATAAATTATACAGTAATAGAGAGAAAATTGTTCAGGAAAGACAACTCTACAAACTCAGATAATCAAATTTTGTTTAAATTTAGATATATTCTATCACTCATTAGCTTATTAATACCGTATGGTCAAGGACGCTTAACAATCTGTTAATGGGTGTCTTTTGATGCGTTGGATTTTGATTGTGCTTTTTTGTCAACACATGACTTACCATTTCAGGACCCTACCCCTAAGGAGCCCAAGGTTTGTGATGATCGACCAATCATTTTACTCCCTCTCATACTCTTGTAACAATTGTATGCTGCACATTTTGCTTAATATTAATTTTTCAAGGTTTAAATGGTGCTATGTCATAAGTGGTGGATCCAAGAGTTTACAAGTATATAATAAGGGTTAAGGTAGAGGATAGTTCATTTATTAAAGTCAACATTTACTGTACTTAGTTTCATTAATTTTCATGTGCATTAAATGTGGATTACATGCCCAGATCTAGAGGGGGGGGGGGGGTTCATTGTAAAATATCCGGACCCCCCTTCCCCCCTTGGAAGAGGAGAGTTCATTTATTAAAGTCAACATTTAATGTACTTAGTTTCATTAATTTTCATGTGCATTAAATTTTGTGGATTACATGCCCAGATCTAGAGGGGGGGGGGTGTTCGTTGTAAAATATCCGGCCCCCCCTTCCCCCCCCCCGGCCCCGCCATACCCCCCCCCCCCCCCCCCCAGGAAAAAATTTTTCTGGATCCGCGCATGGATTATGTTTTATAAAGAACATTTTCAAGAATATATATATATGTGAATTTGTAGGCATCAAAGCAAATCGCTATGACTATCATACTTCTTCCTTCAAATTTGTTGAACTTTTATTAATATGATTTTATGGTTTTGCTCAGCAATGAAATCTACAAAAAAAAGTGCTCAATGAAATATATGACTGTCACAATACCTGTATTAATTAATCTGGACTGATTAATTTTCTATATAGCTTCTCAGAAATTCACATCTTTCCAGTGAATACTGCAAAATTGTCATTTAAATGGTGATATTTTAATGGAGGTTCAAATACTAATCCTCTGACATCTTCAATGAGTGTGAATGTGAATTCCATACCCTCAAAATGTGGATCCACCCTTAAGATTTGCTTTAGCTGTCAGATTTTGTACCCTTATGTTGGTGGTTGGGAATAAGTAAATTAATATTCTTTTATCATTGAACTACTTTCAAGCACTTAGTCTAATTTGAAATCCCTTTAATTCAGATTAACTTGGTTTTGCATGCATGGTAAACTTGTTTCATTTTTCAATATTCATGTTTTTAAGCTTGAAAGCTTGCATTTTTTATAGATATATCTTAGTTATGCAATGAGCATCTGTCTGGTTCAAGAAGCAAGTAGGTTAAATTTTACAATTATGTAGATAAAAAGTGTTTAAAAAAGTACTATGATGAATTCAGTGAAAGTGACTACCGAGAAGTTAAGTCAAGTGTATAGATTTTGTGACATTAAAAACACATACCGTATTTTCCGGGGCATAGGCCGGTATTTTTTTTCAACGATGCGGGAGCCCCGGCTTATCCCCCGGGATCGGCTTATCGTAGGCTCAAAGTTGAAAAAAATTGAACAGTATACAAAATCCACTGTTTTTATCCATTGTACTGTTGTAGCAGTTTGTTATGAGGTTTGGTTTTTTCTTCCGTATGAACTATCATCGATAATTGTCCCGATGATAATTTGTGTAATGACATCGTGAGTAATAAAATGTACGATGTATTTCTTTACAATCCAAATCAAATCATATCTAAGCCAAGCGTTCGTGTCTGAACTCTGGAAACTGGAAGCGTAGTAAAAAAGAAAACGAAACTGTGTAGAATGTAAAATGACGGAATTTTTTCATGTCTGCGTTCGTGGGAATTGTATGATCAATTTGAAATGCTTTGGGTTTTTTTACAATTAATTTGTATATGTTCAAACCTAAATTAATTTCCTGTTGGATGAAATAACGGTATTCCAGTGTCGTGTGTATATACAAAGGTGTGAGACCAGCCTGGGGGCACGTAGTGTACACCGTTACACTTCATTGCATTGACTGTGTTTGTTAGCATTATAACTTCTTTGCGTAACGGCAAGTCACTATTTAATTAATTAATGGAAAAGAACACAAATTTAATATTTTCTATGTGGTATTTCGTTTTCTCAATTATATCGATTACGGGGGATAACTCTATTTGAATATGAAACCACGTGTTGAGCTAATGGACGCCATACCCCGAATTTACAAGTAGCTTTCAAAGTATAACTTGATCAAATGAAATTTAGCAATAAGGTATTGATAAAATATAAAATGTTTGGTAAAATATTATACATAATCTATCAAACAGAACCACGGAGGTTGGTGTTGCAATAAAATTTACAACATATATGTAACAGTGTAAAATTACAGTACGTAACGTTAATATATACCGACGAATACGGAAGAGACCAATCATGCACAAAACGCAGATATATTTTTAAAAATTACTTAAAATATAAATGTTTAGCAAATCAAATAATTCTAATTACTCTTTTGATTTTCTACATCGATATTCTGAAAGTATATATTCGATGACTTCCTTGTTCAGCGGTCATACTTTCACTATAGTAATCATCGATTAAAAATCGGCTTATCCCCCAGATCGGCTAGTCTAAGGATTTTTGCTGAATTTTGTCTGAAAATGAGCAATTCGGCTTATGCCCCACATCGACATATGCCCCGGAAAATACGGTAATTTTGAAGTTTTAAGGTGGTATGGGACACCTCCATATTATAACGTACTTCCCATTTAAATAAACAATAAATCAAGTCTAATTTTATATAATTTTGAAGTTTTAAGGTGGTTTGGGACACCTCCATATTGTAACGTACTTCCCTTTGAAATAAACAATATAATGAAGTCTAATTTTATATAATTGTTTATCCCAAAAATTGTTACCTAACTGCATAGCGCAATGGGTTTGAGCATTAGCTACGAATCTGATAGTCATGAGTTCAAATCCCGCTGGGCCTTTTATAATTTTTCCTTTTCAAAACATTTTTAAACATATTTTTTGGTCAAATATTTTAATATTTTGAAATTCTAAAACGGTGAAAGTATTTTGATAATATAATGTACTTTCATCCACATCAATATCGTCAGGTGTCCCATACTACCTTAAAACTTCAGTTTTCCAGATGATGATCAAAATATGTACTTACAATACTAAGGATTACAACATATGCTCCTGAAATCACTTTTTAAGAACAAGTGAAAAAAGAAGGGAAAAGTTTCTCATCTTCATTCACTTGATACAGTCTTAGTAAATTAATTCCATATTATTTGAAAAGACCAGAAAAAAAATTTGCTGAAATCTGGCTAGAGAAATTCAAGGTACTGTTGACACTGTTTTTGTGGCCGGCATTTGTGTATGTTGGCCATCAATAGCAGAGTAAGGGTCAGGGCTAATGCTATGACTGTCAGTGGCTGGAGGTCGGCATTGTGTGTAATTATGTGTGTATTATGGGCAGTATAATCAGCACAGCATGTGATATAGAGCTTTAGGAATGGGGGCAGATGTCCAACAAATCATCCATTGCAGCTTGTAATCATCTCGCCAGTATCTCCACTAATCTCTCCCGTAGCTCAGATCTGGTACCATTTGGTCAGTTACAACTCTCTGTGTGTGATCTAATATTTCTGTTCTCAGTGGTTTTGGAATGTATATACCTGAGTGTGTAATTGTGTACATTTTGTCATTTGGTGCCAACACACTCTGATCAGAATCTGTACAATTATAGCAGGTAGGTATGATAAAATCAACAAGACATTCATATGATAGTGTAAATATATGGGATGCTGGCTTGCTAACCTGATTTCATTAGGTTTCTCCAGTGTCTTCATTTATCCGTTCTTTTCATATTATCTCTTTTCTTGCATTTAGACCTATATGATAAATTTGTAGATTAGTTCATCTTGATATAGGGTCTTCTTTTCTGTCTTCTAATGTTACACATACATTATTCTTAATATCACATGCTGTATCTCTAACACATACAGGCATTGACAAAAGCTATATCTTTAACACATACAGGCATTGACAAAAGCTATATCTCTAACACAAACAGGCATTGATAAAAGCTATATCTCTAACATAAACAGGTTGCAGAGGAGGTGCAATGACAAATGCATAGTACCCCCCCTCTCTGTCTCTCTCTCTCTCTCTTTCTCTAACACAAACAGGTAGCAGAGGATTATTTGGTCATTGATAAAACATGCAGTATGGTACAAGTATGTTCTATCAGTGTTAATACTGTTACTGTTTACAAACACTGGCCTACTTTATCATGTGACCACAGTGAGGAAACAAATGCTGGTTTTAAATAGGTCAGCGGCCATCAGGAGGTCACCTGTGTGCTGATATTGATTGAACTATTGCAGCAGCATGTGACAAAATATATTAAATCTAAGGATAGGTACCATTATCTATATATCAACTACAATGCCTAATACGATAAACTACTGTAGGTCATGGTGAGATTATTATTACTAACATTAAATAGTTTGCATACTTAAGATAACCAAGATTTCAGATATTTATAGTGTAGGTTCATGCCCTATTTTTAGCCCTGGACATACCGTGGTGGATTGCATGGTAAATATACAATCAAAGCTGTGTGTATTGGAATGTACAGCATATACCGAAACCAGGTGATTGACTCATCAGGTGTAATAGTGTAAAATAATGTTTAACATTAGCTTACCTGTCAGATATAAAGAGGTCTTCTGTCACTCTCATGTACAAGTAAAAGTGGTTTTTTGCTGGCCGGTCCCCCTAAATTATTGAACTTAATTTTATCTAGCATTTTTTTTCTAAAGCCACACCTGCCCAGGTGAGTAAAGGGGATTTAAGGTGAATGTGAGTTTTCGCAGGTCTATGATTTTAAAGGACAGGTCACAGGAAATGCTAGGCTGTGATGATTTGAAATGTTGGTTTCACTTATCAAGGTGAATCAAAGGTGTATGCGGTGGGTGTTTTTAAAGATCGTTTTTTAGAGCAGAAGTTTTCTTTAGCCACTAGCAGTTCCATATCCACCCATCTATAGAGATTGTTTGGGCATCATTTTGACATGTATAAAAGGATTTTGAAGGTAAAAGATTTAAGTCTCAATTTATACATGTAATTCTTTATTATAATGCTTCATTTTATAGAAACAAAATTGAAGTTGGTCAATGGTTTTTTCCCTGATGATGTCTAATGGTCGTGCACTTTGTGAAGTTTTTAATCAATCTTTTGTCGGATATTCAATATTGAGTTTCATCGTTTTGGCAAGAGAAATTGATGATCGAATAGCAAGCCCAGTAAAAAGGATAAAGCTGGTCCATTAGAGCGAAGGGAATCTGGTAAAAGCTTCTCTGACTTCTTTAAAGTAGCAGTGTATGGCCCATATAGTCAGTGTATAAGCAGTTCTGTTGTGTTTTTGTGATGAGTAAAATTTGCCCAAAGTTGTTGATCACAAACTATAATCATGATAATGGAGGCGGACAGAAAGTATCATATAGTGTAAGTATTTCAATGGACTAAGTACACATACTTGTAAGTATAGTTTAAGGTCAGCCAGCAGTCATTAATTGACAGCTTTATTCATTGAAATTTTATGCTTAGTGAGAACCACACATACTTTCTTTTTGTGAAAATTGAAGTTGGGAGATTATAACAAATGTAAGGAAATCATTAAACTCTGCTGATTATTACACTGTCAGTGTTAATTAAATCATTTCCATTTTTGGGGGCCATTTTTTTTGTCCAAATATTTGCAGGGATGTAGTTTAATGGATTTGCTTGTACAAACATACAGTATTGTCTGTCAGTTTTTATTTATTAGTTGTTTCAGTTGTCAGTTACAAGAGTGTGGTTATTTAGTACTTAGTCCACAGTCCACATTGAATATTGTGTATTGCAGTGTCAGTAAACCCTTATGTTGTATAAGCTCAGGTTTTCCCACCCTGATTCATCCTAAGTGCAGCTTCAGTGCTGCTGTAGAGTTTGTTAGGGTTAAACTCTAACCCTGCCATAACATCACTGTCATAATCACTTGTCCATTATTTAGAACTATCATAATTATTGTGACACATTTTATTTCCCATCATAAGGCTGGCAGTCATATTTTGAGTTAGTGCTTATATATCATAGCTGTCTGATGAAAAATTTAGTTATTATGTAAGCTTGTCAGTATAACATAAGGCTAATAAAATAATAATGTGAAGCAGTAAATGATGGATTACATGCTTTCAGATTTTCTGTAACATTCTGCATTTAACTTTCAAGTTTTTATCATGTTTGTGGGATATGAAATCGAAATCTCTTCGAATTCTTAAATTCTCATTTTTAGTTGGTAAGTATATTGCCTTATTGGGATCTATTCTTGCTTCATAGCAATATATCTATCTCACAACATTGCTGTAATTACTGGGTAATTAATTGCACATGACTAGATTTTGAATTTGAGATATTGCATGTCCAAAATACTGTATATATATTCACAGGATTGAAATGATGAGTAGCAAATACTTATGTTTTTCTTAGAAATTAGATTAATAAATTCTTTATGTAAGGTATTAAAGCAATTTAGTATGAAGTTTATTTCTTCAAACTACATATTATATAGAAAATCATTTAGCCATTTGTAATCTAGCTAAGTTTTTAATGATTGACATGTAACCCACACTTTGTTTTACAGGTTTAGTAAGTGTCCTGAACTTTTTCAGGGTAGATTTATGTTTAGAGTTGAAGGTTAAACCATAGCCTGAGTTTCCTCTGTTCAGTTTAAATGTAACCTGAGTTTCCTCTGTTGCATTTTAACCTGTAGCCTGCATTTCCTCTGTTGTAGTTTAATGTGAAGGAGATGGAGCGTGAGGGTGGTTACTACCGCCAGTGTCAGCAGCTGGCTGCAGCCGACGCCATGTCTCATCTGGAGCACATGTGTAAGCTGGACATCGACTCAGAGCCACATGAAGTCCGTATGACAGGAATTATCTGTACCATTGGTAAGTACAGGGGACTCTATCATAGTGCAGTAGTCAGACTTTATTCACACAAGCATGTGCGCTTCATTCTAGATTGTTAATGTGTCAAAATCTTTAAAATCAGGTTATTGTCATTGAAAGATCGGTTATTTGTCCAATTCTTAAAAACAGCTATATAATGAAATAATTATAGCTTTTGTTCAGGTTCAAAAATGCAATCAGAAAACAGTTAATATTTCAAGGGTTGGTTTTAGAAATCAAACGTCTTGTATTTAGGTCCGGCTTGCCGTGAAATTGACTCATTACAGAAGATGGTGATTGAAGGAATGAACATTGCTCGTCTCAACTTCTCACACGGAACCCACGAGGTAATGCTGGAGTACAGTAAATCCCAGATAGAGCAAAAACTTGTTTTAATGAATTCATGCTAACACTGAAGTCATTTTCTTTGTCCTAGGTTTTAAATTGTATTATTAACTTAACATGTATAGTAATTTGGTATACCAAATTAAGTTCATTTTAAGTCAGAATTGTTCAAGTCAGGCCCTTGAATATAAGCGTGTTTATACTACTAAACAATAAAAAATGTATTTACTGCAGTGCCATCAATTTTTGGGGAGAAAAGAAAAGTTCACAGATTCAAGGATTCCTGAATTACATTGTATTTGACAATGATTCTTCCAATAGGATATGTAGTCTTTTAGCCAACTTCAATGAACAATGAAAAACTGGTGCTCAACAGATAATGATGAAAACATACAATCCTTTGAATAGCAAATCTTTTCTTTCTTTTTTTTAAGAATTACAATAAGTCATCAATATTTGTTGAATACCAATTTTTGTCGAATTTGATGTTCATTTAATAACATATTACAGTCAAACTTCATTATCTCGAACTAGATGGAACTGTTTAAAAACTTTGAGATATCCGAGTATTCAAGATATCGAGGGTAAAATGCTTTTTAAAAAAGTGGTTGGGACTTGCAAATCACTTCGACATATCCATTGTATTCGAGATATCAGTGTTCGAGATATCGAAGTTCAACTGTAGATATGATAGATATGATAAATGGCCACAAATTTACATATCCTTAAAACTGAATTTCACAATCCATAAAAAATTGATACCCACGAATAGTAATCAAACCACAGTATTCAGGTATACAGTTGACCACGTAAGTTATAATTTGAAGATGTCTTTTATTTTTTAATTGACAACAGTAGTAGTAAAGATGTCTTTTATTTTCAGTACCATGAGGGGACCATCAAGAACATCCGCGAGGCGGTGAAGGGATTCAGCTCGCCCCGCCCTGTAGCTATCGCCCTGGACACCAAGGGCCCAGAGATCAGGACCGGGCTCCTGGAGGGGGTAGGAAACATTATCTATGTGTCACGCCCTGGTGGTTATATGTAACTGATGGGAAGGCTAGTCTTAACTCGTAATTCAATTGTGATGTGTAAACACACATTCATCTATTAGCTGCAATAATATAGCCTTCCGATTTTTTATTTCTAACGTTTTTTGGAGAGGGCAACAAATCCGTATGTAATGGTGCAAAATTTTTAATGTGGCTGAATTCAGGCTGAAAATCTTTTTTATGTTAGATTTCCTTTATATAAAATGATTTTTTAATTCAAGATGCACGAACTAGCCGTATTTAAATCAAAACCAGATAAAACACACCAGCAGTGTGCGAAATTAACTTTTTTGTACCATAGACAATCGGTCCACAACATTTTCAAAATCTATAGACCTGACTGATTTCCTATAGACCAAAAACAACAACCAGTATTATTCTTTATTTGTATTGTAATTTTATTCAGGGTAAAATAACCAGGTACCTCACAGTATAATCATTGACAGAGAGATAATAGGAACTCTTACTAGAAACACGGTGCAGGATGCCCGGCTCTAAAAACCACACAAAGTGACACTGCCTTGTAATGATTATTTTGTAATACCAATCAAGTAAACTCAGAGTAAAGGAAAATAAATATATTAAGTACCCTATTCCCTTGAATACTGTAGATAACACTATACAAAAGGAAAAAAAGCGCAGAATCTAAGACAACGTATACGTAAGGAAAACTGAACGGCAGCCATGAATTCCAGGCATGCAGTCTGATGTCATGAATGAGAAAACTGCGGTAAATGGTTTATGACCCGATTTTTTGGTTTTTCTCCAGATCTAGCACCTTGTGAATACTTCAGTTTGTCAAAATAAAGACTTTTTGACTTTTAAATAGCACATGACACTTACATTTTGCGTCTTATCTCAATGTATCTAAAAGCTATTGAGTAAAACGTTTTATCGACTAGAGGACAGGCTGCGTTCGTGCTATAGACAAGTTGGTCTATGAATATTTGCGTTACTATAGACCCGGCGTATTTTCTATAGATTTTGTCTATCTGTCTACCGTTAATTTCGCACACTGACCAGCATGTTTACCAGTCATCATTTTTAGCTGCCATGATAGTTCTCATGTGGATTTTTGAGATTTACAGTTGGAGTTTAAATGAGCTTGATAAAGTAAATATTTAATAGTTGGAGAATTTGATGCCATAGGACAGGGCCTTTGAAACAAAAAATTATTTTTTGGGGCCTTTGTGTGTTGATGCTTAAAAGCAAACCTTATGTTTGTGTCCTTATCTCTGTGTAAACTTGATGCCAAAGAAATAAAGCTTTAATTGATTTTTTTTTTACCTTTGTGCTTAAGAAATAAAAGTTTGCTTGGTCTTATATTGGTGTGTTATCTTTGTGCTTAGGAAAAAAAAAATCATTTATTTTCTTGGCGTTGTCTCTGTATGTTAATTTGGTGCCAAAGACACAAACCCTTAATTTTTGGGGCCTTATACAGGGAGTCTCAGTTATTTATTTATTTATTTTTTTTTTGCATTATTTCTATGTATTAACTGTTACGGCCTTACACAGGGAGCCTCGGCTGAAGTGACACTGAACACTGGGGATAAGATCAAGGTCACGACGGACGACAAGTTCAAGGAAAAGTGTAGCAAGGACACACTGTGGGTCGACTACAAAAACATCACCAAGGTCATGTCCGTGGGCGCCAGGATGTACATCGACGACGGACTCATCTCCGTCATCGTCAAGGAAATGGGTAAGTTTTTGGTCGACATCATAGAAAAATTGTGAAGCGTTACATGTATGCCATCTTTGTTAATGAAATGAGAAGGCTGTCAAATAAAAGATTACTGTGAAATCATCACAATTTGTGGCTCAGTTTTCATGAATCTCATGGTTATCCCTTATTCACGACTTTACATTCCCAAAAAATAAAGAAGCAAATATTTACATTCACTGAGCATTTTCTTCTTTATTTCTTAAGCAGACCGATTGTAATTCACAGCGCTCTAGATACTGACAGGGCTGAAATCTACATGATCCAGTTCTAGCCAGTCTATCGATTGGTCGAAACCTTCAGCAACCTTACAAAAATCACAGACTGCATGAAATAATCATGATGATGTCAGACTCATATTCCCATATATGAAGACTTGGTTATTTCTTTTATCTAACGTACTGATGTACATTAACAATAATTTAGTTACTTTTACCCACTTTTTATGATTAATTCATTAATTTGTTACAAGAAAGATGTAAACATAACAATAAAATGCTATTTTTGATGATTCACGAGGACTATGAAGGTAGCGATCATTGCAGAAAAAATTTACATAACACACTAACACTGGTTATGTATTTTTTCTGCAATGTCGCTACATTCATATCCCGCTTGAATCCCTAAAGAAAGCATTTTATTGTTTAAATGAATCCACAATACATGTCCCTGTCCTGTGAAGTTACCACAGTAAGTTATGGACTGTTGATTGTGAAGAATTGGTCATGTACATGTACTACATTGTAGGTGCTGACTACATGAACTGTGTGGTGGAGAATGGGGGAGACCTGGGCAGTAAGAAGGGCTGTAACCTCCCCGGTATAGCTGTAGACCTCCCCGCTGTCTCTACTAAAGACAAAGAAGACCTGCTGTTTGGTGTATCTCAGGGGGTAAGTCTGGGGGAGAGGTTCAAGGAAGGAAGTTGGATAGATAATCTGTGTGTATGTGTGTGGATAGGAGAAGGGAGGAATAAAGGCATTGTTATTTGTTGGGGATGGGGGAGGGGGGGGGGGGGCGTTTGATGTGTTTCAGGGGGTATAGGGTAAAGACAATGTACTGTGGAATCAATGTTCGTGGGTAGCCAAAATTTTCCTTGTTCATTGGGATGTAATTTAC
>WFKH01011926.1:64323220-64337115 GCA_016163765.1 Magallana hongkongensis
CGGATGAGGGGCCCATACTGGGGGTACCCATCATCAAAGATTACAATGACTAAAAATAAAAACTGTCAGGGGCCATATTGGGGGTACCCTTCTTAAAGGTCACAATGAATTATTAGAGAAACCTTTGAGGTGCTTTATTTTGTTAGTAAAAGACTTCTATAATTGTTTAGATGAAAGTTGTAGATTATTGAGTAGTGTAGGTAAAATCTATGGATTGTTGTGATGTGATCATCTGAACAAACTCAATACCATAGAATAATTTTTTCTGTTAATTTGTATTCAGTACCTAGCTATTTATGGAGATATAATTTGTTTGTTGAATATACCTCTTTGCTATGGTTATTTGTGTTGTTGCTTTCTATTAAAGATGTTGAATTTCACCAGTCAGAATTACACTGTACATGCTCATATCCGGAGTTTATAGAAATGAGATTTTAATCAGTTATTTAGCCAGTCAAATATACAGTTGTCCAGAATGGTTACTTTGATGAGGTGGGCTGACAGTTATTGTTAACTAACTACCTGACTTTGTTGAATCACTGACTGTCTTTCTCATTTAATAACAAATACTGCATGTGTATACATGTACTGAACCTGCACATTTTTAACCAACTTATCAATTGAATAAAATTTGTCGCAAATTGGTTGTCAGGTTTTAAAAACATGGGACACACATTGCTTAAATCCTGTTGGTTAATGTTCCAGTCAAACCAGACCTCATGGTTGAACTTAAAATTGTTTTAGTGCAAATAAATTTTTTTTTTTGGTGAGTCAGTTAAGGTGGTATGGGACACCTTCATGTTGTGACGTATTGTTTATCGAAATAAACAATAAAATGAAGTGTAATTATATAAGTAATTTTTTTCCTGATATTATCACCTTACAGCATAGCGCAGTGGGTTAGAGGGTTTACTACGAATCTGTAAGTCATGAGTTCGAATCCTGCTGAGGGTTTTACATTTTTACCTCTCCAAAGATTTTCAAAAGCTATTTTTGGTTAAATATTGTAAAATTTAAAAATTCTAAACAAGTGAAGTATTCTAATTATAATGTTTTTTAATCCACATTAATATCAACAGATGTCTCATACCACCCTAAACCATATTGATAATGTTTGGGCTATATCTTGACAAATCCAAACTTATTATCTATTGAATAGATCCTGTGCCATTGTTTAATTAGATCTGTTGATTTACTGGTGAACTATGTTTTTTTTTGCCCTGAAACAACACTGGCTGCAATGCCTTCCAAAAGCAGTCATGGCACCCCTGATTATGAAAAGAACCATTAAAATAGTTTCATTCTTGTGGTTTTAATGAACTCTTACCATACATTTTTTGACCTTTATATTCCATAGATAACCAGGTATTAAATGGCAAAGACCTTGCTCATGTTGAGTTACAATATCTTAAGACTTTCAAATATACAAATGCAGTTTAATTACTTTTTCACATTTTTTTCTGTTGTTTTTTTTTTTCTGCATGGTTCCAAGTTTGCTTGAATTCCTCAAACTGTTCTGTTATGAACATTGGTTATTAAGTAACATTTAATTTGATAACAACACACTTTAAAATATTGTTTTGGGTTTTTCATGTGGGGTGTTTTGGAATTGTTGATGGGATGTTTGGAATTATTGATGAACACTTTAAATTAGTTATTATAATCATAAAAAAGTTTATTACATGTTTCTTAATAAATAGCTCTTGATGATAAAATTTTGAGTACAATTTCTATGATTTTGCCTATCTACAAATGACATTTTTGAGCTATTTTCCATGAAAGTTTAAGATTTGAAAGTCTTTCAAGAATAACAACTGTAGATGTCCTGTACATGTACATGTAGCTTTAAGAGGGCTCGATGGTCGCGGCCATTTTTAGATTATATCAATCTCCTTTAGAAGGAGAGCTCTGTATAAAAATATAGAAAATGCTTAAATTTTAAATCTAAAATCTTAGAAATATTTCTTTGCTAAATGGTTGTTAATGGCTCAAGAAATCATGTCTAAAACTTTGAAGTAAACCTGATGGTTACTTTGCTGACCATCCAGCCTCCAAAACTGTAGCTTAGTTGAACACAACTTGAATTCATGAAATAACCTCATCTTTCAGACTCTGTCATGAGCGAGTGGACAGTGGATGTTGACAGGAGGATATACAAAGGAATCCAGATTGGTATGGATCGTGGATTTATCCAGAAGGGAGATCCGGTCATCATCATCACAGGCTGGAAGCCGGGATCCGGATCCACCAACACCATGCGGATCATCAACGCTGTGGATGTAGCTAACAAAGACCTACTGGCTCCCATCACAGGTAATCCTTCCTTTTGGTTATGTTGTCACTGTTGCAATTACCGGTAAATTATGGCATTAAATATACTGTAATTGGCTGCATAATCTACGGGTATTTAGCAATTTTTTGCGGATTCTGCCAAGTCAAGCGTGTGACATACATGTATGTAAAAATAAATGGGTACATTTAGAAATGCACTAATTCAAATCCACACTAACCTTTTGCAGAACCATCTTCTGCCAAAAATTGTACGCACTAAATATTATATTTCCAGTATCTTTTTTGCAGTGTAGCAACAGGTCTTATGCAGCTCCATCCATTTTGATTACATGTAATTGAAATGCCAATTTCATAAAAGGAATATTTTTTTTACTCATTCTTCTTTCTAGAAAATGAATTCAAACTGAAAAACTAATTTAATTCCCTATTTAAATCTTGCCATTTAAATAAAATACCTGACTGTTGCATTTGAATTTGAAATATTTGGCTAGCAAAACTAATTAAAAGATGATTTTTCCCTTTCCCTTACATGTGCATATTCAACATTGAAAATATGAAAAATTGAAAATAGCTTATACACATACACATTTTCCCATATGTGTTTTACACTGTAATTCTAAAAAACTTAATTTGCTTGTGTAAATAGGATCCTGTAATACATTTCTATTGGTAAACTGGTGGGTTTTATCACTACCCTTCACTGTAGATATTTTGTATCATAATTTTTTAAAAATTTTTGTTTTTTAAAAATTTTTGTTATTGTAGGTATAACCAGTGTGCCAAGTTTCCACAAGATAGAAAGTGATTTGTCAAATAAATCATCTGAAACATCCCTCCCTGACAGCACCAAGGGTTCAAAGGACGATGTCAAGTTCTTTTGAGGAAACACTGACGCAAATGAATGTGGCTCAAAGTCACACATAGTCAAAGGGCAGACAACTTGGAAAAAAAAAAACTATGGAATTTTGATGTTGAAGAGCCCACTGAACAACTGTTTTAGTGATTTTGTATCACAGATTTTGTTTTTAGTGCTGATATATGTGCAAACAGAAATTTTTTACACGTTTGTGTGAAGAACTTTTGTTTTATATATAATATCCAATAAGGTATTCGTTTTTGCAGAAATATTAAGATATTTACATTATTTTATGAATATTTGAATATTCATGAGATAAATTTGTCCCTAACAATTTTTTGTGTGTGTGTCTTGCAAGCTTTAGAGTCGATATTTATTATTTTGCATAAATACTTTCTTTTTAAACACAATAAAATTATGATAACTACATGTTGTACATTTTAGAATGTCGCAGATGTGCTGAATCTATTCATTATAGAATGATTTGAAACATCATTTTATTGAGTTGCTGAATTTTTTTTTAATTGAAATTAAAAGTGCTAATTTGTTATTCTTCAGTTTAATTACAAGGAGATAAATTGGTCCCTAGAATTGTACACGTTAAGGATGTGAATCTCGTCTTAGTGGGAGTTGATGATGCTATATTAATATGCAATAAATGCTGATATTAATAAGAAGCGATATTAAAGATCATCTGTGTAGTGCTCCCTGGCTATACGCTGTGGTTTTATCAATATTTGCGGGCATCAATTTTCGTGGTTTTTAACGAAATCACATAGATAAGGTCACTTAAATTCGTGGTCGTTATTCTATCAATTCAATATGTCATTAGAAATTGCATTTTAATGAACATTTGAGTTTGTGAATGAACTCAACAACGAAATCTATGAAAATTGGTATTCAATGAATATTGATGAAACCACAGTAGTGAATAACGCTTAACTAACTATAAGTAAGTTATATTGAGGCAAATTGCGTACACGTACACGCTGGTTTTTGTGTGGGGAAATAGTCAAAATTGGCCAAGTAACTTCTCATGACAGCATTATATTACTCTTAAAGACCGCTACATGTATTGCAGGTAATGGCTGTGTTGAGTTCCAGATTAGGTTAGCTGAAAAATTGCATGGTATTGTAAAATGTGTAACGTGATACCGTCTTTATAGTAGATACAGGTTTTTGGTATTTGTATAAGCATCGAATGCAGAAATAGAAAAATGATGGAAATATCGAATTCTAAACATTCAGATATTATTTGGCAGCTATTTTTTTTGTGAAAAATTCTAACGATAAAAAACTGCTGATTTATTCAGACTTCCATAAATAATGTAGGACAAATATCTTTGAAAAATATCTTTGCTAGGCGTGAAAAGGGGTTTATTTTAGTCATATTTGTAGGGCAAAAATTAAAGTAATGACTTGTTCTAACATTTTCGGTGAAAAAAGCTGGTTTTCTGTTCATTTAAACTTTTTTCTATTTACTTATTTTAAATTTTTTGGTGCCCCATGACTTGCTTTCTTTATTTTGTTTTGTTGAAATGTCATGTTTGACGATGTTAGGCATAAAATAAAATCTTAAACAGTTCTTAGACCTAATTTGTCCATTTTTCTTTAATAGTTAGTTATTATTACATATAGACTATATGAAATGAACGGTTAGTTCCTCGATAAAGAAATCACCAATTGTACATATAGAATGTCGTATGCAATTTGTAGTTAGAAGGAAGTCGTTGTACGTTTTAATGTCCACAACAGTCCTCGGTGGTAGAGGTTTTTTTGCCGTAACTTATTGTGTAAATAAAGCAAAGTGGCCGGTAACATGCGATGTGTCGATGTGGGGTTTTAAAGAAATGATGTAATATCATTATAACTTCTCCAGAGCTATTTAGCGCATTTTAGGCAAACATGGCTCAAATCAGTAATGAGTTTTAACTTAAAAAAAAACCTGATCACGTCCTCTTAAAAATGAATACAGAAAAATGGGCTATTCGATTGAACTATACCATTTATTAAGATTTCTGCTGGAGTATAATTAGGGCCCTGCTCTGTGGGCGCCCTATAGTGATCAGTCTGTCCGTTAATCTCTCCATCCGTCTGTCCGTCCGAGATTGCTTGCCTGGAGCATATCTTCTCTCCCTTTCCTCCAATCAGGCTCATACTTTACCCACATGGTGCCTTTGATCAAAAGGTATGCAGTGATCGTGAATGATGTTTGTAGGTCAAGTGTCAAGGCCATATCGGATCACACAAAAATTCTTTTATAAGAGCATATATATACTCTCCACTTAGCCCTATTTGGCTAATGATTTACTTAACAGAGCTTTTTGGTCAATGGCGGGCAGTGACTTGAACAAAGTCTTGCTCAGATCAAACAAAAATGCCTGTATGTAAGGGATAATGAGATTGAATTAGAAGTTCTATGCCGGCTGGAAAATTTCTAAGTTATAGGTCAAGGTCAAAGCAAAATTCTATGAAATACTTTTCATCTTATTGTCCATTATTTAAGCGGGGCCCTTTGAGATGGTCACCATCTCAATGTTGTCAAGTTTGTTGTAGTCTTTATTACAATCATTTTAAAGTTTAATTACATATTCCAACCGACCTCCTTAACTTATTGATTGATAAACGTTTTCAGCTCACCTGAGCTAAAAGCTCAAGTGAGCTTTTCTGATCTCTTTTTGTCCAGCGTTCGTCTGTCTGTCCATCTTTCGTCTGTTTGTAAGCTTTTTACATTTTCGACTTCTTCTCATGAACCACGCGACCAATTTCAACAAAACTTAGCTCAAAGCCTAATGGAGGAAAGGGAATTCAAGTTTGATGAAATGAAGGGCAACGCCCATTCAAGGGGAGATAATTAAGAATTATTGAAAATTCGTTGGTATTTTTCAAAATCAAAATTAAAATGTAAATCTAGCTTTGGCTGATTTACTATATATAGAAATATTTTCAAATTGATAGAATTTCTCTAAAAAACAAATTATGCTTTTTTCGTCGAAGATTTGAATAATACAATAAAACGGCGTTTTAAAAAATATTATGTCAACGAATAATTTATTTACATTTTTTATAAAAAGTTTTTATAGTGAAATAGATTTATAAAATTTTCTAAAACTTAAACGACGTGCATTATGCAAAAACCTGCATTGTCTATAACACAGTTTCGTTGGTATAGTATTGAAGTTGCTTCAATTTACCAGTGCCATTTTCAACCACAAAGAGATTGTCTTTAGTGTCCAGGCATAAGCCCCATGGACAGTGTAAATCACAGTTATCAATGTAGCGGAGAAACTGTCTATCATGATCTATTATGTGAATTCGGTTGTTGTTTAAATCAACGGTAAGTATCCGAGTTTGGTTGTCTGTAGTGATACCAAACGGTTGAAATGACGCATCGGAAGAAGATGGAAGACCAGTGTATTTAAAACGAAACGTTCCAGCTTCACTGACAACTACTACTGAACCAGTAGTGTGATCAGCAACACAAATGTCCAAATTCCTGTTCTCACTAATGTATTTGATTGAACAATCAGGTGAATATAGAGATTCAATTGAATAACTTTTGCCGTTGTCTGGAATACTTTGTGTCTCTTGGAATTCAGAGGAGTAACGCACAACCTTTGATTCTGTATTATCATGTTTAACCATCAGAACCAAGAGGTCTTCAAAGAATGTACAACAGATATTGATCGGAATGAACTCCATTAATCGTATCTTTTTTCTTATCTTTGTTTTCTGGACCATGTTCACAGATCTATCACTAGGATCAGTGTAAATTAAATGTCCTCTCTTTGTCACCGCTATGTCTGATGGTCTCTTCCCTGACTTGGTTTGGATTGACGTTAATAGTTTTCCCTGGAGATTGTAGCTGCAGAACTGTAGCTCCACAGAAATTTGGGTTGACGGACCGTGGAGCTACAGGTTCATCCATATGAAAAACTGTATATTTATTGCGCACAAAAAGTTGCGCGCGGTTTTGGACTTATTAACCTAATGAACGAATATATTCTGTGAAAATTTCAATACCAAAAAATTCCTGAGACATTTTACTTTAGATGTCATTACTTTACTTGCCTCTGAATATCTTTTAAACACTCTCACCGGCCCCGTAAAGTGAAATGGTGTGGTTTGTTTACAGGTAAAAATGGCGACTCTTGATCCCGACGTGAATTTAGCATACTTCAATTTCCGAGGTCGGTTAGGGTGCTAAGGAAAACGTTTGGGACAAGTAAAGAGGCGAATCAGTTGTAAATTTTCTCAGGATTTTTTTTGTATGAAAATATTTACAGAATATGTTCTAAAATTAGCTTAATAAGTCCAAAACCGCGCGCAACTTTTTGTGCGCAATAAATATACAGTTTTATATATGGGTGGACCTGTAGCTCCACGGTCCGTCAACCCAAATTTCCCGTGGAGCTACAGTTCTGCAGCTATGGAGATTGTAGAGTCTTATAATACTATCCTCGCCACTTGACCAAATTTCTTCATCACTTTGGCATGACACATTGCATAATCCCATACAGACTGCACATTTTGTGTCTATATTGGTAATAATCCTTGGTTCAACATAAAGCACACTGTTTGAAGGGGAGGTAACAGGACCTGTGGAATCTTCTCTCTGGCCAGATTTTTCTAATTCAAACGACAGCAAACCAAACTGTTGATGGAGTTGTTCTTTGGTTATCTCATGAGCTGAAGATCTTAGCAGAGAAATTTTGTGTAAAGTTGGCAATCGTTTGAATTCATCATTTCTAGATTTGTATGTAGAGACGCGATATACATTACTGAAGTTCTGCAATTCCTTAAGATCAAGGATGAATTTTGTGTCTTTAGAAACTTTACTTGTCTTCTTAGGAGAGCCATGTGTTTAGAATCAAACTCATCCCGGTAAGTTGTAAGTATCTGAATGATATGGTCTATTTCTTCTTTCCAGACCTTTCCCTGCTCGTCTAGGTCTTTTGTTAGTTCCACAGATCTTTTAGAAATATTTTGATATTGAGGATATATAGATTTCTCAAACTCTTCAATATCTTTCTGAATGACTTTTTCCTTATCGTTAAAACTTTCCAAAATGTCTATTATTCTGTGTTGTACATGTTCACCAGACTTAATACATTGTGTACAAATAGGAATGTCACATTGTACACCGTAAAGTTTACATGGTTTCTTGCTGTGTATTGTGCAATAAGGAGTTAATTTGCTATCTGAAAGATGTTCCCCAACACAATCTTTGCACATATTTTTGAGACAAATGTCACAGTACAAAAAAGACGTACTTGAAACAGGGGTTTCACAGAGATGTCACCGTAACACATCCTGGGCAGTATTGGGGGAATCCATTATAAGCCGTACACAATCCTGAAAAAAGAATAAGTATTAAAAAATATTATTTCTTTAAAATATCATCTTTTAACAATAAGTTATTGTTAGCAATGAGGTATGTTCATCATTCTATATAGAAAATTTAGGAAACCTTTAAATTTGTTATCTCTTTAACTGAGTTTTAGAGCCACGAAAACATAGAGAAATTGAATTCAAAACAAGAGGTTGCAAAACGGTCCATTACAAAACTTGCACTGATTTAAGAAATTATGATTTTTATAATAGCATAATTTTTTACAGTTGTAACAAACATCAGGTTCATGGGGATTTGACGAGGGAGGAACAACAAACAAAAAGAACGTCGTTAAATAAGACGTGCAGCAACTGTGAACTTCAGTAATTAAGGTGACCAAAAACGCAAAATAAAATGTCATATACTAAATTTTGCATAATAACAAACTACAAACCTTAAAAAAACCCAACATGGTGATTTTGGGTATTTACTCCTCTACTGCAAGCTATTTGGTTGATCTCACGTGAAGAATTTAAATGTCTGCTTCATAACTGATTGATAAAAATTTTGATTGGAGTTACATCACCGGGACATGCATTTAGAACGTATAAACAAATTTCATAAAAACATTACTAAATTAAATAGCACATGTTTAACCCTTTATGATATCACAATAAGTCTAACAAAGTTGCTGGCAGAACCATTAAATTACTTGAAGCATACTGTAATTCTTAACGACCCCTGAATTCAGTATTGAATTTATGTTGATATTTATTTCTGATTAAATAAAAGACAAAACATTGATCTATTCCTAATCTGCTTTGATTATCATTTAAAAAGAGGTATTCTTAATGAGCTCTTGCACACCTCAAATGACAAAACAAACTAATGGGATACATTTTTTTCTGAATCGTTAATTTTTGTTACTAATATCAAATATACTAAATCCAAATTGAAAAATCCTTACACTTTAAAAACTAAGACAGAATCAAATGCAACTAATGATCGGGAGTCAAGAAGGAAATCCTTTTGATACATTTAATTAAATGATTGTACAAGATTATTGCCTGATTACTGCAATAAACACCATGCATTTGGTTAGTTTCGTCAACAAAAATTTAAAGAAATAAAAGTTTTCGTCTAAAATATAAAAACTATAATACCAGCCTAAGAAAACAATTCCATATCTTTGGATCTATGACTCTCTATGTGAAAAAAGCCCCAGAAAATTTATTCATTAAATGTACTTATTACTAGTGACCTCGTACATTAGCATCTATGTTGTTGTTTTTTTCCCCTGGTTTTTGTTTGACAATAATGAAATGTGTTGCTTTAAATCTGAGAACAGTGCCTTCGTGATTTAACCAGTCCTTTTGTTTGTTATAAAAACAACACTTGCAAAGGTTGATCACCCTTGCAAGAATATGAATCTCGTACTAGAGGGGGTTTTATTACTTTTTCTAGGAAATGGTTTTGCAATTCATGGCATTCTTTATAAGCGTCATCATCAATTCGATGTGATTTTAAGAAGTTTCCTGTCCATAATTATTCTGGTGGCAAACTTCCACATATGTTAGATGTCAAGGATATCCGTGACTTGTTCGATACTTTTATTCAGAAGGTATATAATGAACTTGTCAAAAATTGGTTCTACAATGTCAGACGTTATAAAATAGCAAATTGTGCGTCCCCTTATGTTGCTAAAATCTTGTGAATAAATACAGTTCTAAAGGAAACTGAAGGTTTTTTTTTCACGTTCCAATAACACTACACGTGAGCTGAATAAATCATTGAATTGATAAATTTTAGTCGCTATTTTGTTATTCTGCAATATTGTTACAAGGAGATGATAAATTGGTCCATAGCATTTTATTGTCTATAGCTACATCCCTGCCTTAACCAATTAATGGATTCATCGTAAATAGTACATGTAGGTAACATTAACTAAACTATTGTAAATTTACTTCAGTTTGTTAGATAAAAAAAAAGCAAAGTGTTATAATGAAATTTGAGTCTGACAACATCATTAATATTTCGTGCAGTCCTGGATTTTTCTAAGGTTGCTGATGGTTTCGACCTTTTAGAACTGGATCGTGTAGATTTCAGTCATGCCAGTTTCTATAGAGCTATGAATTACAATTAATCTCCATAAGAAATATAGGAAATCATACTAAGTGGATCTAAATATATATGTATTAAAAGATTTGAAAAGGATACATGATAAAGTGTTGTTTTAATCATGCTAAAATTAAAAGTTCTAATAATTTTAAAGCGACACCAACTTTCGTGTTTAATAATCTGTGTTATGCAGATAATTTCATATGCAAGTCAGGATCTGGGGACACTGGTTTAATGCATAAAAAAATGGATTAATATGTTTAATGTACAACAACACTTTGAAAAAAAAATAATCTTTTTTTTTGCACCAAGTCAACGCACGAGAAAAGAAACCAAAGACAATTTTGCAAATCTGATAAGCATTTTTTAAAATAATATATCATAATATATTAATACATAATCCAAAATCTTTACTTTATGCGTATTGCGCAAAGTGCATGTCTCCACGATAAAAATTATTGATGCTTAATCCAAACACAATATTAATTTCAAAGAGCGTTATATTTCAAAAAGGTGAGTTTAACTTTTACAAATCATTGTAATTTACATTTGCAGGTACGAATCCTTATCCGAACCTACCAAAGAACAAGTAAGTTCGTGTCTGTGTATAAAAATAAAAAAAAAACACAGTGAAAACTTATTTCTTTTATTGTATTACTTCTCATCAAGTGGTATAATATGTAATAACTTAAAATACTTTTACAAGTTAATTTTAGAAATAGAATGTTGAGTAGTGTGTGTGCGTATATGTTAGGTGACAATCTCAAATCTTTCCTGCTTAACAAAAAAGGGTTTCAAATATTGTCACAAATTTCCATGTGATTTTCAAATATGACTAAGCAATGATATAACAACAAATCCAGATCTACCTTCTTTTTGTAAAAAAAAAGTATTCATTGTACACCCCCCCCCCCCCCGCCCTCCAACCATTAAAGAAAATATATGATTTTTTTAACATATATTCATTGTTTTACTAGAAATTTCAAATCTAATTTACTACAGTTTGAATCAAAAATAAAGTTTTTTTTTCCATATGAAACAAAAATAAGTATGCACCTGCAATAATCGCAATTATGCTTAACTTTTAAAATTGCATATACTCTTAGTTGTTCTGTTATTTCTGAGCTGTTTGGATTAAATTTTGATATATATTATACATGAATTTTATTCAGAATAAATTAAGACATGTCAGTTTTTGAATGAATTGATCTAGTTTTATCTAAAAAAAAAACCTAACAAATACTACAAACCTTAACAGTTCAACTTGGGTGATCATGCAGGTACCACTCATCCAGGTCTAGCTATTGGCTTAACATAAGATGCCTTCTTTGGGTACACAGAAAAAGGTTTAGAATGTACTTGATTTTATACCGGGAACACACTGACATGTAGCTACCTGTGTGAGATCAGGTGATATAATAATCAAGTATCCAACTCTAAAGTAGGACCTATTGGACTAAAAGAAAACCACTCAATGCGTAGATAGTAAAATATCATGAATTAAACCGGGAAAACAAATTAATTTCACATTGCTTTTTAATTCCCCTCATTCATAATGATGGAAAATATATATGAGTGTATCAATATAAAAACCGAAAAAACTTAGGATACTTTTACATGATTAACATAAAAAGTAGTTCAAAAACGACGTCAGGTGCGGCAGTGATGACGATATCAGAATGCGTCTGTGTACTGCGTTCTCAACGATAAAACTAGGAAAAGATTCAAGATATGTTGTTTTACATTGAAGTACTCTATGTAATCACCATGCTTTTAAATGTACAAAGAATCAGGCCTGAAACATTGTAATGAAGACATGGTCAAGAGGGTCTACAAGTCTATACAAAGGACAAAAATATCAACAACAATGGGGATGACCGGCTGGGAATCTGGGTCAGGCTACACCAACACCCTGAGGATCATCAATGCCCTCAAAACAGACGAGTGGCCTATCTTAGGGGCCCTTCATTGGGCAGGTTGTCAATAAAGATTACAATGATAAAAAAAGAAACCCCAAGGGCCCATCTTGGAGATACCTACAATCAACGATTACAATTACACAATATAGATGCCCATGGGTACCCTTAAGATTGTGCTTAATTGTTGTAGGCAAAACCTTTTTTTGGATTACATGAACGCTGTAGATTACTGAGAAATTTAGGTAAAATCTATGAACTATAATAGAAATGCCTGTGATTTTTTTATGGTTTTTATTTGTTTTCAGTATCTGACTATTTAAAAGACATGATTTGTTGTGTTAAAGATTCCTCTCGGTAAAGATTATGGGCTTAGTTTTAGATAAAACATTTTGAATCTTGCCAGAGATTATGGATGTAAAATTTTCATTACTTATTTACACAGCTGATTTTTATAGTATTCTATAATGGATAATTTGTTGAGGTAGGCTGACAGTTTTAGTTAACTAACTGCTATGTTGAATTACTGTTTTCATCATTTACTAATAATCTATTGCTTGTGTATGTACTGAATCTGGACATCATAACTATTTTCTTTCCCTTTGTTTAATATTCTATGCATTTCAATATATCTATTCCATTTTGAAACAGAGGATAAGTAACTCTTGCATGAAAAGGTACTACTTGAATTTGGGAGGATATCTTCTGGAAGCCACTTAATGAATTCAAAGGTTGTCATTCATCGTTAAACCGATTGATTTGTTCGACCGACTGTAAGCAAAGAAGTCGCATAGCCTGAGTAATGTATGAGTAATGTATAATTTTTGTGTATTTCTCATCATCACTTTGCATAATAACAGAAATCATCGAAAACATTGTGCGTTTGTTCGTCGATCACTATGTTTACAGATTTTGTTTCTGTTATATGTTTAATCAAGGTCTCCGGTCATTATTATAACGATGCCATTTAACCAATTACCTGACTTAGTTTTGATTGACTTCATTAGCTCTTTTTGAAGATTATATTTTTGCATTTATTTCTGATAATTCATCAAGATGTGTTAATCATTCAGGGAAGACACAT
This sequence comes from Magallana hongkongensis, assembly GCA_016163765.1. Classification (NCBI taxonomy): domain Eukaryota; kingdom Metazoa; phylum Mollusca; class Bivalvia; order Ostreida; family Ostreidae; genus Magallana; species Magallana hongkongensis. The sequence continues at coordinate 64,336,819 of WFKH01011926.1, forward strand.
GGCGTAATCTGTTTCATACCCCATACTCTGTGTATATATCTGTGATATCCGTGTTTTATCAGAAGGTGATCTATCCATGTGTGAGAACACTTTACACAAAAAAAAAATCATTGTCTCAGCATCTTCATCTGCTTTGATAGATATTGCAGAAAAAGAACTAAACTGTTGAGAAGCCTCTTGTGGAAAGAAAAACTTGGCAATGTAATTTAGTCTTAAGGAGGAACTCTTTTAAACTCAATATTTTTGATTTGTAAGCCTAAACCAGACGTTTATCTCTTGAGCATTGCAATTTCATAA
>WFKH01011926.1:64337215-64364436 GCA_016163765.1 Magallana hongkongensis
TATTTCGTTGTCTTCATGTACATTGTTACTGATTAATAGAATTTATAAACAATTCATTTTTTGTTTCTTGTTTCAGCTTTTTACCAAGAATTGCAATAAACGAAGCAACTCTATTGTGTTTAATTATACTAACTGCAAGCCAAGGGAGAATAATATTCGGTCAAAGTAGAATTTTTTTTATACTAGTAATACATCGCTGCTAATACATTATAGAAATATAAAAACACCAAATAGTTGCAACATTTGATGCTTAAAAAGGTTTCAATAAGTAAAAAAAATACCATTGGTAGCTTTTCGGAGGTAATGTTTCATTGTTGTGGGTTTAGAGATTTGGAATAAAGCGTTACAAATGAAGAGCAATCGTATATTTTAAAAATGCTAGCAACAAAATATTTGTAATTAATCACTATTGATACAATTCATTGCTTTTGCAAGCAGCAAATCATTAAGTATTCACATAAACTTTATGAACATGTAGCTTTTTAAAAGAAAAATGCTACTTTATTTTTGTATGTAAAATTGATAAAAAAAAAAACCTTTTGATCAAACAGGTGTAATTTAGTGCTTATGACTGACCGTCCTTCGAAATATTACACATGCGGGTATGATTAGTCATATTTCTAGATATCATCTAGTATCTATCTGCGTATGGATGACAGCAATCATGAGCAACAGCACGTGTAACATAGCCTTTTAACCAGGAGCCAATCTGAAGGTGGTATAGAAGAAACAAAGCTTTATAAAATTTTCCTTGATATTATTGATAAAATTTTCCTTGATATTATTGAACCTTAGCTAAAATAATACGCAAAGTAGAAATATTCCAATAACCATACCTTCCACTGTGGTTGGTTTTACTGTCTCTTTTCTCGTGTATACTAATGTAACAGATAAATAACAAAAAAATCATCAGCGAACATAGAATTTGATAAATTTGATATGATCGATAAGGAATATGAATGTCGATATTTTTAACAGAGTGTGTCGATGCAATGTCCTAAATTCATTTAAAAATAATGAATGAATTTATTTAAAATAAGAATATAAAAGTTCACACCTTATTATCTACTTTTTTCCGGAAAAAGAAATACATTGGACAGTATATGTTAACAATGATTTTCCAGTGGCTTGGGTCCAAAAATGTGCAAACCATCCTGTAGGTTTTCTGAATTTTTATCAATTGTCAAATATACGATGTATTTTTGTTTGTGGTATTGTGTGGGCTTTATTTTACACACACGCATGTTCTATTTTTAATATATTAAATTTAAAAATAACTTTTTTTGTTTATGGAGTTGTGTCACCTGCATACTTTACAAACAAAAACATTTTTTACCCTTCTCCTGTAATTGTGACATGTAACAAAACTAGCTTCACTACATTCTGATGCAAAAAGAAAAACGAAGACTATGTTAAGGGCGCAGAACGGGATATGGTTCATTTTGAAAACGGTGTAGATAAAACTGAAAACAAAGCATCTCAGCAAATGATCAGTATATATAAATTATTATACATAACTGTACATTGTACATCGTAAAAGATTAAAGTTATAATAGTTTTTTTTCTCTTTTAATAATTTGATTATAATTATGGGGTTTTTTTGGTTAAAGTGTTGTTTTTTCCCCCTTAAAATTGTTAGTTTGACACCTTATTTAATTAGAAAATAAAAACAATTCTTAACTTCTTACCCTTCTTACCAGAATATTCACAATATATACGCACTTTTTTATATCACATTCCAAGCCCATTTACTTTTTTGTAGTTTTAGATAATTTTTAAAGTAAAAAAAAATTAAATATATATTTTCAAAATCATGATTTATGTGAGAAACACATAAAAGTTAAAGTTTTATTGATAATTTAAGCTGATAAAAAAAGACATTTTCTAGGGAAAGAATATAAAATAAAAAAAAATATTATTACAAAATTTGAAATATCTTAACATATCTTCGTAATTTGATAATTAACTGGCTTGTGTTCTTTAGAATTTTTGATTTACATCTGTTGCACATGGAAAGTTAAGATAAATAGGAATTAACACGCTTATTTCTTTCCACAACTTTTATAATATGTATACCCACACGTCGTTCAATAAAATTGACCTTAGAAAAATATCATTACTATTACACTGTGCTTAATTTTTCTTCAAACCTTTTCTTATTGAATTTATGTGTTTTGAAAATAGTTGAATTTTTTTAAAGATACCCCTGTGATATAATTGGTATTTTTCTAAGAAAAAAAATTATATATATATATATATATATATATATATATATATATATATATACACAGCACTGGGAAATCCACTATATTTGGAGCTCCACCTCCGCCCCGGCCGGGGCTTGAACTCACGACCTATGGAACCCACTTCTTAGCAGTGAGCGGTCACCACTTTAACCACTCGGCCATCAAGGCAAGACAAAAAATCTTGCTTTCGATGACGAACGGACCCTAGAGCGCTGGCCGCGCACTGCACGGTCGTTTGAGATACAGGTGGAATACAGTTAAACCAATATATATATATATATGTGTGCACATATACGTTAAGTACTTATTGATTATTTGTCATGTTTATCTCTTATCTAATCCGAGCCAATTTTCATTTAAACATTTTTTTTTTAAATCTTAACGATCCTCTATTGTGTTGTATATACATGTTGTATAAAATACGCCTACCTTATAAAATGTGTTCACATTTAAAAATGTAATTTTGGATTTGTTTACAAAAATGACACGGCATCATGAATTTTGGCTTACAAGTGGTGACAACTTTTTTCAGATTTATTGAACTTGAACTCATGCATCAGGCCCAAGGTCCATAAAACTTAAAAGAGCTCATTTTTGATCTGAGTCTCACTTTTTTAGAGAGAATAAAAAGTGTAAAAATAAGATTGGTATCAAAAGTTAGCTCGTGTAAGTTTTATAGCCTCTGGGCCAGGCGACCAGCTAAAAATGTGCAGAGTGTTTCTGAATGTTTGGGGGGGGGGGGGGGGGGGAATTCACTTGAATTAATTATCTGGATTTCTCTCGAGTTGACAAAAATCATTCTGGATGATACTAAATATCCAATCACCTGAAAAATATATGCTTTGAGTAAATTGTCCATGCATAAATCTGTTTCACCATAATTTGAATATATACAAATTTGGACTGGGATGCGCAAATTGTCACATTAATTCATCTGAAGTGTTTTGCAACAGGCTTGTTTCTTTACCCTCAAAGTAAAAACGCCCAGCAGTTGACTTCTTTATTAGGCCTATGTAGCAAATATGACTGTAACAACTGAAATTGATAACAATAAACATTCTTACTACCTTATATAATTTAGAGAGATATAGCAAGATCCACTTTCATACACACTTCGACAAAATCCTAAATTAAGTTTTTTAAATTAATAATCAGAAAATAATATTATAAATATATAAATTTTACATATAAGAAAAACATACATCGTTGCGCCTTTGCACCACGAAAATACAAGGATGGAGCGTCCCAGACGCTGTTTGGGGAAACGTCGATGGACTGCGTCCCAGACGCACGGGAAAAAGTGTCTAACACGAACTGCTCACTGAAAACCGGATGTATTCAGCACTGTGTAAATTGTGAAACAAAACTGACCGGCACCGTAAATTCCGGTGGCGCCACAGTAAGAATATCCATTTAAAGAAAAATATCTCTATGTTTTAGGAGTGTCAATTTTACACATAAAGCTTGGTCTAATGATCAGAACATTTTGTCAAGTGAAAATCGAGTATTCGTTGATTTCTTTGAAATCCACCACCTTTTTAACAAAGTAAATATTCCGTCACATGAATTGTTCCTTTAAATAGTTATTGAATGAACTTTTGACTGTCTGTTAAAAAAATATGATTTAAAAGCTAGATGTATCTACAAGATGTAACATTAGTCATTTTAATATCCTAAGTATGGGAATGTAAATTGTCCTGATTGTCCATGGTTTTGACCATATTTATGAAAGTTTAAATTCAAATAATGTTGGGTGTCAGGATAGGGCTAAGGGATTGATAACGAACTGCCAAAAGGCGTTCAGTTATATGATATGAAAGTGAAAGTAGCTGTGCGGTTCTGCGGAACTATTATGAACGTCTAGTACAACCATGCGCTTTGTCCACGCAACTTTTATTTCTTTTATTTGAATTTTCCATACAAGTATATTCTTTAAAAACGAGGCCTGGTAACAAGATATGTTAAAGGTTTGTTTGGCAATGTATTCAAGGGACATGTTTTTTATTCATAAAACAAAAAATCATTATAGAATTAATTGGATTTAGTTATTTCCAATGTACGAAACAGAAGCTCTTTGGAATGTCAAATAAGCTTTGTCCTTTAGCTCTGCAGATATAACTTGCATATGAGATATATTTACATGCACATTTCACTCGTTACAGATGTGAAACAAACTACAAGACACTTTAAACAACTAAGTGTTTTTCTCGAATTATTCATTAGCCTATATGTATCAATTCTGGTTATAAGCGCTACAAATAATCTTAATCCTATCAAGAATGCTAATAAAAGCTTAATCCTAAAAACATTTACAATTAAAGTTTACATTCGAAGTTCGTGCATTTTGATTTTTAATTATGTCAATTGGCCTTAAGGTCTTAACTAAAGAGAAGAACATGCTACGGTAAGTAATAAACTCAATAGCAACCCACGTTTTTCTTATGTGCATTTGTTGGAACAGTTTTCAAATTTTCAGAAACAGTCTGGTGGTTTACACTTCGTAATCTGCAAAAAGCAATTTTAACTAAAAAAAAATGTTTCTATTGCATGCATTTTTTCAAGGTTTTTCTAACTCAAACTTTTGATACAGACGTCATTATATTTGCGACGTCGTTCTTACCACCTTTAAATTTATTTAATAAATCTTCGAATTTATCCTGTTTTTTTCTCCATTTTCTCCTTAATTTCCTCAATTAAACCGCTTAATGTACAAGACAAAAACACAATAATTATAAAAATATACATAATATGTACATATTATAAAATTGACATTGTTTTCGTCCATAACGAAAAAAAAATTAAACATTTTAACATAGAATCTATTGAATATTATATAAGTTCAATCAGTTTAATAGTGTAAAATAATGTTAAAAATTAGCTTACCTGTCAGGTAGAGAGAGCTCGCCTACAACACTGATGTATGAGATTCAAGGTGAAAGTGCCACTGGGTTTTTTTGCAAGCAGGTCCCCCTCTTTGAGAAGACATTTACCATACTGAAGTAAAGTTTTTGTTATAGCTAATTTAACATTACATGTATACAAAATTTTTCCGGATTTAGTTTGAATTTTAGAATATTCCGGATTTCCGGATTCGGTTTTGATATTAGAATTTTTCGCGGGTGCACGAGCTGTTTAGTTTTTTCCTAGTCCCTGTGCTGAATACCATTTACCATGTTTACTATGGTTGTTTCTACGAGAGAAAACTTCCAAGTTCTTAAGATTAACATGAAATCTACTTGTATATTGTTTTGTGCAGAAAGTTACATATAAATGGTAGGTATAAATGTGTAAACAAAATTGTTCAACTGTGAAGATGTATTTTTAGTAACATGTTAGAATGTTGGCACGAGTGATATATCTAAGAATGTGTATATAAATTTAAAGATACAAGTATCATTGTAGCATGTTTCTATTGTATGATAATGTCGGAATTTAAGGTTTCATTGTTTGCATACGATATTTTGTGCACTCAGCCTTAGGCATACATATATGGTCATTTGTTTAGAATTGTGTGATTTTCTAGTTGGACGAGTTTCATTATATTTGCTTATTTACTAGAGCATAAGTGAAAATAATGTTTACAAGAATGCAGGGCATCTATTTACTAGAGTGATATTTGTCATATGCTGAGTGTAATTTGTTTGTTTAATTATTAGCATCAAAACAAATGTATTTTTTCTTTGTGTTTCCAGTTAATCACATCAAGTCACGTCACATCATATCATATCAGTATATTTGCACCTTTCAATGAGTTACCTGAATAAAGATGTGCATTAACAACAAGTTGCCTCTTCAATTGATGTTAGTCAGTACAGTTTTATCTAGAATTGTTTTTTAAAGCCACACCTGCCCAGGTGAGTTAAGGTAATTTAAGGTGAATATGAGTTTTTGCAGGTCTACGATTTTAAAGGACAGTTTACAGGAAATGCCAATCTATGATGATACAAAATGTTGTCCATTTAATAGTTTTTTATTTATCAAGGGGAACTAAAGGTGTATGCAGTGTTTTTAATGATCGTTTTTTAGAGGACAGATTTTTATTTAGCCATCACTAGGATTTCCGTATTACCCTGTAGAAATTGTTTGGTCATCATTTTGACATGTATAAAAGGATTTTGAAGGTAAAAGATTTAAGTCTCGATTTGTATATGTTATTCTTCATACTTCATGTATTCGTTAGAAAAAAAATGAAGCCGGTCAATGGTATTGTCTGTGTTGATGTCTTAGGGATGTGCATTTTGTGAAGTTTTAATCAATCTTTTGTCGTATATTCAGTATTGAATGTCATCGTTTTGGCAAGAGAAATTGATAATTGAATAGCAAGCCCAGTAAAAAAGATAAAGCTGGTCCATAAGAGAGAAGAGAATCTAGTAAAAGCCTCTCTGACTGACTTCTTTAAAGTAGCAGTGTATGGCCCATATAGTCAGTGTATAAGTAGCAGTGTATGGCCCATATAGTCAGTGTATAAGCAGTTCTGAACATTGTGTTTGTGTGATGAGCAAAAATTGCCCAAAGTTGTTGATCACAAATTATAATGGAGGCGGAGAGAAAGTATCCTATAGTGTAAGTACTTCAAGGGACTAAGTACTTGTTAATATAGCAGGAGGTCAGCCAGCAATCATAAACTAACAGCTTCGTTCATTGAAATCATTTTGCGCTGGCCATGCAATAAATATTAGTGAGTTAAACTACACATACTTGACAATGTGTTTTTGTGAGGTTGGAAGTTGGAGGGACATCATTTAACTAACTATACAGAGTTCTTTCGACAAGTTGGAAGTCAGTGTTCATAGATTGTTTTGAATCATCATAGTGTAAAATCTGTCTGTGTAAACCCCTTTGTTGTATTGGCTCAGTGCTGCTTTATTGCTGAGGTTTACCTCTGACCTTGCCATAATATCACTGTCATAATCACTCGTCCATTATATAGAATTATAATTTCTATTGTGACATACACTCAACAAAACTTCTAAGTGTTCACCCAGTATAATGTATTTCCTATATGAAATAAGCACATTTATTTGTCTTGCCGTTAGGGTGACTGATTTCCACTCCACTTAACTTTCAAATTGTTAAAAACGATGCATTGACCTTGACCTCAGGTTGCCAACCGAGATGTTGACCTTTGCTAAATATCACTAACACTTCCGGTTTGGTTGAATCTTGCTCAGAGCTTTTGGATTGTTTTAATTACCGATGAAAATGATATTACGCTTATGAAATAGAAAAGTTATATAAAAAAAAAACGTTTCCTTCGGATTGCTAAATATTTAAAACAATGTCGAGGACAAAACAAACAGCAAATTTAAAGTGAGTACGATATGTTGCAGAAACAATGCAGACATCAATATTCCAACGGCTCTGGCTGTGTTCGCAGTGATCATTTTGGCCATGTTTAGTGGTTTTCTGTTTAAACTATCACCAAGGAATAAAATCAATTACAAAAAAATGACAATCATATTTAAGCACGCGCAGAAAAATACCAATTTTATGTTTTGACGTTTCGTCACGGGTAAATGATTTCAATCGGTGTTGTTTTATTTTATCTGTGCTATCGATGAGAAGACATATCAGTTACGAAAAATTGAAAATTTCACATCATTTCATTTCGTAATTTCAAAATTATTCTATTTATTAGGATGAACACTTAGAAGTTTTGTTGAGTGTATTCTGTTTCATAATCATCATACTCTAAAGCTGGCAATCATATTTTGACAAATTTAAGTGCTTATAAGTATTTATACAATCTATTATAACAATTATTATGTAAGCTTGTCATTGTAACATAAGGTTGATGTAATAATAATATGAAATGTTAAGTGATGGATTATATGCTTTCCGATATTCTGTAACAATCTAATTGTCAAGTTTTTATCATATTTGTGGATTATTCAAAATATCTCTGAATTCTTTAATTCTCAATTTTAGTTGGTAAGTATCCCATTATTGCCAGGGATCTGTTCTTGCTTTATAGCAATATTTATTTCACACTATCGCTGTAATTACAGGCTAATTAATTACACATGACTAGATTTTCAATTTGGGATATTGCATGTCCAAAATACTGTGTACATATATATTCACAGGATTGACATGATAATCAGCCAATATTTATGTTTTTCTAAGAAATGAGATCAAAAAAGTAATTATGTAAGGTATAAAAGCAATTTAGTATGAAGGTTATATCTTTAAACAACATTTAGATAATCATTTAGAAGTTTGTAACCTACCTGAGTTTTCAGTGATCGATGTTTAACCCAGTACTTATTGTTTTACAGGATTGGTAAGTATCCAGAATTTTTACTGGGAAGATTTATATTTTATTAGCTGTTGAAGGTTAAACCGTAGCCTGAGTTTCCTCTGTTGCACTTTAACGTTTAACCTGAGTTTCCTCTGTTGCATTTTCACCTATAGCTTGCATTTCCTCTGTTGTAGTTTAACGTGAAGGAGATGGAGCGTGAGGGTGGCTACAACCGTCAGTGTCAGCAGCTAGCCGCGGCCGACGCCATGTCTCATCTGGAGCACATGTGTAAGCTGGACATCGACTCAGAGCCACATGAAGTCCGTATGACAGGAATCATCTGTACTATTGGTTAGTGTCTGTATATCACTGTACACTGTGAACTCTAAAAGTGTTGGGACTGCACTTAGTGCTGGCAAGGTTATTGTATGAATTTTGGTGAAAATTTTTGTTCCTTTCACCTGGACCCTATAATGTGTAAGTTGAATAGCGATTCAGAGCCTCACAAAGTCCATAGGACAGGGGTCACTCGTACCATAGGTCAGTATAATAAAGGACCCAACATTGGTACTCTTATAATATTTATAAGGGCACTGTACCCAGGATTGGCCTGATAGAGATCAACTGTGTATTCTTATTTTACGCAAGTTTTCCATTATGTCATTTTGTGTCAAATTGCTAGAATATAAAATTGCATGCATCAAACTTTTGATATAATCTCATATGATTTTTTATAACTCACAATTGAACAGAAAAAATAAAAGTGAGATTTTAAAATCAACACGGTGCTTCTTACAATTTTAAGCAGATATCAATTGTTTGCGTTTACTATTAAAATCATCATCGGAAACCCATCTTTATTGTTTCAGTTTCCAAACTTAGACCATATGAAAATTTGTTGTATTGATTTTGAAGAGACTATAGTGAGTCTAATTACATGTATGTGTAAAATTCTTTCAGTGAAGTGGGTTTTTTTGAGAATTTTTTTTATCCAAAAGATTGCTGGGTAATATTAGCACGTAAGTTTATGTTTGGAACAAAAATGAACTAAGAATGCAGATAATGCAACCAGGTACATGTAATTTTAGCTTGGTTTTAGTCATACATTGTTTTATATTTAGGTCCGGCTTGCCGTGAAATTGAAACGTTAAAGGAGATGGCAGGAATGAACGTTGCTCGCCTCAACTTCTCACACGGAACCTATGAGGTATTGCTTAATATCAGTAATCATTTCTGATATTTTCCCGATTTTGCTTAACGGAGTAACCATGCCGAGGGAAAACTAGTTTTCGTGTGCATGTATTCCGATAACTGGGTGTCCAACCTGTCGCTGCTTTCTAAATAGAGTGACGATTTTTTAATATCAGATTTTTTTTCCTTATTTGAACTTCGCTTGATGAAATGATAATGATAATATCTTTTAATAAGATAAAGGACTTGTCTTGTATTCTGAAAATTTTGTTTAGCACTGCTTTATAAATTTTCAGTACCACGAGGGGACCATCAAGAATATCCGTGAGGCGATGAAGAGGTTAAGCTCGCCCCGCCCCCTAGCGATCGCCCTGGACACCAAGGGGCCAGAGATCAGGACTGGACTCTTGGAGGGGGTGGGTACAGATAAGATAATTTTGATAAGCTAATCTAGATAAGATAATTTAGAAAAGAAAAATTATTTCCAATTTTGGGCTGCCAGTGGGCAAGTTTACTATTATTGGAGAGAAATTCCTAAATGAGAGATTACATCTTTGAGAGGTTCATCTCACCTTAGTGGCTCATTGATGTTGAGGCTAGAAGGGATGGGTACATTGTCCTAGTGGTTTGTTAATTTGGAGGTTAGTCTTATCTCACCATCCAATCACTGCTGTGTACACACAAATTGATTTCTATGATGTGCCCTCTGTTGATTAACTTAGATTATGATTTTAATTAGTTTGATTAGCTAATTATTTTTTGGGTCCAGAATGAAACACTTAGTTATTCCCCTCTATAGGATTGAAAAGAAATAAAATTGCAACATTCATTTTTTTTCTTTGGCGGGGGGTGGGTGGGGTGCATAAGAAACAAATCATAAAATACTATTCTGGCCTTTCACAGGGAGCTTCAGCTGAAGTAACACTGAACATGGGGGACAAGATCAAGATCACGACGGACGACAAGTTCAAGGAGAAGTGTAGCAAGGACACGCTGTGGGTCGACTACAAAAATATCACCAAGGTCATGTCCGTGGGCGACAAGATGTACATCGACGACGGACTCATCTCCGTCATCGTCAAGGAAATGGGTAAGTTTTTGGTCAACAGCAAAGAAAAATTGTAAAGTGTTACATTAATACCATCATTGTTAATGAATCAAAAGGCCACCAACTGAAAGATTACAGTAAAATTTTTATAACTGGTGGCTCGGTTTTCTTGGATTTCAAGGTTACCCCTCACTCCTGACTTGAAATCCCAAAAATAAAGAAACGGTCATTATTTGCTGTAATTGTCTTGTATAAATAAGTGAATCCATGATTCATGTCCATGTGAAGTAAATCTTCATAATTGGACCTCACAGAAAAGTATATTATGGATCGTTTTGAAGAACGGGTAAGTGTGATATCCAAGTGTTCAACACTGTATGTGCCAACTACAGTAGTAACAAGTTTATTGTTGGCAAACGACACGCACGATTCTGATACACGAGCGATCACGCACGATACACGAACGATTACGCAGGATACACGGAGGATCACTAACTTACTGAATTTTCATGATACACGGACGATAACGATTAAAAAGGCAAAACGAACGATTCTACACCATTTAACACGCAAAATCAATGATAATTTTTAAGATTAGAATTAAGAAAACGTATTGCTTTAATTTGTATTACAATCATTATGTTTTATTGAAACGCAGTATGTACATGTACAGTAACAATGCACTGTTTTATTTTTACGAGATAATTATAAACGATAGCCTTAATGTATGATCTATATACCAATCACATTGTTTTGTCTAAACAACGAATATAAAGTTTTTTCATAAGTTAAAGAAAACTAAGGGTAAAAGAAATGAAGAAAATGCATAATCTTCACGGATTTATTTACATACATGTACGAGCAAATGTTTATCTAATCCCATTTCCTGCGTTTGATTGTGCGAGATACAGGTAAATTTGTTACCTTGTTACAAAGAATTTCGATTTTATACATTCATTATTTCCATGATATACCGCACATAATTGATTAAATTTCATTTTTCTAAATTTGAAAGCGTCTAAATGAAGTTTAATTCTAATGAATGTTTATACAATGCAACATAGTGGAATGTTTTCATTTTAAAGAAAACAAAGGGAATAATTGTTTAATTTTAATCGGGGAATGTGTAGGCTTGATCGTTATCATTCAAAGTGTCTCTCTTGCTTGACGCTAATATGATTGTAATTATGTGTTAAAATACGATGGATACTTGACAGGACTAATTATAAAATCATGCAGAACTGCCTCGACCGATTGAATGAGTTGTTGTTTACATGTATGTAAACAATTGTCCATATTCTTCTATAAAAATGTTTTAAAGTCACATCGTTGAATTGTTTTAAAAACGACTTGTCGTTGTTTATATAATAAATCCTGGCATTCCATAAAAAAGTTATAAACGAAAAAAAAAACAACAAAAAAACATTACGCATGGTAAAAAACGCAAACCAATTTTTCTGATACACGAACGATCACCCACGGTACACGAACTATTTAACACAATTGGTTTGTCAGCAATAACGTTGTTAGTTACCACTGTAACCGAACTGTTTGAGATGAAACATTTTGTGAGATACATGTTATAATTATTATTGCATTAAGAGGGCTCGATGGTTGTAACCATTTGTAGACTATTTAAATCTCCTAAGAAGAAGAGCTTTATATAAAGATATAGGAAACTGATATATTTTAAAGCTAAAATATTGGATTTTTTCTTCACAGAATGTTATTATTTAATGATCCAAAATTCACTGTCAAGGATATTTTTGTTACATCAATCAGACCTCAGTGTCCAATATTTCAGACCGAGAAAATCACTCAAAAAGTAACAGCAAATTAAAATTTAATATTGGTATCAGGGCCATGTTATATAGGCAGGTCAAGATTGTTTCACTTAAGACAAAAAATACAACTAAAAATAAATTCATTAACATAGAGTGATGTTACACTTCAAGTTTGAGTCAAATTAACAAATAACAGATAAATAATTTTTTTATGACTTTAATTTTACTTTCTCTGTGAGCAAAGATAGAGTTTATTGCATTTGTTCTCTCTCAAATCTGAATATATTGATATGAAATCATCACTTTTAGTTCCAGATGTAATGGGACACAAAGTTTGATTTAAAAGAAACTTACCTACAAACAAAAAACAGAACAAAAAATTGAACGAAATGTCTTCTAAGGAACACACTTGTTCCTATATATTTTTTTGGTCATTTTTGTACAATCATATTGCAAAGGAATAAAATGCTATGCCTCATTTGCAAATAAAGAGATGTAACACTGGACACTGACGTCTTCAATCATACTTACTTTTTCTAGAATTGAATTGATTGTAAGCTTTTAATATGAATCAGATTAAAGAAATCATTAATACTATTGAACAAGAACATAATAAGTAAAGTTTAACAATCTTTTATATATATTATTGAAAAAAAAATGTGGCTTTCCCGACACATATGTCGAGGGCAGGAATGATGTCTTTGACGTCACTTAGAAATAAAGACTGGCCAATAACGTCTTTTATTCAACCCCCTTGGTCTTCTTGTAAAATCTAAGACATGGCCTTTATGTGACCTGAAAAGAAACATTAATAGTTGTGAAAAACTCATTAATAAAGCAAGATATATATTGGCAAGGAAAAGCAGGGTTAAGTAAAAGTGATAAAATCGTCAAAGGTATACCTTTCCTAAAATTTTAGAAATTATAAAGTAAGAGTTTACTACGGTTATTCATTGACAAAATAAAGCTTCAATAAATGAAATAAAATTTAACCATGTGTATTAGAAAAATTATTATTAAACGTATCTATAGGATATACCTGATTGAGACGGCGTGATGTAACTATGCACAAAATCAACCCAACCACAGTGTAATATAAATTGGCATAATTCTTTTCTTCGTGTATCAAAATTCAATGTTTACAAACTTAAAAAAACAATAATTGATATTTCTTTGTAAACAATCTGAATCTGTTTTAAAAATATTATGAATTACAAACTTCAATCTCCGCTAAAGTTGCGGTCATAAAAAAAGGAGAGACGTAACATGTTTACAAAGGACCTACCTTTATCATTCAATCCTCGTTAATAGTTTTCTTGGCACTGATCCAGCACGTGCTACTCTCTCGACGAAAAAAGAAACCCATGACTAGATAACGTCGTAAAACAGAAAGTTGTCATCTGGTCGTCAATACCTTGCATTTTTACACATTTTTACAGACGTAACGGGTTGACACGAAAATGTAAATTAAATTTTGATGATTATGAAACTAATATTATTAATATTATTTATTATAAAAATTATATATAAATATCTTACTTTTCATCAAACAGTTTGACGACATCAATACTTACTATAAATAGCACTCATTGGTCGAAGTTTTCCTTTAGGTATCTGAATGTGAGTGTGTGCGAGACGTAACAAAATTGACACAAATGTTACATCCCCAAACATTAAGCTTATATCTCGTTTATTTTCGGAAATATTGGATGTATTCTCAACACACACAGTTTGGTAAAATATTATCGTTTTAATTAAAAAATACACATCGAGAAAACTCGGTAGATTTGTTGTATGTAATGCCGATATTCCTTCTTTTCTTCAAGCGACGAAAAGAATGTCAAAAATAATGTCCACAGATTTGCAGTTTGAATAATCATAAAAGGTTAATTTTTTTCACTAGCGATATTTGAAACATTAATGGTTATTTGATATAAGGATTACAACATCATTTCAATAGTTTATTCATAAAAAAATTGAAACATTGAGAAATAAATGGGGATTTAGATAGATGTAACCAAAACTCATTGACAGTAAATTTTGGATCATATAGATAAAAATATCTTATGCTAAAGTTTAAGGCAGATCTTATGTTTTATTTTTTGACAACCCGGCCCCCTTAAACTCATTGTACGTAGGTGCTGACTTCATGAACTGCGTGGTGGAGAATGGAGGAAACCTGGGCAGTAAGAAGGGCTGTAACCTCCCCGGGATAACCGTCGACCTCCCCGCCGTTTCCACCAAGGACAAAGAGGACCTACTGTTTGGTGTCGCTCAAGGGGTAAGTCTGGGGGAGTGGTATAAGGAAGGAAAGGGGAGGAGTTTTGGATAGGAAGAGGGGGATAAAGACATTGTAATTGGGAGAGGGAGGTCCTATTGTAAGACATTGCAATTGGAATGGGGAAGGACCTACTGTTTGGTGTATCAGAGGGTTACGTCTGGGGGAGAGGTTTAAGGAAGGAAAGGGGAGGAGTATTTGATAGGAAGAGAGGGATAAAGACATTGTAATTAGGAGGGGGAGGACCTATTATTTGGTGTTCTCGAGGGCTATGTCTGGGAGAGAGGTTTAAAAAGGGAAGGGGAGGAGTATTTGATAGGAAGAGAGGGATGAGGACTTTGTGATTGGGAAGGAGAAGACCTACTGTTTAGTGTATTTTAGAGGGTAAGGCTGGGGGAGAGGTTTAAAAAAGGGAAGGGGATGAGTATTTGACAGGAAGAGAGGGATAAAGACATTGTAATTTGGATGTTGGAGGACCTACTTTTCGGTGTCGCTCGAGAGGTAAGTCTGGGGGTGAGGTTTAAAGAAGGAATGGGGAGTAGAAGTTGATAGGAAGAGAGTGATAAGGACATTGTAATTGGGAGGAAGGAGGACCTATTGTTCGATGTATTTCAGGGGCTATGTCTGGGGAAGGAGAGGATAGGAGTATTTGATAGGAAGTTAGGGATAAAAACATTGTAATTGGGATGGGGTGAGGACCTACTGTTTGGTGTCGCTGCAGGGGTAAGTTTTTATGATAGGTTCAGGGAAGGGTGAGGAGATAGATTATCTGTTTGCATGCGTGTGTGAATGGGGAGGGAGGGATAAAAACATTGTTATTAATGGGGAGGGGGATGTTTGAGGGGTGAGTCGGGGGTATGGATGCAGGGGTGGGAGTTAGGGCATTTTGTTTGGTTCTGGTATTTGGAATATGCTTTCAAATAAACTACATGTATCTGATTATAACGTGTACATGTATTTTTCAATGGTAAGTTGTTTATTGCAACAAACTATATGACGTATGGGCTTAATTTCTTTGCCATGAATTCTAGTCTAAAGGGAAATAATTTACACAAGCAGTTTGTGTATACAGAGAATGTGTAACTTACAGGAATTACATGAAGTAGACCACAGAAAACTCACTCAAAGCAATAAAACTTGGAGAGGGATTGTGTTGTAAAAGGGGCCATAACATTATATTATTGTACAATGTATGTACAGATTTTGTTCAGGAATCCATACAACTTTTTCCCCCATTGTAGGTGGACATGATTTTCGCCTCCTTCATCAGAAGCGGTCAGCACATCAAAGACATCAGATCTATCCTAGGAGAACAAGGGAAGAACATCAAGATCATCGCAAAGATAGAAAATCACGAGGGAGTTAAACGGTACGTGGTGATATTAGTAGAGTGATAGCTGGCCATCAACAGGAACTGAATGGTTTTGGGATGATCCCTTGTTTATATTTAATTGACACTAAGTTGACCGTCAGATAAAAAGTGAATGGCATTAAAGGGTCCATTGTATGAATTTGTGAAACGGTCGACTGTTGCACAGAAATGAATTATTATGAGAGTCAGCTGCTTATGTTGACTTAAATAATCAATGGTTTTTGAGAAGGTGTCCTGTTTATATTGTATATCAGTTGACCTTTGACAGATTCGATAGGGTGCACTGTTTGTAAACAATGACTTTGTATGATGGTATGTACTTCTTTTAAAAAAGAATTAATGTTTAGTTTTTCAGGTCAAAGAGTTGAAAATATAATGTGGGTTGCAATATTTAATCATGTATGACTGAAATTTTATATTTTTAAACTGAAAATGAAAAAAAAATGAATTATTTCATTTTTGAATAAAATCAGTCTAAATAACAGCCTGCCATTTGATCTGATGCAATGATAACTGAGATACATTGTACTTGTATAAAACATTAATTTTTTGCGGGTCTCAAGACTCCAGACTTAAAAGGATTAGTTTTTGTTAGGCTTTATCAATCTCATCTATATAAAGAACTCTGTATAAAGATGTATGAGAATTTTAGAAATTTTAATTTTATGATACTTGGTAATAAAAATAGTGTTAGGCCAAAAATATTGTAGTCAGTGAAAGTGTGGCATATTTGATGGGCAGTTAGTTGATTATATGGTCTACGTAATTGCTGTTGATTATTGTTATAGATTTGACGAGATCCTAAAGGAGTCGGATGGTATTATGGTGGCCAGAGGTGACCTTGGCATTGAGATTCCCCCAGAAAAGGTGTTCCTGGCCCAGAAGATGATGATTGGTCGATGTAACAGGGCGGGGAAACCCGTCATCTGTGCCACTCAGGTCAGTACAGTACAGGATACTAGTAGGTCAGTCCAAAAGTGGTGTCATTGTTACATTAGTTGTGCCACAAATCCAAAAGTAGAACCAGTGTCATTGCATGAAATAATCTGGTTCTGATGTAAGATTTTACAAGATATGTTTGGGGGAGTGAAGAAATCTTTTTTAAAACATTTTTATTATGAACTGAATTCCTGTACAAGGAATTTAATGTTTTGGGGTTTTTTTTCAAAGAATTTTAAGATTTTGTAAAATACAAGAAACACCTACCATGCCTTGTACATCTAAAGATTTAACATTCTTTTTTCGGTTTTTTTAATTGAAAAGGTAATACAATAAGCCATGTGGCAAAATTTAAATAGATGAAGGCAGCCTGAGAACTAGATATTTGTTCTGTGTGGTCTGAGTTCTCTTTGTTGGCTTGTTTTAACTTCTGTTTTTTGTATCTTAAAGTTTGTAATATGGTTCATTGAGTACAAAACCTCTATTGACCAAGTTCTGTTAGTTTTGTGAGCAGATGAAATTCAGAACTTTATTTTAAATATTTGTTAACTACTTTTCTTTCTGCTGAGTCATTAATATGAAATCATCATTGTTACTGGTAACAAACATTTATATAAAGAAATGAGAAAATTGAAAGCTTTGTAAAATTTATTTTGTTGACTACATTCTGATTAGCATGTTTGCTATAACTTTTTGATCTGTGTACATATGTTGCAGTAGATGATATGATTTTGCTTGGTGTAGAATATTTACACCAAAAAAGCAAGAATATTCAACAACAAATTTATTGACAACATTCTTTGTTGTGCTTTGTGCAGATATTAGAGTCGATGATATGATTTTGCTTGGTATCGAATATTTACACACAAAAAAGCTAGAACATTCAACAACAAATTTATTGACAACATTCTGTGTTGTGGTTTGTGCATTTGTTGGAGTCGATGATATGATTTTGCTTGGTACAGAATATTTACATGAAAAAGCAAGAATATTTATAGCTTCATATTCAACAACAATTCATTGACAACTTTCTGCATTGTGCTTTGTACAGATGTTGGAGTCGATGGTGAAGAAGCCCCGCCCCACGAGGGCGGAGTCCAGCGACGTGGCCAATGCCGTGCTAGACGGAGCTGACTGTGTCATGTTGTCAGGGGAAACTGCCAAGGGAAACTACCCACTGGAATCTGTCAAAATGATGCAGAAGGTCAGTCATAGGTCCTCGCAGGTTAAGGAATTTAATGTTTCTACCTATGTTATAGGGAATAACTTGTGTCAGTTTATGCTTTTTGAACTGCTTAGAAATTCATTCCTTATGGTTTCTTACTATTTGAAGAAGAACATAATTTGTACGATATTATAATGTACAGTCAAACTTTGTTATCTTGAACTAGATGGGACTGTTTAACAACTTCGAGATATCCGAGAATTCGAGATATGGAGGGTAAAATACTTACAGAATAAGTGGTTGGGAATTACAAATCAGTTTGACATATCCATTGCATTAGAGATATAAGTGTTCGAGATATCTAAGTTCAACTGTAATTGCAAGCAGATTGAAGTATTTTGCATCCACATTATATTATGTTATACAAGAAAAGATAAATATGTGTAGCCAATCAAATAAGGTTTTACAACCAGAATTCAATTATCAAAGATCACAATGTAAGAACATGATCTATCAGTATTTCATAGATTAAAGTGTATTGAGGTTTATTAACCAATTGCTTAATATGTATTAATTTATTTTGTTCGATAGATTTGCCGGGAAGCGGAGTCCGCAGTTTTCCACCACCAACTGTTTGAGGAACTCCGAAAGGAGACCCCCACCCCCACAGACGCCACCCACACAGTGGCCATAGCAGCGGTGGAGGCCTCGTTCAAGTGTATGGCTGCCGCCATCATCGTCATCACCACCTCAGGAAGGTAAGATACTTATTACAGTGGGACCAAGTTTTTAAGAAGGCTGGATGGTATGTGGTCATTTTTAAACTATATTAATCTCCTTGAAAAGAAGAGTTCTGTATAAATATAGAGAAAACTGTTTTTAGGGTTAAAATATTTGGAATTTTTCTTACCTGTATAATAGTTTTTGGCTGTTTAGAGAATATTGTACATTTCGTGATAAAACAAAGATGTAGTGTAGAAAATTTTGTGATAAGTTGAGGATATGATGCTTATTATTGATGGTAATTTTCCTGTCTTTAGGTCGGCCCATCTGATCTCGGCGTACAGGCCCCGCTGTCCGATCCTGGCCATCACAAGAATAGAACAGACGGCCCGCCAGTGTAATCTCTTCAGGGGTATCTTCCCTATCCACTATGTGGGCAAGTAACTCGGGGGTGGGAGGGGGGAGTAGGCTGTAGTTATACATGTATATTTGTCTATGCTGTCTCAGGAGCTGGGGATAGTCCATATACTTGACAGTTGTATTTGTTCAGTATCAAAATAGGGATAGCCATTGAACTTGTATGATTTGTCTAGTGTTACATGTATAATCACAGTTTCTTAGCACAATGAGTCTCTTCTGAATTTGTTTACTTATACCAATGTGGTATGAGACTGAAACATACGATGGCCGATAGCGGCCGCCACTGTACACTAACGTTTTGTGTTTAGCGTGTACAACGTTTCACTGAGACTCACTGACACATTAAACCTAAAAGTAAAAGTGTACAAAGTGTACAGTGTCATTGCAAAATCTCATGTACACTCTACACCAACGTTTTGTGTGTAAAGTGTCAGGAAAAGTTTCATGTACACTCTTCATCTAAAGGTAGTATCAAATAACAAAACAACAAAACATAACCACGTGGTTGAGTTGCCGAACCTCTTTGGGCGTTTTGCATTTAAAGACATCTAGGAGACAATTTTCTTTTTTCTTTTCAATTATACATGTATGATGAATTTGAAATCATATTTATCAATTATATTGCCACATTTAGAAATTAATAACTTAAATTTTCCCATTTCAGAGTTTTCTAAAGAATTTTCAAGCTTGCCGCATAAGCTATTGTAAATCCAAGAAACATGTGCGTGTCTTAAAACTAAGACGATTTACGAGCCAATTGAAATGGGACAGGGGTAGCAATGTGGGGGGAAGAAAGAGGGAAAAAATAGATTACTTCTTTCCATATTGTTACTTGATACTACCTTTAGATGTAGAGTGTACATGAAACTTTTCCTGACACTTTACACACATAACGTTGGTGTAGAGTGTACATGAGATTTTGCAATGACACTGTACATTTTGTACACTTTTACTTTTAGGTGTAATGTGTCAGTGAGTCTCAGTGAAAATGCTGTACACGTTGTTTCATCACGCAATTTAATGAATTGTCCTATCATGCTTTGCACTTTATATTCTCAAAGGTATGCGGGGCTATGTATATATATATATATACGTATATATACAATGTTTACTATTCCAATATGCTCTGTAGTGTGTAACTATCTTATATGTGTAACTGTCTCTTCTCGCCTTGTATCCATGCAATCACACCATGCACTAACTATATCCCCATCATGCTTTGCACTGTATGTATCTCAGTATGATTTGGTCTATATGCATCCCGTCATGCCTTGCGCTGTATGCATATATCCCATCATGCTTTTCTCTGTATGTATCCTATCATTCTTTGCAATGTACACAGAGCCTCGCCTTGAGATTTGGACCGAGGACATGGACAAGCGGATCTACAAGGCCATCGCCTTCGGAAGGGACAGGAATTTCATCAACAATGGGGATTTCATCATCATAGTGACCGGCTGGAAATCAGGGTCAGGCTACACCAACACCCTGAGGATTATCAATGCCCCCGAGACGGATGAGGGGCCCATACTGGGGGTACCCATCATCAAAGATTACAATTGCAGTGTAACAACAGGTCTTATGTAGCTCCATTTATTGATTTTATGTTGTTAAAATGCCACATTTCAGAAAGGGAAAAACTCAATCTTCTTTCTAGAAAATGAATTCAAACTGAAAAACTAATTTACTTTCCCTTTTTAATCTTGACATTATAAATAAAGTACCTGCCTTTTGCTTTTGTGTTTGACAGGTTTGGCTGGCAAAACTAATTAAAAAAGATGATTTTTCCCTTACATGTGCATATTCAACATTGAAAATATGAGAAAATAAAAATACTGTATACAGGGAAATATTCGCCCTCGTTTTATTTTTTCCCCTTTCGCCCTCACTATCAGCGAATTTAAGACGATGAATTCCATTGTCACAAATGATATGACTGATATCTCATTTACCACAAATGAAGACGGTGTGAAGTCTTCTACAAGTGAAGAAAGGCGAAAATAACACCAGGTCAAAAATTACCCTGTATAGAGAAGCTTTATACACATACGGTTGTTATCAAAGTTTTTTTCCGACGTGTTTTACACTGTAATTCTAATAACTTAATTTGCTTGTGTGAATAGGATCCTGTAATACATTCCTATTGGTAAACTGGTGGGTTTATTACTCCCCTTCACTGTAAATATTTTGTAACTTTAATTTTTTTTAAAAATTTTTGTTATTGTAGGAATAACAAGTGTGCCAAGTTTCCAAAAGATAGAAAGTGATTTGCCTAATAAATCATCTAAAACATCCCTCCCTGATAGCACCAAGGGTTCAAAGGACGATGTCAAGTTCTGATGAGGAAACGCACCAACGAAAACAAATAAACGTGGCTCAAAGTCACACATAGTCAAAGGGCAGACAACTTGGGTGAAAAACTATGGAATTTTGATGTTGAACTGAACCCGTTCAACAAATGTTTTAGTGATTTTTTTAATCACAGATTTTGTTTCTAGTGCTGATATACGTTCAGACAGATTTTTTTTTATATGTTTGTGTGAGGAACTTTTGTTTTATATATAAAATATCTATAATAAGGTATTCGTTTTTGCAGAAATATTAAGATATTTACATTTTTTTATGAATATATGAATATTCATGAGATAAATTTGTCCCTACCAATATTTTTGTGTGTGTGTCTTGCAAACTTTAGAGTCAATAATTATCATTTTGCATAAATACTTTTTTTTAAACACAATAAAATTATGAAAACTACATGAACATTTTAGAATGTCGCAGATGTGCTGAATCTATTTATTATTAAATGATTTGAAACATCGTTTTTTTTTGAGTTGCTGAATTTTTTTGTTATTGAAATTAAAAGTGCTAATTTGTTATTCTTCAGATTAAATACAAGGAGATAAATTGGCCCGTAAAATTGTAGACTTACAGGATGTGAATCTCGTCTTATTGGGAGTAGATAATGCAATATTAATACGCAATTAATGCTGATATTAATCAGAAGTGGTATTAAAGATCAACCATGTAGTGCTCACTGGCTATACACTGTGGTTTAATCAATATTTGCGGGCATCAATTTTCATGGGTTTTTTTAACGAAATCACATATATAAGGTCACTTAAATTTGTGGTCATTATCCTATCAATACAATGTGTCATAAGAAATAGCATTTCAATGAGCAATTATGTTTGTGGATCAACTCAACAACGAAATCTATGAAAATTGGTATTCAATGAATATTGATGATATCACAGTAGTGAATAACGCTCAGCAAACTATAAGTGATTTATATTGAGGCAAATTGAGTACACGTACATGCTGGTTTTTGTTTGTGGAAATAGGCCAAGTAACTTGTTATGACAGCATTATATTAAAGACCACTACATATATTAAAGATAATGGCTGTGTTAAGTTCCAGATTGGGTGAGCTGAAAAATTGCAAGGTATTTTAAAATGTGTAATGTGATACCGTATTTCTAGTAGATACAGGGTTTAGTATTCGTGTAAGTATCGAAAGCAGAATTAGAAAAATGATGGAAATATCGAAATCAAAACATTCAGACAATATTTGGCAGCTATTTTTATTGTGAAAAATTCTAACGATAAAAAGCTGCTGATTTATTCAAACTTCCAAACATAATGTAGGTCAAATATCTTTAAAAAATCTCTTTTGCTAGGCTTGAAAAGGAATTTAAATTATTCACATTTACTCACATTTGCAAAATTTAAATTATTGACTTGTTCTAACATTTTTGGTGGAAAAAGTTGGTTTTCTGTTCATTTAAACTTTTCTTCGATTTACAATATTTTTTTTGTGCCCCGTTACTTGCTTTCTATATTTTGTTTTGTTGAAATGTCATGTTTGACGATGTTTGGCATAAAATAAAATCTTCAACAGTTCTTAGACTTTATTTGTTCATTTTTCTTTTATTATTGTTAATAATAGAGCATATGAAATGAACGGTTAGTTCCTCGATAAAGAAATCTCCAATTGTAAATTATAGAAGGTATACAGTCTGTAGTAAGAAGGCAGTCATTTAACGTTTAAATGTCCACAACTGTCTGCAGTGGTAGAGGTTTTTTTGTCATAACTTATTCATAAATACAGCGAAGTGGCCGGTAACATGCGATGTGCCGGTGTGGCGTTTTTGTAGAAATGATTTAATATCATTATCATTTTATCTAATATTTTTCTCCCGAACTATTTAGCGGATGTAAGGCAAACATGGCTAAAATCAGTAATGAGTTTAAACTTTGTAAAAAAAAATATTGATCACTTCCTCTTAAAAATGAATACAGAAAAATAGGTTATACGATTGATCTACCATTTATTAAGATTTCTTCTCTAGTATAATTGTTTTGTAGCGTTAACTACAATCATTTTCAAGTTTAAATACATATCCCAACCGACCTCCTTAACTTATTGATTGATAAACTTTTTCAGCTCACCTGGGCTAAAAGCTCAAGTGAGCTTTGCTGATTTCTTTTTGTCCAGAGTCCGTTTGTTCGTCCGTTTGTCTGTCCGTCCGTTTGTAAACTTTTTACATTTTCGACATCTTCTCCTGAACCATGCGACCAATTTCAATGAAACTTAGCTCAAAGCCTAATTGAGTAAAGGTGATTCAAGTTTGATGAAATGAATGGCCTCACCCATTAAAGGGAAGAATATTAAGAATTTAATAATTTCAAAATCGAAATTAAAATGTAAATCTAGCTTTGGTTGATTTACTATACATAGAAATATTTTCAAATTGATAGAATTTCTCTAAATAAGAAATTATGCTTTTTTCGTTGAAGATTTAAATAAGTCAATAAAACGGCGTTTTAAGAAATAATATGTCTACGAATAATTTATTTACATTTTTATATAAAACAGTTTTATAGTGAAATAGATTTATGAAATTTTCTACAACTTTAACGCCGTGCATTGTGCAAAAACTTGTATAATTGTCTATAACACAGTTTCCTTGGTGTAGTATTGAAGTTTCTTCAATTTACCAGTGTCATTTTCAGCCACAAAGAGGTTGTCTATAGTGTCCAGGCATAAGCCCCATGGACAGTGTAAATCACAATTATCAATGTAGCGGAGAAACTGTCCATTATGATCTATTATGTGAATTCGGTTGTTGTTTAAATCCACTGTGAGAATTCGACTTTGATTGTCTGTAGTGATACCAAACGGTTGAAAAGACGCATCGGAAGTAGATGGAAGACCAGTATATTTAAAACGAAACGTTCCGGCTTCACTGACAACTACTACTGCACCAGCAGTGTAGTCAGCAACACAAATATCCAAATTCTTGTTTTCACTAATGTATTTGATTGAACATTCAGGTGAATATAGAGATTCAGTTGAATAACTTTTGCCATTGTCTGGAATGCTTTGTGTCTCTTTGAATTCAGAGGAGTAACGCACAACCTTTGATTCTGTGTTATCATGTTTAACCATCATAACCAAGAGGTCATCAAAGAAAGTAAAACAAATATTGATGGGAAGGAACTCCATTAATCGTATCTTTTTGCTTATTTTTGTATTTTGGACCATGTTCACAGACCTATCACTAGGATCGGTGTAAATTAAATGTCCTCTCCTTGTCACTGCTATGTCTGACGGTCTCTTCCCTGATTTGGTTTGGATTGACGTCAAAAGTTTTCCCTGGAGGTTGAAGAGTCGTATAATATTATCCTCGCCACTTGACCAAACTTCTTCATCACTTTGGCATGACACATTGCGTAATCCCTTACAGACCGCAAGCTTGGTGTCTATTTCTGTAATAATCTTTGGTTCAACAAATAACACCCTTTTTGAAGGGGAGGTAACAGGACCTATGCAATCTTCTCTCTTGCTAGATTTTTCTAATTCAAACGACAGCAAACCAAACTGTTGATGGAGTTGTTTTTTGGTAATCTCATGAGCTGAAGATTTTTGCAGAGAAATTTTGAGTAAAGATGGCAATTGTTTGAATTCATCATTTCTAGATTTGTATGTAGAGACGCGATATACATTACTGGAGTTCTTCAATTCTTTGAGACCAAGGATGAATTCTGTGACTTCAGAAGCTATACGTGATATTTTATCTTCTTGTTTTCTCAGGAGAGCTATGTGTTTAGAATCAAACTCATCCCGGTAAGTTGTAAGTATCTGAATAATATGGTCTATTTCTTCTTTCCAGACCTTTCCCTGCTCGTCTAGGTCTTTTGTTAGTTGCACAGATTTTTTAGAAATATTTTGATATTGAGGATATATAGATTTCTCAAACTCTTCAATATCTTTCTGAATGACTTTTTTCTTATCGTTAAAACTTTCCAAAATGTCTATTATTCTGTGTTGTACATGTTCACCAGACTTAATACATTGTGTACAAATAGGAATGTCACATTGTACACAGTAAAGTTCACATGGTTTCTTGCTGTGTATTGTGCAATAAGGAGTTAATTTGCTATGTTTGAATTGCATCACTCTGTGTTCAACAGATTCATCTGAAAGATGTTCCCCAACACAATCTTTGCACATATTTTTGAGACAAATGTCACAGTACAAAAAAGACGTACTTGAAACAGGAGTTTCACAGAGATGACACCGTAACACATCCTGGGCAGTATTGGGGGAATCCATTATAAGCCGTACACAATCCTGAAAAAAGAATAAGTATTAAAAAATATTATTCTTTAAAATGTCATCTTTTAACAATAAGTAATTGTTAGCAATGAGGTATGTTCATCATTCTATATAGAAAATTTAGGAAACCTTTAAATTTTTTATCTCTTTAACTGAGTTTTAGAACCACGAAAACATAGAGAAATTGAATTCAAAACAAGAGGTTGCAAAACGGTCCATTACAAAACTTGCACTGATTTAAGAAATTATGATTTTTATAATAGCATCATTTTTTACGGTTGTAACAAACATCAGGTTCATGGGGATTTGACGAGGGAGGAACAACAAACAAAAAGAACGTCTTAAATAAGACGGGCAGCAACTGTGTACTTCAGTGATTAAGGTGACCAAAAACTCAAAATAAAATGTCATATACTAAATTTTGCATAATAACAAACTACAAACCTTAAAAAACCGAACATGGTCATTTTGGATATTTACTCCTCTATTGCAAGTTATTTGGTTGATATCATGAGATGAATTTAAATGTCTGCTTAATAACTGATTGATAAAAATTTTGATTGGAGTTACATTACCGAGACATGCATTTAGAACGTATAAACAACATTCATAAAAGCATTACTAAATTAAATAGCACATGTTTAAACCTTTATGATATCACAATAAGTCTTACATAGTTGTTGGCAGAACCATTAAATTACTTAAAGCATACTGTAATTCTAAACGACCCCTGAATTCGGTATTGAATTTATGTTGATATTTGTTTCTGATTAAATAAAAGACAAAACATTGATCTATTCCTAATCTGCTTTGATTATCATTTAAAAAGAGGTACTATTAAAGAGCTCTTGCACACCTTAAATGTCAAAACAAACAAATGGGGTACATTTTTTCTGAATCGTTATTTTTTTTTAAACTAATATTTAATATAATACATCCAAATTAAAAATTCTTTCACTTTAAAGAGAAAGAATCAAATGCAACTAATGATCGAGAGTCAAGGAGGCAATCCTATTGATACATTTTATTAAATGATTGTACAAAATTATTGCCTGATTGTTGCAATAAACACAATGCATTTGGTCGGTTTCGTCAATAAAAAATAAAAAATAAAAAGTTTTTGTCAAAAAATATAAAAACTATACTGTCAGCCTATAGCTAAGAAAACAATCCCATGTCTTTGGATCTATGA
>WFKH01011926.1:64364536-64377549 GCA_016163765.1 Magallana hongkongensis
TGTTTTTGTTAGACAATAATGAAATGTGTTTGCTTTAAATCTGAGAAGAATGCAATCGTGATTTAACCAGTCCTTTTGGTTATTATAAAAACAACACTTGCAAAGGCTGATCACTCTTGCAAGAATATGAATCTCGTACTAAAGTGGGTTTTATCACCTTTTCTAGGAAATGGTTTTGCAATTTCCGGAGTTCATTATAAGCGTTATCATCAATTCGATAATGTGATTTAAAAAAGTTTCTTGTCATTTATTGTTCTGGTGGCAAACTTCCGCATATGTTAGATGTCAAGGTTATCCTTGGCTAGTTCAATATTTTATTAAGAAGCTATATAATGAACTTGTCAAACATTGGTTTTACATATGTTATAAAATAGTAAATTGTGCGTCCCCTTATGTTGCTGAAATCTTGTAAATATATATAGTTCTAAAGATAAACTGAAGGATTTTTTTACTTTCCAATAACACTACACGTGAGCTGAATAAATCATTGAATTGATAAATTTCAGTCGCTATTTTGTTATTCTGCAATATTATTACAAGGAATTGACAAATTGGTCCGTATAAATGTAGATTATAAATGTAAATTATATCATTGATATTAGATTTCAGTTCCTTAACTATATTGTCAAGTTCTCTGTGCCAGTCTTCACCTTGTTTGTCAAGAGTTGTTGATATTTTCTCGCAGTTCACATGCAGATAAGCTATTTGGTCGAAGAAACTGCCAGCAATCGATTGATATCTGGGAGAAATTGAAGCTACAATTTCTTGTAAATCGCTCTTAATGTATTCTTTTTTTTCTAGACTTTCCAAAATGTCAATGTTTTTGTGGTTTGAATGCTAATCAGAGGAAATACAATGTGAACAAAGTGTAATGTCACATTGTTCACATTGCCGTTCACAAGTTTTTTTTTTTGGAGTGCCTTGGACACTCGGGCAAAACAGATATATAGCTTCGCCTTTTTAATGGAACCATATTGTGGTCTTTGGATTTATTTGCGATATGCTCAAACTTACAAGCATTACATAAATGTTCATGACAAAGGTCACAGTGCAAAGAAGGTGTAGTATCACAGATATGGCACCGTACAAGGTCCTGAAAGCTGTACTCTAAGTCTTGGTCCACGATGTGGCTGCTTAATTAGTCTTTACATAACCACTGAAAAAAAAGTACATAGCTATTGTGATTATTTATATGTATTTTCAATCTTATAAGGATATGCTTGTAAATCTGCTCTTTTATAATAAGCTAGGATTAATCGACATCATTTTCGGGGTCTGAGAAATTTGAGTCTGACATCATCATCATTATTATTTCGTGCAGTTCGGGATTTTTCTTAGGTTGCTGATGGTTTCGACCTTTTACAACTGGATCCTGTAGATTTCAGTCATGTCAATTTCTATATAGCTATGAATTACAATCAATTTCCGTAAGAAAGGTAGGGAATCATAGTATGTGGATCTAAATATATATGTATTGAAAGATTTGAAAAGGATACAGGATAAAGTGTTGTTTTAACCATGCTTAAATTAAAAGTTCAAATAATTTTAAATCGACACCAACTTTCGTGTTTATTAATCTGTGTAATGCAAATAATTTCATATGCAAGTCAGGATCAGGGGACACTGGCTTATGCATTAAATAAAAATGGATTAATATGTTTAATGTACAACAACACTTTGAAAAAAAAATCTTTTTTTGCACCAAGTCAACGCACGAGAAAAGGAACCAAGGACAATTTTGCAAATCTGATAAGCATTTTTTTTAAAAAATAATATATCATAATATATTAATACATAATCCAATTCTCTTCATTATGCGTATTGCGCAAAGTGCATGTCTCCACGATAATGCTTAATCCAAACACAATAATAATTTCAAAGAGTGTTATATTTCAAAAAGGTGAGTTTAAACTTTTACAAATCACTGTATTTACATTTGCAAGTACAAATCTTTATCCGAACCTACCGAAGAGCAAGTAAGTTCGTGTCTGTGTATAAACATGAAAAGAAAGACACAATGAAAACTTATTTCTTTTATTGTATTACTTCTCATCAAGTGGTATAATATGAAATAACTTAAACTACTTTTACAAGTTAATTTTAGAAAAAGAATGTTGAGTAGTGTGTGTGCGTATGTGTGAGGTGACAATCTCAAATCTTTCATGCTTAACAAAAAAGGGTTTCAAATATTGTCACAAATTTCAATGTGATTTTCAAATATGAATAAGCAATCATATAACAACAAATCCAGATCTACCTTCTTTTTGTAAAAAAAATATTCATTGTACTACCCCCCCTCCCTCCAACCATTAAACAAAATATGCTGCTTTTGAATATATATTCATTGTTTTGCTAGAAATTTCTAATCTAATTTACTACAGTTTGAATAAAAATAAAGTTTTTTTCCCGCATAAAACAAAAATAATTATGCACCTGCAATAATCACAATTATGCTTAACTTTTGAAATTGCACATACTCTTATCAGTTGGTTTGTTATTTCTGGGCTATTCTGATTAAATTTTAATATATATTATAGATGAATTAAGTTTAGTATAAATTTAGAATGCCAGTTTTGAATTCAATGATTTAATTAGTAAAAAAAAAAAAAAAATTACAGATCAATATGGTGGATAATGCAGGTATTACCCATCCAGGTCTAGTTATCGGCCTAATATAAGTGGCTTTCTTTGGGTAAAGTTTTAGAATGTACTTGATTTTCTATCGGGAACACACCGACATGTAGCTACTTGTGTAAGATCAGGTGATATAATAATAAAAAATACAACTCTAAAGTAGGACCTATTGGACACAGGTTAAAAGAAAACCACTCAAGGATTAGATAGTAGAATATCATGAATTAAATCGGGAAAAAATTAATTTCACATTGTGTTTTAATTCCCCTCATTCATCAGGGTAGAAAATATATATGATTATATAAATATAAAAACCGAAAAAACTTACGATACACTTACATGATTAACATAAAAAGTAGTTCAAAGACGACGTCAGGTGCGGGCAGCGATGACGATAACAGAGTGCGTCTGTGTACTGCGTTATCAACGATAAAACTAGGAAAAGATTCAAGATATGTTGTTTTACATTAAAGCCCAGTATGTAATCATCATGATTTGAAATGTACACATAATCAGGCTTTAAATATTGAAAGGAAGACATGGTCAAGCGGGTCTACAAGTCTATACAAAGGACAAAAAATGGGGATTTCATCATCATAGTGACCGGCTGGAAATCGGGGTCAGGCTACACCAACACTCTGAGGACCGCCAGTGCCCCCAGAACAGCCGAGAGGTTTATTGTAGGGGCCCTTTATTTGGCAGGTTGTCAATAAAGATTACAATGATAAAAATAGAAGCCCCAAGGGGCATCTTGGACGTCCCCATCTTTAACGAATACAATCAATTACAAAATATAGAACTTAGATTATGTTTTATTGTTTTAGATAAAATCTTCTGCTGGTAACAAGTAGATTACGGTAAAATCTATGAATTAAGTAGAAATACCTTTGTTATAATTATCCAAATAAACTTGAATTATTCTGAACATTTTGTGATGTTTATTTGTTTTCACGATCAATATCTAGCTTTTTAAAGGGCAATATTTGTTGTGTTAAGTATTCCTATTGGTAAAGATTATGTGCTCTGTTTTAGATAAAATATGTTGAATCTTGCCAGAGATTATGGATGTGAAATATTCCTTAAATATTTTGAAAGTCAATCTTATGGTTGTCTATAATAGGTAATTTGTTTAGGTGGTTCTAGATAACCAACTTCTATTGTTACCATTTACTAACAATTTATAACATGTATATATACTGAGTCTGGGTCGGTTAACCATTTTTGTCCTCTTTGTCTAATGTTCTATGCATTCTAATATACCTGTTCTATTTTAAAACAGAGGATAGGTAACTCTTGCAAGAAAAGGTACTACTTAATCTTTGGGGAGGGCGTTTTCTAGAAGCCACTAGATGAATATATGAGCTTTCATTCATCGTTAAACCAAGCGATTTGTTCCACTAACTGTAAGCAAAGACGTCGCGAAGCCTGAGTAACGTATAACTTTTGTGTGATTCTCATCATCACTTTGCATGATAAGAAGATCATTAAACACAATAACCACCTTCTGTGCGTTTGTTTTTCGATCGCTATATTTGCAGATGTTGTGTTTGTTATATGTATAAACTAGATTATTTTCTTGCATATTGTCATTTGTCGTGATCATCCAGCAAGAATCCGTCGTGTAATCTGTTTCATACTTCATAGTCTATGTATTTTGACATTCCTGGTTTAATAACAGTTTATTTATCCACTAGTAAGGACATTTTACACGAAATTTTTTTTGTCTTGGCATATCATCAGTTAAGATAGAAATTACAGACAGAGAAACACTTGATAAGCCTAAAACTGTTTGTCGAACTTTCGGTAAGAAAATTTGGGTTGGGAAATTAAGATTTTATGAGCAAATATACTAATTTATTTTTTTATTTCGAAGCATGAACTAAAAACATATCTGTAAGACTATCGTCTTATTAACCTGGTCGTCTAAGAAACCACTAAGTCCAATGGTAGTTTCACAAACAGTTTTCATTCATAGCGTGATCGCAGTTATACAAAGTTATAAATTTCAATTCTAACAGCACAAGTCTCAGTATAAAGATGCAATTTGAAAAATCTAAGTTAAAAATCCAAAATCAAATTCAATCTAACAATATCAAATTTCAAATCTAAATCAAAATCTGTCATATTATTTTACAGATTTATATGCCCTTTTACTTATGACCAACAGTTTTGATTAGTTCTGTCCGCCTGTGATGGTCATAAGTGAACATTTAGGGCTTAAAAACCGAAGTTATATTTTACCTCTAAATGCAGTTACAAATCTGTCAAAAATGCCCATCATATTGTCTGGGGATGCTTGTTCTGGGCCTCCCGTATGATTATGAGACATGATCTACGTGCCATATTGAAAGGTCATATATAGAAATAAAAATGAGTACATGGTTTTAAAAGTATACAGTATCAGAGCTATCGATGCAGACACAGGATCGCCAAAAATGACAACTTGTTTATAACACTCAATCTGGATATTATTGTGCCCGCATCCTGCACCTGGTTGCATAACATTATTTTGGACTACTGAGCAATATAATTTGGCTATGCTAACATAATACATTGTTATGTCACAACGCTCATTCTGTCACTCTT
Source organism: Magallana hongkongensis (assembly GCA_016163765.1). Lineage (NCBI taxonomy): Eukaryota > Metazoa > Mollusca > Bivalvia > Ostreida > Ostreidae > Magallana > Magallana hongkongensis. The sequence continues at coordinate 64,369,757 of WFKH01011926.1, forward strand.
CATTAAAACAACGATTGTACAGTATATAGGTATCAAAGTATTCATGACTAATTTGTCTTACTAACAATTTGTATTTCACAGCATGGCTATCTGTTTACATTTCTCACAAATATATAATCTCTTGATTTATTTTGCTCATTGTAACATTCAAAATCTATTTTTCATCAACTCCTCTTTCTGAATTGCAATTTAAAAGCAACATCTTTATAAAGAGGCTAACTGATCTTCGTTTTGTATTCGTTAAGTCAATCTGTATGACAGTTTTTATCCCTAATAATTTCTCATTTTTTATTTTTTGAGCTGTTATGTTCACCAGAGAAAATACAAGACAGGCAACTGAATTGCCAGATTGTTTACTGCGGAGTTCTCATTGTTTTAGTTTTTTCATATTTTGACATTTTCACATTTTGTATATAAAGTAGTAGATCCTCGTTTTTTAAATGACATCGCTTTTTGTTCATTAGATTAATCTGTGAAATGTTCACCCCTTACATGCTTTACACAACTTTTATGACAAATGTCAGAGTTCGAAAGGGAGATCTGCGATTTCGGAGGAAGGCTGCTTAAAGGCGTATGTTTTCTTTCTGGGAAAAAAAAGATCAGGCAGTGGGGTGTCTGAAAAAAATAATAAAGATATCTTCTTTTCATATTTTGTATTGTTTTGTGTACCTAGATAAACAAATTTGTTTTAATGCGTTTGTAAACAAAAGTTCTCAGTGAAGAAAACCTGTCAATTTCACCTTGACATTCATAGACTTTAAATCATAATAACTTTTAAGAAAAAGTCGTTGCTATGTCATATACTTTGAAGTTCTTGCTTGGGCTTCAAAAAGATATTTTCCTTATTAAAGATTTTGTTAAAACATTTCGTCAAATCATTAAAATAAGGCATTCTTTTTAATCAAAAGCGATTTACATAAAATTGGGTTAAATCTGCAGGTCTCTCAAGCATGATTTACAATGGCACTTTTATTCTCTACCAATTTTACGTAAAATATGATAAAATTGTATTGATCTTTCACCTAAACCTAGCTGTTACATGCTTTAAAATATCTCCAATTGTTTACCAGTTGCAGAAATAATTTCCAAACCATTAGTTTATAAATAGTCATTTACATCAAAAGAAGCTTTAAAACTGCCGATTATTTTATGCTAAATATTGATATGAATGACCTCTGTCCTTTTAGTATTGACAACATCATCTATGTAAAGTAGTAATGACAACGAGTACTCGAGAGCATGACTATCGCTTGGTCATCGACAGATCATCGACTAAAAGTTTCTTAGACGATTACTCTTTATAAAGTTTCTTAATGCGGCAATTTTGGTTTTCGAATGAAAATAACAGCTTTCTTTTGTCGGCATTTTTAAACATACAATCTGTTCCATCGAACGAATGTCCCTGGTATATTTTTAAGCGGCTAAAAACTGACCTCTTTTGATTTTGTAGATCAAATTATTGTTTTAAATAGAAGTACATAGGCAAAAATGTACTTGGAGAGATCAATTTGTGGTTCTTCTAATCAGTTATTCATTGGATTAGCTGTTTGTTTAATAAAACATTTAAACATATTATCTCAAGGCGTTTGTTTTTATAATCATTAACTTTAATTGTTGATTTGACACGGGAAAATGAGTTAATAGGAAACAAGTCACATTTGATTTGCAGATGAAATGGAGATCAATTATGTGTAAGCGTCACAAGAAAAAGGAAAAGCAAAGATATTAGCCAACAGATATTTAGATAAAATACTTATTAATTTATATGAACTCAAATACATGTACATCTAGTGCGTATTATCATAAGTTTTTAAATATTTATGAGCTTAAGTTACGGTGTTTGTTACAGTAGCAAAAAGGACACACAGTTTCAAATAAATCAACGAGTACTCAACTATCGCTCGACTAAAGGCCCCGATTAATCGACTTAGCCAACTGAGAAAAATTGACGTCCCTAATGTAAAAGAAACAAACTGTCGAATGGAATGCAGTTCGTGACGTCAAAAATGATTACGACGTCATATCATATGAAGTACAGACAAGTGACTTTCTACACATCGCTGTGAAATCAGTCGGGAAGCCTCAACCTACCTGCGTGATTCAAAATACTTAATCTCTGCTATTTATAGCAATATAAAATCGTGTTGTTAGTTTGTGTATTTAAAAAAGTTTTTTTCACAATGGACATTACAACAATAAGTATTTACCTTAAACACTTAGTATTGTAATTAATAAAATGATGATATAAAATATATTGACACATACTTTTTTACAAAATTAATGCATGTAACATGAACACAAAACAAATTCACTTCTGAAGCAATTCTTTACGCTTGATATTTGATCGTTTTCACATTACCCGTTGAACACTCTCCAACAATGAGGTTATCATTGGTGTCCACACAAATACTATACGGGCTTTGTAGATGACAGTTGTCAATGAAGCGGAGGAACTGACCGTCTCGATCAAAGATGTGGATGCAATGGTTGTTTAAATTCTGCACTGGCTGTCGGTAGTTATTCCACGTGGACTGAATGACTTTTCTGTAGCAGAGGGACGGCCATTGTATGTAAACCGATGTTTCCCGATTTGATTGACAACCACTACTGCATGAGCATCACTATCAGACACACATATATCTTGATTATAGTTTTCACAGATGTATTTAGAGTGAAAAAAGGAATAAAGAGGTTGACCTTTCTCATTAAATTGAATAGTTTGTTTATCCATTTTTTCAGAGTAACGCACAATTTTTGATTCTTATAATCATAGCTGACCATAATAACCAAAATGTCACTACAGGAAGTACTACATACGTTGCGAGGTATCCATAGCTCTAATCTAATAACCTCTTCTATCTGTGTATTCTTCACAATGTTGACAGCTTTATCTTCGTAATCAATGTAAAGCAGGTCTCCGCTCCTTGACACTGCTATTTCCTGTGGTGAATTACCCGACTTAGTTCGGATTGACTTAACAAGTCGTCCTTGGAAGTCGTAGAGTCTCATCATGTTCTCCTGATCACGCGTCCAGATTTGTTCAGTACTAAGACAGGACATAACAAGAAACTTTTGATCGATTCCAGACTTTAAGTCTATATTTGAAATTAAATGTGGTACATCAATTAGCAGTTTGTCAGGTGTAGATGGTTCGACATTTGAGGCGGATTCGTTTGTACTGATGGACAACTTGGACAAAGAACCAAATTGTTCACTACTGATCTTTTTAGGGGTGAAACTTGGCAATGACAATGGGTGCTTTTGGGGCAATCTTCTGAATTCATCATTTATAGAATCGTATGCAGAAATAAGACTGAGATAATTGGACTCTAGGAACATCTTCAAATCTTGTATGCCCTTTGTGATTTCAGAAATGGTGATAGTGATTTCCGTTTCCTTATTATTTAAGACAACTAGATGATCAGAGTTCATCTTATCAAGATCAGATTTCAGTGTTTGGATGATGGTGTCTATTTCATTGTGCCACTCTACTCCCTGTTTGTCGATAGCTTTCAATTTCTGAGAGTTTTCCTCAACAGCTGATTTCTGAATTAAGATATAAGATGCAATTTCTATATACTGAGGACAGATTGTTTTCTCTAACTCTTGTAAATCTTCCCATAATAATGTTTTTTTTTTCATTAAACTTTCTAAAATATCGACCTTTTTGTGATTTTCATGTTCAGCTCAGGAAATACACTGTAAACAAATTGGAATGTCACACTGTTCACAGTAAAGAAGACACTGTTTTGTACAATGTTTTGGACATTTATAGGAAGATCCTCGTTTTTTAAATGGCACCACTTTGTGTTCTTTGGATTCATCCAAGATATGTTCCCCCACACATGTTGTACATAGATGTATGATACAAACGTCACAGTACAAAGGAGGCATAGGCGTCTCACAAATATGACACCGTAACACATCCTGGCCACTGCAACTTGAATCCATTGTCAAACGTAATTCGTTATCTTGAACAAGAATTCTGAAAGATAGAAACGTAGAATAGCTACCTAAATTTTTATGTTCCTCTATGTAAAGTAAACAATTGCAAACGCGTATGAAGTAAATGATACTGTCTGTCGATTCAAACACATTATATACTTCACCTTTCTAACTGTTGCTGGGGTACAAGTACACATGTAACTAAATATAAATTTCTGCTAAAAAATGAAGGTAGACATTTAACATTTAAGTGATTAAAACCAATGGTTTTTGACTTTTTCTTTAAAAAAATCACTTTTTTAAAATCAAATCAATTCTGATTACAACGTAATCTGAATAAAATATAGGTTTTTTTTTTTTACCGAAGCGTATGTTTAAGCTTGTAATGCAAATTATATTTGAATGAAACCAAGTTATGGCCTGAATTGGGGGTAGGTGCATTGTTTATAATATAAACAGACAAGGGACGTAATTATTCGCCACCGGTGCGCAAATCACGTTCCATTTTCTTGCATAGTCGGTAAAGAAGGTATTCCCTTTCTAAGTTTAGCTTTGTGATGTAATACTAGAATTGATGACCTGTAAACACGGTTTTTGGGAAAACAATTATGTACCAACGTCAGAAATATTTTGTTAAAAGCTAATAGAGAAAACAAAAATGCATCAAATTTGGAAGTAACATTAGAAATTCTTAGATCTACAATAAGTAATATTGTGAAAAATTGAAGAAACGGGACATGTAGAAAATCGGAAAGGAAGGGGGGAAAGGAGAGTGTTTATGGACAGAGATAAACACAAACATTAAAACAGACAAAGAACTTATGAGGACATAACTGGTTTTGTTCATGAGGGCAACAATCATAGTTTTTGTACTATAACTATAAACACAAATTTTCAAAATCTTAGATACAAACGGAGTGTTGACAAGAAAAAAGTCGCGATTGCCGAGGTCAACTAAAGAGCTCGGTGTAAGTGGTGTAAAGAGACGAAAAGTACTAATGATCATGATTGGAGTAAATTGGTGTTATGTGATGGAAACCAGATAGTATATGGGTAAAAGGGAAAAGTTTATATTTAAAAAATTGCATTGCCAACTTGTGTGTCCGCCATCTCGACGACATCTGAATATCATGATCTAAGGACGTGTATCTATAGATTGAAAAAGAATATGAATTTTAACTGATGCAGAAGGTAAAAATGCCATAAAATATTGTTTTATTAAAATATAAGACAATAACCTTTGGCCCGTTTCAGCCAGACGTTTTCATGATAACCAATAAGTATTTATGGACGACAATGCTCCCTTTCATAGAGGCAATCTAGTAAAAGAATACATAGCCAATAACAATATAATTACAACATCATGGCGTGTCCAGTTTCCTGACCTAAATATCGAGAAGATTTGGTTAAAATAAAAAAGAACAATGGAAACCCGTGCCGAATTCATTAACAGAAAATAGCAACTCATGGCGGAAATTTGGACTGCCTGGCAAAATAGACCTACCGCTTATATTGAGGACATGTGTGCGACTATTCCTGGAAACTAATTGAAGTTTTAAAATGAAATGCAAACTAGCAAAGTATTTAGGTAAGATATGCATTTATAATATTTATAAAATTTTAAATAGATAATAAATATCAAGGTGCGGGATAAGTCCGAAGGCAATTTTGAAATGGCGAATAATAATATTTGACTGTACCTTAAAATAGTCGTTCTGTTAATTTTAAATGTAAAAGACGTAGCGATGAAAACTTTTTTTTTTTGTTTAAGGCGTAACCTGTTTAAATCAAACATATGCCCTCAAATGGTTCATAAAAATGACAAATAATTGACGAAAATTTGAATAAATTAATATAAAACGTCAAATGAATTTGCATAATTCGACGCATTACTTATTGTTAGTTATGCAACGCATGATAACATTAGCAATACTTATTACAAACCTGATCTATTATGGTGGAAACAGATGTTACTTTTTCTTGACTGCCTATATTTCTACGTGGTAGATCACGCGATTATTTCGGACTTTGTAAGTACGTGTATGGCAACAGTGACATGCATAGATAAGGTAAGTTTAAAGCTCCAGGACGGTGTTTGCACGGGTTTTGCTGACAAGAATGACTGATGTAATATCGTAACAAGTTTATCTTTTAAAAAAGATAGGTGAGCTAGCGATGTAGCTATTTTTATATACACACAGGAAGATTCGGAATAAACTGGATTATTTTGCTGAGTGTTTTAACGATTAAAAAGTAGACAGTCTTTATTTGTGGAACAGAAAAGGCCCGAGAAGTTTGATTGGGGGATTAGGAAAGAAATTTTATGTACGAATTGCATGACAATAGACCTTTTCGGTTGAAGTGAAAGTAGACATTTTAACAGAAACCAACTTTTTTCGGTAATGGGTGTTAGAAAGATTTGCATAGTGAAAGATTGAAGCGGGCAGGAGAGTAAGTTTATCCCGATTTTATCAGAGCAAGCAGCCGTCCGAGCCGAATATTCGGGCTATATTCCCCGAATAACTTAAGAGTGGAACAGGTCCTTTGACGAATATTGTCAACATTGATAATCGGGAATTCGTTAATTCTGCAGATCTGTACACTAGTAAAACAATTTAGGTTGAAATACATAGCGACATGTTAACTAGAAGTTTCTTATAGATCAGATTACAGAACGCTAAATTTTCAGCTATATTTAATAGTATTCATTTTCAATCTAATTAAAATTAGATCTTTGATTCGCTCCTAATAGATCGCTACACAAAGATCTAACGAAACCCCTTTCACAGGTCAAATCCAGTGACCTTTAATTCATGCATATTCATTATTTAGTTCAGCCAATTAGAGAGCTCTTTTTATACGCAGTTCGAGAAAAAGTTCGGGAAAAAAATAATGGCGTCCGACATAGAAATTGAGAGAGCAATCGATAAAGTTTTACAAGATTTTAAGATAGACAAGTTTAAAGAGGAACAAAGAGAAATTACAGTGGCAGCTTTAAAGAAAAAAGACTGCATGGCAATTTTACCGACCGGGTATGGAAAGTCATTACCGTATCAAATGTTGATACCGTTGAGAAGAGAGCTGCAGATTCTAGGTGCAGACCCTACCAATGTTGGCAAAATTATTGTGTGTTCGCCTATAATTGCGTTAATGCAAGATCAAGTGGACAGATTGAACTCTATTCCAAACGTGAAAGCAGTTTACAAAGGTAGGTGCTATTTTGTGTTCAATGCATTCATAGAAGGAAGCGGAGATAAAACATAAATGCCAAAGCAGCCCCCCCCCCTAACATTTGCTCTTAGGCCCACGCCTATATCAGTTATGCATCTACATTACCAAGATTATACTACACGTTTACAACTTATACAGGTGAGAGTACAGACAGTGAGCAGATTATAGCAGAGGGCAAGTTCGATTATCTAATTGCATCACCAGAGGCGTTGGTTGGCAGCAGTGTCTTCCGGCAAATACTTAAAGGATTTAAAGTAGATACAATTGTGGTAGATGAATGCCACACTATGTACACATGGTAAGAAACCTGATTTTTTTCAATCTAATAAATCCCTCTCGTTTTAATTGTGCATTGGTTTTCATTCAATATTTCTGTCATTTTTAACTTTATCACAATACCATGGACCTGGCTAAATTTACATTTCTTTGCTTCATTGTATTTATACTATTTATACTATTGTAGAATAGATATACATTTATTGCGCATTTTTACTTGCAGGGGAGGATTAGGGGATGACGAGCAGCTGGCCTTTAGAAAATGGTTCCGGCACATAGGGGAACTAAGGTCTTTGTTTCCCTCTGCAAATTTATTGGCCATCAGTGCAACTTGCAACAAG
>WFKH01011926.1:64377649-64412141 GCA_016163765.1 Magallana hongkongensis
AAGGTTGTCCAAAGTTAATTCTATGTTTAACGTAACCCATGCGCGTAGGTTTAGCAGATACATGTACTGTGTTTTAGAACAAACAAACAGACTCCAATTTTAATTTGATCTTTTCCAGTTTGATTTAACTAAAATACTACAATCTGTAAAAATTTGAAATGTTTAGAGCACATTAATATGGACTATATGTATCAGATACTCAATGGGATTGTCAGGAAAGATCATTATTAAAGAGGTAGCCTACATGTAGCTTGAATACTCACTGTATTTGTATTAATGTAAATGGTTAAAATCATTTGTTTGAAAAAGTTGTTTGTTTTAATTGTATTGCCCTCCCCCATCAGTTCGATATTTTGAAGTGACATTAAACGTAGAATTAAGTTTGGGTGGCCTAATTGGCCAATGTGAGTACATTGTACATGTATGACCAGTTTAATGTGCCATTGTCTTTCAGTGTTCAGAGATTAATTAGAACATTTTAATTACAGAAATTATTTATGAAAAACTTTATTATTTGAAAAATAATTTTATGTTTGATTGTTTGTATAATCAGAAATTTTATGAAATTGAGCTTTGAACAATAAAGTTTAAATTGTCGCCCTGAATTTTAATCTGATTTGCACGCATCTAAATATTGCATTGAAAAATGCTGGCATTTTACCCCAAAAAGATTAACATGAAAGAGGTATAGCGCCTTTTCCCATTATTTCGCCTACACCTGTGTTTGGACGGAAAGTACCTGTTACTAAAAATAGCTTCAGGTACCTAGCTGTCGCAATATGATTTTAGAAACCTAGAAACACCGTACTGATTTTATGATGATGTCTGTAACAACTGATTTGTCATAAATTCGGGAAACTGTTTATTAGAGTAGTTGATATTCTGAACAGTGAGTTCAAGCAAAATACAATGGATCTAAGTGTAAACAGAGTACATGTATAGTGTTAATGAAGAGATCTATATATATTGGGTGTGCTCATACTCAGACTGAATTAAACAAGATAATTTAAAAAAAAACCCAGAAGAATAGATACATATAACTTAACTTCTCTATTCATTTCATGTTTCAATTTAAGTGAAAAAAAAATATTTACTACTTGGTGGATTCGATCCAGCGACCACAAAATCAAAACGACCTCCGCGTTACCACTAGGCCACGCACCTAACATTTTCAGAAGATGCATTTTCAATATATATGGCTACATACATGATTGTATTAGAAAAGACACTAATTGAAATATTGGTCTAATTTCAGTACGAACACCACGTTAAACCAAAACTAATTCAATGTAAACGTGTACTACATTGCCTGTAGAGCACGATTTTCATCGGATGTCTTTGGTTTAGAGTGGTTCAAATAGTCAAATACCCAATTTTTTATCGTATACTAACAGTCTTTCCTATATATCCCTAACAAAACCCGAATATTTTAATGATGTCGTGTAAGATAATTAAGACTCTTAGAGCATGGTGATTGTGTAATCTGCGTTTCTTTGAATATATTCAAACTAAAAATTGTATAATATTGAAAATGTCTGATGTTTGCAAAAGTGCTATATTTGAGGCCAAATCGTATATTAAGTGCGCTATACCTCATTCATCGGAATTCAAAACAAACCAAATGCAAACGTAGACTACCTAAGTTAAGGTCAGGTTGTCTGATTTCATGGGCCAGACATAAAGTTTTATGAGGTTTAAGAAAACTGGATGGTCGTGGCCATTTTTAGACTATATCTATCTCTTTTAGACAAAGAGCTCTGTTTAGAAATATGTTAAAACATTTAAATTTCAAAATCTAAATCGTTTGAAATTTTTCTTTACTAAATAAGAATTTTGGGTAATTTATAAAAAAAAATATCTTGCATATTTAAAAAAAAAGCCAATCTGATTGGTAATACACTGACCCCTGAGTCTACATAACTCATTAAAAATGAGTATGCTAAAATATAAACCCTTTGATTTTCTCGCTATGCGTATAATGTTTATACTGAGATTACAAGTTTTCGCTTCTTCTACATAGACCATGCCATAGGCTTGGCACCACAAAACCTTGGAAGTTCTATAAATAAATGTCACTGATCTGCGAGGTCGACGACATAGGTACACCCCCTTCTCTAAAAATATTTTCAACTGCTAATTGTTCGGGTTTTATTACTGGATTTTGAAAACCTTAACATAGGATCGGATTGCTCAAAACACTGATTTTAATTTTACCACCGGTAAATCTCTTATCAAGTGGTTAACTTTTGACCACTATTTAAATTTTGTTGCACAAATGTTAACCATTGGTCAAGTAGCTTAACCAATGGTCAACTTTTAGCCAACGTTAAACCAAAGTTTTGAGCAACCCAGCCCAGAAGCCAGGCAAATAGCTAACACATGTTTGTAGAACGTGCATGTTTCGAAATAAATTTAATATACGAATAGTATTTTTTCTATGGAGAATAGTATCTTAAAATATCTTGGGAGGAAAAGTTGTTTAAAAATTCCTAAGGTGATAAACACATATATCAACACTTACTTAACCTACGATTCTAACAACTATCTATGGAGTTCTTGACAGAACTGATGAACTCGGACATACATGTATGGTATTAAAAAAGAATATACTATGTTCGCTCGTCGTATAACAGAATATATTATAACTAGCGACTATTCATGCGTTATATTGCACATTTGTGACATAAAGCTATATGCGTATGATGCTTAACTGTATCAATGTTAACTTCTGTTTTATTTTATACCAACCAAAATGGCATATGTGTTGTCGATTGCGATGCGATAAGCCTACTGGAAGATATGAATAAAAACAACTTAATAATGTCGTGCTTCGTGAAACAAGGGGATTCACAATTGTCAACAAAGGATGCTAATGCTTGTCGTTTGAAAGTTGTGTTTCGTAGGTTATAAGAATTTTGATGTTTAAAACTATCAAAAATTAAACAGATCCTAGTTGTAACGAAGTCATTTAAAGACTTCTAGGTTTTTATAGGTTTTTTGAACTTTTGATGCAAGAATTTTTTTTGTGGAAGACCAGTGAGCTGTTTAAACATACATTGTGTTTAACCTATTGCGTTATTAAAAAATAAAAGATAATAGCTCTCTCTCTCTGTGTTTTGATTTTATGAGCCGATATGCAGTTGACAATGAATTGTACAAAATTTTAATTATGCATAACGTCAAAAGGTTTGACGCGATTCTTTTTGCTCTGCATGCAAAGTGAATACGCTTTATTAATGATTTTAGTAGGTAATGATATAAAGCCTTTTCTAAGCAGATTAAAATAGAGTACTAACAATTTGAAATCAACAAAACGGTATCATTAGTTTTAAGCAATAAAATTCTATATTAAGGTAGCGACATTGCAGAAAAATACATAGCCCGCTACCGGGTTGATATGTAATTTTTTTGGCAATGATTGTTCCCTTCCTAGTCAGCATGAATCATCAAATATAACATTTCATTGTTTATATTTACATTATTCTAGTAATAAATCAATAATTTAATCATAAATAGTAGGTAAGCAAATTATTGTTAATGTAAATCAGTACGTTATATGAAAAAAAAATCACCATCATGATCATTTCATGCAGTGTAATTTTTTTTAGGTTCGACCAATCAATAAACTTTGCACAATTCGGTAGATTTTAGCACTGTAAGTTTCTATTGCGCTGTGACTTACATGTACATTCGGTTTGCTTAAAGGGGCATGGTCACGATATTAGGCAAAAAATATTTTTTCCGATTTTAATGTTTACAATGCTTCAGTAATGCATTTTTGATATGCCGCCAAAATTTTAATGTCACTCGTTCAGTTATAAGCGAGTTACAGAGCTTACAATACAATGCTTTTGTTTACACTTTAAATTTTGAAGTGAATATTCCAATTTTAGACCTCAAATGAACATGTTAAAGCTTTGGAACTATTTATTTATGCTTAAAATAAATAAAAAGATAGACAAATTGGCTTGAAAAAGATTTTTTACGGGTAAATTGAACCTATGTAAACATAAACAGGGCACGAGCCTTGTTTACATGATAAAGAATTGTGAGCTCTGCATCTTGCTTATAACTTAGCGACTGACTCTCAAATTTCATTTGATCATTAAAAATGCATTCCTAAAGCATTGTAAATAACAAAAACAGTAAAATAGAATTTGACCATGCCCCTTTAAAAATATAGGAGAAAACACAGTGAATGTAAATTTATGTTATTTCCAAAGTTTATAACATACCTGTATAATCCAAAATAACCCAATATGGCGGAAATTAGTTTTACTTTTTCTTGACTGTCTATTTATGTATCTGCAAGGCCATACGATTACATCAGACTTTAAGTATAGGGAAACAATGGCATGCATAGATAAAAAGAGTTTAAAGTTCGTTTTTAGGCCGGTGGTTTGCTGGATTTTGCTATTTATTTGTACATGACATACGTTATTTTCTCAAGTTTTGAACTTAACGAAAGATACCATTACCAGCGCTTACATTTCATTTACAGTGAACATTTACATGTACACCAATCAATCCTAATATATATGATAATCATGCACCTTATATGGAACATCGGTAGGGAATTGGTATTTGAAGAAAAAAGTATTTTTAGCATCTATTGAGATTTGCTATTGATTTTCTGAATGAACACTGAATTAGTTTATTGCTCATAGGAAACATTTGCTGTCTCTTGAATTATTAAAACTTGCTATGTTTTATTATTAACTATTTATGTTAATAAATTTACAATGACGCCCGATTTTTTTTAGGTCAGAATGAGGAGAAACCCACTCGAGAGGAACAGTATTAACAGAGCCATTGTTGATAACAGTACTTCGATGAAAATATTTAAAAGACGGTATTTAAATTAAAGTGTTATAAACTAAAATAATTTCATAAACTTTATTCTTTCTTTATACTTACTACTCACATTATTGCTACTTGAAGAATCACTTTGTACAGTATGATTTTCGTAGATTCAACGAGCCTGTTTTGATGCTGCTAAATGAATTCAGATCTCATGTTCCTGTTGCAAAACAGGATCGAGCTAAGATACATTTTTTTGCCATTGAGTTCGTTTAAAATTTTTCAACCCATGTTGGATGATATGGTCATGGAAATTTACGACAATTTTTTGTATCATCAGATTAAAGGAACACAAAAACAACATTAATAGAAAAAAAATGAAGCATGCTATCTTTGCACTGGCATATCTAACATCAAGCAAATGTTATAAATAGGAGATATCCAGTCCATTCCAATAAATGTGGACGTCTAATCAGAGTTGAGGCCCTGTCATAGATCTGAACATAGATCTGTAAATTGAACGGACAAGGGAACAAGTCCGCGTGAAAACGGCGGGACACCGATAAGCATAAAAAAAACCCCATGATCTCATTTTCCTGAGATGGAAAAACTATGAGGAGTGTCTACAAAAAGGAAAGAGTATATTTGACCACAGCAGCACCAATTAGCAGCAGCAATTAAAATAATTTTACACGCCAGATATCACAGAATCATATTTTATGCATTTTATATGAAATTCACTTCACATAAACTTTATGGGAATTTTTTTAACACTGTGTTATTTCCGTACTAACTCGGAGAATAATAATAACTTAACATTGTGTTCCTTTCTGTTTAACACTTAGGTTCTCTCCCTTTCCTACAGAGGCACAATGAATCTAAATCTGACAGTATTGCGGAACATCATGTTGACGTTTGCGGCGTTTCACCCCACGATCGGCTACGCCCAGGGCATGAACGACATACTGGCCCAGTTCCTAGTTGTCTTTGACTCTGAGGTTTGTTACTGCTCAAGTTCTGTGTTGGTCTTTTTAAGTCTATATGTACCAGTCAGTTGATCAAGTGGTGTTTATTAAATCCACAAAAACTGAGCCACCAAAACAATGATTTCACAATACACATTAGGTTTGTAACATCAATATCCGAAATTGTTAAAATATAAAATATTATCATACTTATAGGTCTTAATAACAAGAAATTAACATCAACTAATTTTATTATTTCCAGGCAGAGGCTTACTGGTGTTCCCGGAATTATCTCCAAAAAATTCAGCACGAGTTTACCGAAGAAGGAATGGTCAGCAAAATGGGTCAGTTGGTTTTTAATTGGTCTGACATATGTTATTATAACGTAACATGGTTTTAGATTGGTCTGAAATATGTTATTATTATGTAACATGATTTTTGATTGGTCTACTGTAGAGTAAGTGGTGCTGCTCCTATAAAAACTTAAAGGGGGGGGGGGGAGAGAATAAGGTATACCTGCAACCTTAATTTATATATTGTTGAAGTCATGTTCCTGAAACTATGTGTAATAATTTTTTTTTTTAAGTCTTACGATTAAGAGAGGTGGATAGTCGAGAGGATAGTTTTGAGACTGTATTTATCTTCTTTAGACTAAGAGATCAGTATAAAGATAGATAAAACAGATACTAGTCATTAACAAGAGATATCCCGAATGTCTCATGTGACCTCCAACGATCGTCTTATCCCCCCGGAATGTGTACTTGCAAATTTTATCATTCATATTTTGAAGACTTCTTCTTTTCTTTCTTGACGAGAATATTCAGTCAAAGAAAAAAGCTTGATACAAATTAGTATTATATGAAAGTCTATTATAACGACTTTTATTTAAGATAATAAAGTAATAGCTAGTTTTATAACATTTACTTTCAAGAGGCTAGATGGTCTAGAATATTTGAATTTATTGAAGAAAATTGCAATCTTACTAAATTACTTTTTCTGTAGATCAATACATTACCAGTTCCGTGAAAATATCGTTATTTCATTTATTTTAAACTCGCCAAAACAAAGTCAGGGGAATCTTATGCTACGCTCGTGGGATCGGTGTTCGGACCTAGTTAAAGTTTTTGAAGTATCTAAGTTTTTACTGGTCCTATCTTCAAAACAAAGTCAGGGGAATCTTATGCAATGTTCGTGGCATCGGCGTTCGGACCTAGTTAAAGTTTTTGAAGTATCTAAGTTATTACTGGTCCTATCTTCACCAAACTTGCTGTAATCTTTGATCACCTATGTTTCAAAAATGTTCTGTAAAAGAGAACTCGCAGAAGGAATGACGCATAAAGCTTCATGTTATTTTTATATGTAGTCTTTTTTTAAAATTATCACTTAACATATCGTACCTCCTTTTAATAAAAGAAAGTTAGGATGAAACGTCGAGTATTTTCCCCTTCTATCGCGCTTGTACTTACTGATCATTGTCATAATTCATGTATACAAATGTGATTTGTATTTGAAGACAAACTTTTATCAAACAATGGAATTGTCAGGGTCAATAACTCGTATCACTTAGTGTTGAACATTACTAACCATTGTCTAATAAACTTTGAGAGATAAGATAGTCAGCGGTCGTTCTGCAATGATGTTTGCTAGCTGGTACGTAATGCAGATTCAGATTATTATCAGCTTTATTTCCCGTTAATTAACTTTCAAGTAATTTTTTTTTCATGAAGGTTTTTTTCCTTTTGAAGAAGTGTGATCTTGTAAAAGAAAAACACAGAAAAGATGAAGGATGGATAGATAAAGAAGAAACAACTAGCGATTACATTGATTTCGATAAAACGTTAACGTTTATGCTTAACTGAGTTCAAACTCTAGATGACCTTCACTCCATTATCCGAGGAATAATCTTTTAGCTAGTGCAATCAAAATCATAAAAATAGAAAACCAATTATAAGCAATTCCATATTTTCTTTTTTCTTCTTTGAAATTTATATTGGATATGGGTTAAAATCCTTCTGCAAAGCTGCGGTATGAATATTGTATGTATTACTGAAATCTCACCAAAGGATATGGCCGAGATGGGTTATTTATTTAATACATGTAATATTGTGAAAAGTTGTTGAAAATGAAAGAATTAAAAAAAAAAAGATAAACCAAAGGTATGCATCATCATGATTAATGTTCAATGAACACCTAATACCTTTTACATTTTATATTGTTTTCAGTTCTCTTTGCAAACTGTTGTGCCTCTATTGAAAAACATGACGTTAGGACACAATTGTTGACCCACATAAGGCGCTTATCTAACTAGTACTTGCTGATCAATGTGTTGTCTTGTATTTTGGGACATTTCATTGACACCGATAGGATTGGCAATGATTATTGATAGTATCCCAACTCTACAAAATTTGCCTTTATAGCTGCCGGAGAGATAAGAAATTAACTGCACTGACTGCGGTAAATCTGCAGTGATGTTCGTTAGCTGGTCTGTAAATTGTATAGCATTGTTCGTTCATTACCTTTACCAAACTCTCGATTTGTTTTTCTTGATTTTTTTTTTAAGAAGAAGCGTGATCTGAAAACAGGCAACCAAGGAACCAAGGAAAAAGTGAAGGATGGATATATCGATAGCTGACGAAGAACAAACATCTAGCGATTATCTTGAGTAAGATTTTATATGTATATTTATAATGTAATAACATAAGAAAACATAGGTAACATGATAATATACTCTACAAAAAGATAGAAATTGTTCTGTTTCATCAATTTGTTTTTGTCCTTTATATAACATTCATTATTTTAGGAGGGATGTTTCATTATCAATTAACAATATATGATTTTTTTTTCAAGAATATATCACATTTTGTTATGATTTGCAGTGATACAGTTTAAAACTAAACTTCGCACTTTTTCTGATAAGCTTTAAAATTACTTCGGTCGATATTAAATTAAATTTATATCGTGAGTGTTACATCCTCTGGGTCTTTGTTAAACAAAAAATTTACAGTCAATATTGAACGGAGCAGAATACACTATATTGTAATATCTACGTATATGGTAAATATGCTTCTGAAAGTTCTATTCACCAACATTAGAATAGAAAAATCATGTATTTAATGATATTATAACTTAGTCTAATAATATGATGAATCTTTAAAGATATATATGCATAGATATGAGCATGGACAATGATATATTTTCAAAAGTGATTTAAAATGCTATCACATACTATTCAGGGTTTAAAAAACCCCACTTGTATTTTTTTAAGAAAAAAAAGTTTACGACTTTCGAAGAAAAGTTATTGAAATTAAAAAAAGTACTTAGATAACCAAACATTTTACATTTTAAGTGTGTTTGTAATAAAATTATTTTTAAATTTCGTTTACATATTATAGAATTTCGTCATAGAAACATAGCCTGCAATTGGTATGTTCAATGGCATCACGAAACGTGGCGTGGTAATACAAAGTCTACTTTACTTAGAAGTGTCAAATACGTATATTATCAGGACACAGACGTTTTTGCATGATGAATAAATATTTATAGTCAACATTAAGTAATATCTTTCCAACGAGCTTGCTAGACGAAACAAAATGATTTAACTTGAGTGATGTATTAATTACCTTATAAGAAATAAGTTTCAATTTCTGCTGCTGTTCACAAATTTATAAATGGAATGAGCATATTTAAGTAGTATATATAAGTATTTCTCTTTGATTTTTGTGCATTGAAATATTATTTGCAGTTAAATAATTCCATTCTTTAAATTATATATAGAAATATTTTAAACAATTGTAGCTCGTAAGTGGAAATGCATTCAGTCAAGTTTTATATTTAATATAATATATGAAGATGGCAATATCAAAGCCTTTTTCTTCATTCCAAGCAAAAGGGTCGTAAACAAAGATAATAAGTGCAAAGTATATTTTTTTAATAAAGCAGCATACACGGTATGCTCCAGAGAAATATCATCAGAAGATATGTTTTTGAAAAGTTAGACATAATCCATCCCATTTCATAAACATTCACTATAGGGGATTATAAAATCTATGAATGTGTCATTATATCTCGACGTCCTGCTTTACCTTTTATCCTTTGGATCCTTGTAAAAGACTCATCCATTGATCTATAGAGGAGGAGGGTGTCAAATCAATTTAATCATCAAAGTTTCAAATCTTGCAGTAATATATTTATTTTTTTTTTATTGTTTCCAAATAATCTGGTATAAACAAGTACTAAAATAATACCATTTGTCCACATAAAAACGATACAAAATAATTTAATAAATCATTTCATTTGTAGGTTGGAACCCGAGAGGAGACTGTTACATAATTTTGAAAACGTACTTCAGTTGATTCAAGGGGATACATTTTGGAATAATGTTGGTGAAGCCCTTGAAAACACATACCCAAGAATCATAGAATCTCTAAAAGATAGGATGAAAGATCTTCAGAAACATGACTGTGGAATTGTAGTGGCAGGTAATGCGTTTAGTTATTTCAACTCTCAAAGAAGGATGACTTTTTTATAGATCACAAACTGCTTCGAATTATTAAAATTGTAAAACAAATTGCTATACTAGAGAACCAATCATAATAAGAAAATCCAATTGATGAATTAGTGAAATTTCAACTCCAAAACTTGTTGCATGGGTGTAACGTATGAATTCAAAAGTAGTTTTTGCGTATATTTCAATTTGCAGGAGAGACGAGCACTGGAAAGAGCGCCCTGATAAATAAACTAATAGGACATGAAACTTTAGCTGAGGGTGCTTTAGAAACCACAGCAAAGATCTACAGGGTAAAACATTCCGCTAGAATTAGTGCAGTTACATACCGAATAGGAAATTCAGAACCGACTGAACATTTTTTTAACAGTGTTGAAGAACTGCACCAAATGCTGAAAAATCTTGAAGGTGAAAACACAAGAGACAAAAACATTCATCTGGTAGATGTTCTGATGCCATTTTCTAAAATAAAGTAAAAGCATATATGGAAGTTTATAAGCATTGTCATGAGATATATCAGCAAATATGATTTTGCTATGAGCTGGTTTTCTTTTCAATTAATGTTTTCAATCAATTTTAATTTTAATGATTCGTGTTGAAAGCAGAATGGGAACGTTACCATTGTGGACACACCTGGGATCGGTGATTCAATAGAGTATAGAACAATGCTGGAGGAATACATTCCAAAAGCTGTTGCCTTCGTCATTGTCATAGATGTGTCTAGAGCTGGAGGGTTACAAAGAGACAGGGTATGAAAAAGTTGTGCTATTATGCATATTCTTAAGATTACATTTCGTGCAACAGTTTTGTTGGAAATCATCCTTTGCTTCATATCATTTTCTCTTGATTGAAACCTAGATTTAAAGGACAGCTTAGATGATAAATCGTGCATCTTTAAATAAAACGCCAGAAGCAATACATTAGCATTTTACATTAATTTACTCTAGAATGATGTTTGGTATTTGTTTTGGTATTTAAAAATAGCTTTCTAATTCCAGATTTATATCAACATATGCATACATGTTGCACTTTTTTTTCAGGTTTCGTCAGTGTTGTCAACAATAGAGCTTAATGCGTCAGACATGCAATGCTTTGACTTAGAAGATACTTTGTTTGTCAGAAACAAATGGGATTGTGTAGATGCTGGAAGACAAACGCGAGACGAGTTAAAAATGATAATAACTGATCGCATGAGAGCAGAATTGCCATGGATTAGAGAAAGCCAGATTTTTGATACATGTTTAAGGAAGGTCTAGTGTAGTTCTACAGCGACTTTTTTTTTTACTTTAATCTTCATTGGCAATCATAAAATCTGTGATATCTGTGTCTGAAATTTTTTGATTCTTTTTCAATATGTCCGTCACGGCAAAGAAAATATCTTTAAAACAACTTACATTTGGCATGTTTTGGCGCATTGATATCAGTATTGTACTAAAAAAATATTTCAGCAACAAACGTACTTTTCATTTTGATGTTTTCTAGACGACTTTTATGTTATCCCCAGCTGATATATCTGAGTACAATTCTCAATTTGAACAATTTGAAGAGGCCATTCATGTCTTGATAAAAAAGAAGGAAAATATAAGAATTCAAACTCATGGAAGGTATGTAGATTAATTCTACTCTCAATTTGTTTTAATAAATTATAAAGTTACATTTGGACGTTTTATATGACAATGATTGTTCTTTTCAGATATTTATCAGGTGTGGTTTTAGAGGTTAGTAAAGTACTCTCAAAAGCACTGACTGCCAAACAAAACGAAATAGACGGAAATAACATTACGCTCAAAACGTTTAAAGAAATTATAAACAAAACTGAGGAGGCAATAGGGACAGTAAGTTTTGATGTTGCTCACAAATATCACTTCCACATTTAAAAAGAAACATTACGTTTTAAAAACTTTACATGGACCATTTTTTCATTAACGACATGCCACGCAAACACACACCAGCAATTCTTGTTAATCAAAATATTTTCAGAACTATTACTTATGAAGTGACTGACTGTTTACAGAAATTTGTGGGGTCGATAAAGTCCACAGAGGCGAGGTAGAACCTTTACCGATCCCACAAATTTCTGAAACAGTCAGTAACAAACCTAATAAGTGTTTTATTTTGTCGAGGACCTAAAGTTTGACATGTAAACACACGTTTGTGTAAAATATTAGTTCAAATAACGTTATGTCCGCGATGTTGCCGTATAAATTTTGACGCTCGCTATTTAAAAATTTGTAAGGCAATCACGTGGCGCGTTTCATCCAGTGACGTCGAGACATTCTTATACGAGGCAAAACAATATATACATATGATGTTTGAAAATTTGACCGGCATGGACTATTGAAAACATATCAAAATGTCTACAAGTTTAATTTATTTTAAAGAAAGTTCTCATTATATATATATATATATATATATATATATATATATATATATATATATGGCCTTTCAATTTTAAAAAAAATCATACTTTATTTTTTAGATGAATTTAAATGAAGAAAAGATAGTGAGAGACATCATTGGAAAAATAATATCCAGTCTATACGATTACATTAATTCTGTGGAATTTTCAACACTAATTTTGCAAGAGGAGCCAAAACTTAAGACGTTTTTAAAAATGAAGATTGATGGAATAATTCACAAACGAATGGAAAAAGCCACAAAAACGTGGTTAGATGAAAACGTCCCAAAAATCGTTAAAAGTGAATTCGACTTACTTATTCAAGATATAGCAGATGAATATGAGAAAATGTCGAATATTTGTAGAAATGTGGAAGGAATTGCGGAAACCCAATTCGAAATTAGCTTTAAGGGAGAAGGGTTTGCATGGACTGTGGCAAGTGGCATTACATGGGTCGGTCATAAATATTTCTGGGGTTTTTTCTTTGGCCCAGAGGCAGTGGCAATCATCTCAGCATTTTGGGTTGTTTCTACATTGTCTTTAGCTACCTTAGATATTACAAGACAAATGTATAAAGTCGAGGAAATAATCAATGAATCATTTACAAAACGCGTTAAATCAATGAATAAAGAAAAACTTCATAACTTGTTGCAAAAGAAGCTTGAGACAGGCTTGCGTGAATTTCATCGACACATCTTTACTATTTTGCTACCAAATGCGATCCAGAACATGTCTTTTTGCGTCGATTTATTGCAGAAAAATAAAATCAAAATTGAGAAAGAACAGAATGATTTCAAACATTTGCTAACAAAATTTGATCGTTGTCAGAACGACGCTGACAAAATGATAACATCTGTTTTACAGGTTTGAGATTAAAATCTGTTAAACACAACATCGATATATGAAATAAATCGAATACCTACTTACGGATGCAAACAGGGTTTGGGCAGATTACTAGCTATAAACTCTAAAGCTGTTTTTATAAAGTTTACATGTGTAAATTGGGTTTTTGATTTGAATCATTCTCAATATTCCTCACAATTAATAATTTTCTGCTCTTAAGTGTAGAAATTAAGACCACCTGACATTTGAAATTACGTTAAACTGTAAAAATTTTAAATATAAAACCGCATCGATAAATGATACGGATTTTGTGTTAGTCTTATTATGCCATAGGCTAGATTCTTAATAGGATAACAGCTTTATATATTAATCAATCAAATTACGCTTTCCAATCAGAATTCAGATATAATTTAATCGGGAAGTTACACTATTGTTATTAAGAGTCTACCTTAGTTGATTATGGGTTTTTTAATGGGGAGAAACGTGAAAAATAGCATATTCAAGTTCAAGCTGATGAACTCAATGGAGCTAGTCTGGTTAGCAAACGTCAACCACAAGTGCAGCAATGAAGTGAATGCAAAACACCTGATCCCTTTTGTGTCATTATTTTAGAATTTTAACCCGCCTCGTAAAAACAACACATCCATAATAATATATGACTTATACCGTAACTTTTCCTAAATTTACAAGCTTATATTTGCATGTAAAAAAAATAAAGAAAAGAAAATTGGTATTTCACGGTTTTTATGACGACAACCATTATTTTACATGTTCTCTGTGATTTTGAATTTTAAAGTTCTGCATGAATGAATATTGTACCATATTTCTTAGTGATTCTGAATTAAGTCTGACTTACTTTCTTGCTGAATGTGTTTGACTTTATTGTTGCTTTTGATGTTGTGGAAATTGACTTGGTGAACGACACGTCAAGTAAAAGCCGCTCGTTATGTTGTAAAGCTTGTCAATGCTTATTTCAACATTTGTACTTCCCCATTCCGATGAAATGCAAATCGACTGTGTTATATTCGTTGATTAGATAATTTGAATAAACAAATTTCATTTATTGTTTTAATAAATGGCATTTATGTGTTTAAAGTACTAAAGACTTACAAAGTACCTTGTACATATTACTAAGACCAATCTGTGAATATATGAAGAATTTCGTAACAGAGGAAGTAATAAAAGTGGTGACATCGTTGTTTTTTTGTCCGTCAGATAGTCTAGATCTCCTCATTGTCATTCACAGAGATAATTATATATTTTTCTCATTATAAAAATTTAAACACTGACGAAAAATGACCTCCTGTAAAATCCTTTCTTTATTTTGCTGAAGACATTGCTGCAAACTTGCTACAGACATTGCAACACATATTTGGCTACGATGGTCTAAAAATCAGGCAGCCCTCCCAAAGTCTTTATTATTGCTGCAAGTATGCGACAAGTATGAAGCAAACTTACAGTTACCATTTTACCATGCACTGAAATTAAGTAATTTGTTAACTTGAAGCAGACTTGCTGCACATATGCAGCAAGCAAAACAGTTTGGTAGGGTATCCACTACTAAAATTATTGTGTAGTGAAAATAATACCGATCTTACTCTTTATTAAATTTATGTGGTCACTTTTATCGCATATCCATGTTCAACAGCGACTTGTTGCAATTTTTACCATGAATACCATATCATGAGACATAGCATGTGTTCCTAAGAATTATAACAATTAAGAGATCATTAAGAAGCAAGCATCCTCCAGCGTATCTGTATATATTATAAATACATCTTACAAATTTAAAATGCGCTTAATCAAAATAGACATGAGTTGTTAAACATTACATTTCATTGTATATCTAAGACAACACACTGCATTTAAAAAAGGAAATACCTTGTTTTAAAAGTCGTGCAGTTTCATTGAAATAAAAAGAACTCGACTTACAATCAATAAAACTAGATGATACCTCGCGTAAGCGGGGGAGCTAATACTTTACACTTTAATATGAAACAATATAAAAATTAATATGTTGAATTGTATCTTTTAGGTTCATTTTTGCATATACTGTATTATTTTATTGCTATTTTAACATATTCTTTTAAAAAATGAAATATAAAACTAAATGCATGGCAGGATATTTAGAGAAGCGGGCAGGAAAAAAAAAAACTTAATTGAAATGGATGATATAAACATGTACGTGGTCTTAATTTTTTTATGTTGCACATGACTGGAAAAAATAATTTTTTTTTATTTCAAACCGGTGAGTGGTCATTTAGTGCGTCGTATCTCCTTAAATTTTGTTCCATTATAGTTATCAACTTTTTTTTATTAACCGGAGATGTCCGATCAAATGTATCTGTCCGCGATGCATGATGATCTCGTCCAAGACTTTTCGCTATAACGTTAATTAGTCTACCCGCGTTCTTTCACTGTTCTGGAGAGTTCTATTCAATTTTCTCACCAGAGGTTATGCTTCGCAAGCGCATGAGTTCTATCCCTTAAGTTCAAGAAACGAATTGCCTTATTCTATATTTTCAACATTTGTTAAATCTTGACGTATATGTGTACGCTAAGTAAGTTACCAGTAAATATATTCACTATATGTATTTACGTAATCATTCAATATTATTTGATTGCAAGTATATATCGTGATGAAAACTCCCACTGACTTGGATCCGCCAAAGCATGTCCACCACCATACTTTCATTTTTGCTACTTCGGGCTGGTTTATCGAAAATCGAAGAAGATTTTTAATTAATTTTCCAATAATTTCAATTAAAGTTTACAAACATCATATCACAAATGCTGAAATAACAAAGGCGTTAGCAGTTACTCCTATACATGCATTTTATATGTCTGAATCGGTAAAAATTTTGGGGTTAAATTTACGACCATACCATATGGAGATGTTTTTCTTTATATAGGGATTTCCTTGAAGAATGTATGTGACATTTTATCACCCCTCTCCTTACTATTGAGTTATTACAAAATTGCTTAAATTGATGTCACGCTAAAAATTGAACATACATGTACTTTGAATAAGTTCTTGAATACATTTTATTTATAGTGAAACAGATTTATCGTAGAACAAATTTCTTAGTTGCATATCTTTTCAGGTAATTATACCCCCGTTCAGAAGGAAAGGGTATAATATTTTACCTTTATTTTTCTGTCTGTCCGTCTGCCTGTATGTCTGTCCGTCTGTAACAAATTATTGTCGCATTATTTCTCAGCAAATTGAAGTTGCAGGGACTTGAAATTTTTACACACTTTTTAACTAGGTATGGCTAATGGTGGTAAAAATATATTTTTTGTACTAATCAGACGACAGCATCCTGTCAA
Source organism: Magallana hongkongensis (assembly GCA_016163765.1). Lineage (NCBI taxonomy): Eukaryota > Metazoa > Mollusca > Bivalvia > Ostreida > Ostreidae > Magallana > Magallana hongkongensis. The sequence goes on from WFKH01011926.1 coordinate 64,394,490, forward strand.
GTGCGACTTGGTGTATTTTTTGCCTAAATTGTGAAACAGATTTCCGAAAAAGTGTTGGCAGCACCTATTAGACGCTGATGATTTAAATTACAATACACTCTTTGTTTATGTATGCCATGTAGTGGGATTTTATTATTTAACGAATTCCCCGTCAACTTCCTGTTAAATGTCGAATTTGTAATTTGTTATATATTCACATCCACAAGCTTTTTCTTTATGCATGCTATGTAGTGGGATTTTATTTTTAAATGTCGACCTTGTTATTTGGTATATTCACATCCATAAACAGTGGATACCACTAGTGGGCATTTGCCAACAAATATCTTGTTGGATATTCAGTCAATGAGGATGATTCTTGCCACCTTCCAATAATGTATCGATCTAGGTAACTTAAGTGAGTTAACTTGCCCGAACCATAAACTCTCTATGCTTTAGATCCATGCAACTAAATCCATTGATCCCCTGATGTATAAATTTAAGCCTCAATATATCCAAAAAAAATTGTTAACAAGTCTAAGAAAAAAATCGCGTCGTGTATTATTTTTCTTACTAAATACGAATCCAAAATGCATTCTGAAATGTGTACTTACTTTACGTATTCTAAAAAGGTAGGCAAATATGATGGTCATATATTTTATACAATATGTTGCATCCAAAACACATAAGCATGTCGAGTAAATTATCTTGCTTGCAATATAAAACTCTGTGCACATTATATCCATCCAACCAAATCTAACTGGTCATTTGATACCTAAAATTCAGCCTCAATATAACTAAAAAAAAAAAAAAAAAAAGGTTAACATGTTTGAGAAAAATCTCATGTGGAATTTTAAACGAATCCAAAATGCGTTTTTAAAATTTGTAAGTTTATTAATAAGGTAAGCACAGATGATGGTTACATCATTTATACAACATGTGACATCCTAAAACGTGAGCATATCTAGTTGTTTTCAATTGTTAGTTATGTAAAGTCAAAACATTTGTGCTTAGAATAAAGGAGTGTTTAGTTAAAAATAAAATGTTTAAATGAAAACAGGCTCGGATTAAAATAAAAAGAACATGCAAAATAATCAATAAACACATTACATATGATTGTGTTGACATATTTCTGAATTGCATTGTATAAGTGGGAAGGCCGTTTTACTCCTCAGTTAAAGAAAGTAAGTCATAAATTTTCTGTCTAAATTGGTCAGTCTGTTTTCTTTCTTATCGTGCCCGAACAATTATGCCGTTAAAAATACCTGTCTCTTAATAGAGTTCTTTTTCACATGTTGTGTTTTTAACGACTGCGTTTTATGTATTTATATTGTCTTTAAATAAAAGTAGTGTTGGCTTCAACAACAGCTTACATGTACTAATGTTCATGTTTGTTTAAAGTTTGTTATGCATTTCATTCACAAATAAAGGTAATGCTCCTTTTTGATAGTTAGCAGTTACTATTCAATTTTATTTAAAAGACAATGAACTTTATTTTCATAACATAACTGAAGCTAAGGTGTAGAGAAAAACCTATGTACAGTATGTACAAACTATGATACAATAGATGAAAATTGATGGTCCAAGCATGATGTAGGGATAACCGATAATTGATAGAAGTTAACCAAGAGAGCGAATTCTATCTATTATCTAATAATTTAAAAGATATTGATAAGTTGATTATCGTTTGCGACTTTAAACAGTGTTTAAAAGTGTAGATCATTTAGATTTGATGTGAACTATTTTAGTAAATACATACCCATAGAATTTGATATACATACATCAGTACATTTAAAAAGATAATGAAATTCTGTTCTCTCTGGGAAGAGTAAGTCATCTACCTGTCTCAATTGGTAGTGGAGCATAAATCGTACTAAATATACAATATATCTTAAACATGTATTGTTTTGTTGAAAAAAATCAGTGTTAATTTGTACAGATTATTATTTGCTCTTAATTAATGATAGTGGGTCCCTACTCGCAGCACGTCATTATTGATAGTTCTGTAAAAACTATGAAAATGTGATTGAGTAAGCACAGAAATTATGGCATACACGCAAGTTGATGATTTTGCGTTGCAATGTGCAAATGCAGACCAATGTGTATTTTTTGCATGTGTATAATATGGTTTTGATCTTCATATAGTTATGCGTACGATTAAAAATACTGTACATGCACGGTAGTATATTCATGTACAGTTCACACAGTTTGTTTCACAGAAATATCAATCCTATCACAGACTTATCAAATCAAATTATCTTCCAAAAAAAGAAAAAAAATATTTTTTTTTCCAAAACACATTAACTTATTCATTAAGAAAAGGTTAGAAGAAGAATTAAGTACTAGAAAGGTCTTTTTCCTAAGGTCAAGTTGATTAAACGACATACATCATCATTTAAGTAAAATATGTGTAAAATTGCTAAAAAAGTCAATTGGCTTGAATTGTAAAAATGGATACAAATGGAAAGGATTTTAGAACTTTTTTAAAGGGGAATTCTAATTAAATAAGGTGTAAACTAACTATTGTCAAGAGTAAAAACATCCCTTAAGCCACAAAAATATGCTGTTAATAAAAAAGAACTATAATCGATATAGCAATTTGAAATTAATGTACAATTATGTATAAAAATCTTTATATACTGATCCTGAGTTACTTTGTTTTCATTTTTATCTACACTGTTTTCAAGATGAACCGTATCTTGTTCTGCACCATTTGCATAGTCGTCATTTTTCTTCTTGCTAGTTCTGCTGGCAATCGCAGAAAAAGGGTAACTGTCTGTACTTGTAAAGTATGCAGATGACACAATTTCAAACAACATGTTAGGTCAAACAAAGTTATTTTTTCACTTTTATCTATCAAAATAGAATATGCATGTACATAAAATGAATCCCAAACAATACCGCCCATAGAAATACATGGTTAGTTTGACAATAAATAAACATTTACAAAATAAACAAAATGGCTTGCGCATTTATAGAAACATTCCACAGGAAAAAATCAATCGACGCTATAAATGTAAACATATACAGACAGTGCATCTCCTTCACAGAAAAAGTAGATAATAAAGATAAGTTATGAATAATAATACATTAGTACTCTAATTTATTATTTTGAATAAATTCATTCGTTATCTTTAAATGAATGCATACCATTGCATTGAAAACTCCGTTTAACATATGGATATCTATCTTTGCAAACCGATCATATATTTATCGAATTCTACGTTCGCTGATGATTTTTTTATTGTCTGTAATATTAGTATACACAAGAAGGGAGTCAGAATCAACAACCACAGTCAAAGGTACGGTTATTAGAAGATGCCTGCTTTTGTATTATGTTAGCTATTATTAAATATTATCAAGGAATATTGTATAAAACATTGTTTCTACTTTACTACCTGCAGTTTGGTCGCTTGTTACGAGGCCATGTTCCACGTGCTGTTGCCCATGACTGCTGTCCTCCCGACAACAGATGGATGCTAGATGATGTCTTTAAATATGACTAATTATACCCGCGTGTGTATTTTTCCGAGGGATGATCAATCAAAAGAACTAAAGTACACCTGCTGGATCAAAAGGGTTTTTTTCAATTTTAAATACAAAAATATAGTAGCGATTTTCTTTAAAAGACCTACATGTTTATGAAGTGTATGTGAACAGTTAATGATTTGGCGCCAAGAAAAACAATGAATTGTGTCCTAAATGATTGATCATTAAGATTTTGTTGCTAGTAGTATTGATGTACACGAATAGTCCAATCCACAATATAGAAAAGTCGTGTCCCTTTGTGGGGTCAACCAAAAGATCAAAAGGAAAAGACTGTTTCCTTCTTTTTGCTACCAAATAGCCGGAGGTCCCGTGATATCGCTTTGAATTTACTTTATATTTTCGATTTGTGCGACCAAACATATTCGGCCAATCAAAATACACAACGGAAACGGATTCTTATAGTCAAATGACAAAGGTACAAACCTCTGAACTACTGTGAGAAATACTAGTATATAAGCTTTCATCCAAAGATGACGGCCAAGGGACATGGCTTTGGTTAAGTGTGGACTGGTCTATGCTGTCCATTTGTAATGCTAAATGTCAATTCTATAAATATGCGACAATTGAACTATAGCTTCAAGAACCTCAATGATAATTTTTTTTTTCAATTATTCATTTTAAAGCGTTTTAAAGCATTCAAAATTGCAATTTGATCGCCTTTGAATATTTGAATAATATATAAACTACGCTTTATTATTCGTAGTTTTACCATTGACTAGATATTATTCTGCATTCGTTTTCGAATAGTAAAATTAACACAAGTCAGTTGTTTTGTTTATTGCATTTTAGAGGTAACAAAACTGAAACAATAGACAAATTAAAAATTATTATTTCTACAAATTCTACTTATCGTTTGCATTGTATATGAAGACAACAATATAAATATTATGATAATTAATTATGAAACAATCAAAAGATTATAAGATTCAAAACTAATATAAGATCTTAAGTATAAAATTTGTCAAAAACGAGTTTCAATAGAAAATTTTCACAAAAGTACGTATATATACTGATGATTCTTATACAATGACAATGTTTCCAAACTTATAAGATATGATATGAAATTATCCTAAATATACGGAGGAATCAATTTTATTCGTAGGGTCAGTGTTCCCGGGTAGCCAATTTTTCCTGGTTCGTGTGGATTTAAAGTAATTTGAAGTAATTTCGTTGGTAGCAAGTTCTATTTCGTAAATTAATAGTAAACAAATGCTTGTATAAACATTTGTGGGGATGTAAATTCGTTGGCAAGGGTTATCAACGAACATTGCTGATTCCACAGTATGATTATATAAGAAAACGTAAACCTGTGATGAAGTGTCTCGCAAAAGCATTTTGCTTTACTTACAGTATGTGGCAGGATAAACAAACGTAAAACTAAAAAATAACAGAGAGCATTGAATATACTTGTATGTTACAATATTGAATGAAGTTAAAAATTACAACGCTCAAGAGAAAAACATTTAGTTTATGCTTCCACATCAATATATATTGAATTTTAAAAGAGTTCTACCAAACTTTACATAACCTTACCAAGATTTTATTCCCGCAAGTTTGAAAAATAAAAAGCTTATAACAGTTTAGTTCTCTTTCCATAATCTTTCTACAAGATCTCTCGAAGCAGATGAAGATGCCGAAACAATGTTTTTTTACGTATCAAATGTTCTCACAAAAGGATCGATCGCCTTCTGATAATAACGGATGTCACAGATACAGTGAATATACACTGGGTATGGAATATGAATCATTCACACATCGTGATGAATGGTCAGAAAAACCACTCTTCATAATAACGAAGAAATCAAGCACAATGAGGTCACTGCTTTCTGTGAGTTTGTTCTTCACTATGTTTACAGTTTTTGTTTTATGTTTTATCAAGGTATCTTGTCGTTATTACAATGATGCCATTTCACCGGTTACCTGACTTAATTTTGATTGATTTTATAATCTCTCCTTGAAGATTATATTGTTGTATATTTTTCTATCATAAATTTTGTAAGTTTTCTTGTAAAAAGTTATTAGCAATCAATATATATAATAATAAATGTAATCAATATCCCTTGTGAACGATAAACCTTTAATTGCTTGCGCTCTCGAGCGCTAGGAACTACGTTAATCTATATTTCTGGAATACACATGCTCGAGTTCACGGTCGGGCATATTGGGAAAACTACTTTAGATAGACTGTACGATGACAATTTCATTTTTCATAAAAAAAAATATATCATCCGAATTCTGAACTTTCTAAATTTATTGTCTAACCAACACATGAAAGCACAAAAATCTTAGGTCATGGATGCAAGAATTGTAGAGATCAACCGGTAAAACATAGCTAATACCAACTTCCTACGAAAAGTTTAGGGAAAACCCGGTAAAACATAGCTATACCAACTTTCTACAAAAAGTTTAGGAAAAAAGCCTTACCAGGATATCTTTTTAGAGTATGTCGGGAAGACAAGAATGAAGCGATTGATACAATGCAGACTGATATTATACAATTATAGCCTTTTGATGAGGTCAATACATGGTTTTATAGAACTGATGAGAGTATATCGACCGAGGACGAAGTCCGAGGTTGATAAACTTTCATCAGGTCTAGATGAGACATACCAAACAGACTCTGGTATGTAATATTTTTTTCCTAAATGATATTCAGTCATATAAATATAGATTTATATCTGCAAAGACAATTGATATAAACATGTAATATTTTTCCTTTATACATAGGTCCATAACTATTATATCTGCAAAGAAAATTGATATAAATATTAATTAATATGGGTCGAATTTTGCGGGGTAGAATTCATCAAGGATATCCCTATTTCTCCGGGGAATTTGCCGGTAGACAGTGTACTGCCGTTGCTTTTCTGGCCCTTTGTTTGGCGACAATCAAATTGGGTAGTCTTTGGACAACTGATGATCTTGACAATATAATTTATAAAGGGAACGATGAATATGTAAACACTATTCGTAATCGCCTATGTCTAGCACATCCAAGAAACTTGCAGCATAACGAACTTCCACAATCTATATCAAATTTTCTAAATTCAAATATAGACTTCAACATTGCACCACATCAAAACTTTTATGGTGTTGGTAGACAGAGTAACCCAAATGCAAACGGCGTTGTTTATGGTATTTTCTGGATCTAATTATCTGTTAGCAACATTTTCTGATTATACAACTGCTTTATTCTATGATGAAGTGTCAAATTCATATTATTATTTGATTCGCATGCTTGTAATGAAAGAGGACAAACGGATGCAGATGGCTATGCAATTCTCTTGGAATTCTCTACTGTTCAGCACATCTTGCAACATTTACAAGAGAGACATTTAAATCAAGTGTTTGAAGTAACAGTATTCAGTTTTACACAAACAGTTCTAGGTGATTCATCACAATTACCAGATTTGACAGAATGTTTACAAGATGTGCCTCGTCCATTGCAGAGTAATAGGGATTCTAACACACCTAATAGGGATTCTAACACACCATCATCTATGAATGCTTCCAACTTAAATATTGAAGATCATTTATGTAACCATTCATATTTTCAGCAAACTTCTGACACCTATTACAACCTTAATAACACTTACTCAAGCTCATCACAAATGACGCATGTTTCCAGCACATTGTCATCTGTGAATGCATCCAACTTGAACTCTACAAATCAAGATCATTTTTGCAACCATTCATATTTTCAGCAAACTTCTGACACACCAATTACAACCTTAATCACACTTACTCAAGCTCATCACAAATGACGCATAATTCCAATAGACTGTCATCTGTGAATGCATCCAACTTCAACTTTACTATTGAAGATCATTCATGTAACCATTACCATTTTCAGAGATATTCGGACAAGCATTGCAACCTTAACCACACTTAGTCATCACAAATGCCTGCAAAAAAGCCAAAACACATTTCAAAGTTGTCTCCTATTTCTCATGATCACTGTTATAATAACTCGTTGTCTTTAAATTACTTTGAGTTTAATACATCAAACATATGTCCTATTGTTCAATTGCCTCACCAACCTCTTTTACCTATGTGTGAACTATAGCACCTACAATAAGCATTCAATCACAGAATGAATACATGTGTAACAGGCATGAAGTTCCAACAAGCATATACAGACTACATTAACATGGAACCAGAATTTTCCTGTAAAGTATGTAATAGATTCTTGTTTACAAATCAAGTGTATAAAAGTTCAGATCAGTATCAAAACTATAATCTGAGTCAGGGGACATATTATGTAGCTGGTGCAATTCTTCTCTGAGAAAAATGCCTTTCCACCATTGGATTCTATTTCAAATAGCCTGAATGCTGGAGATATCCCACAAGTATTGCAAGACCTCAGTTTGGCAGAAAAACGATGCATTTAAAAAATAATTACTTTCTTCGCTTTGTTAATTTTGCCAGCTTTCCCTATGAGCCAGTTAGGAATGAAGGGCCTTGTAGTACATTTACCATTGCCAGTTTTTGAGGTGGCTCCTAATTTACCATGATTCTGCTCATCTTCTAATGTAGCTATTATTGTTCCATCATCTTTGAGCAAACCATCTGTAATTAATCCAACAAAAGTTTTCAAAGCTTTGAGGTGGCTGTGTGCTAATAATCCTTTATATTCTGATATTTCTTTAGATTGGTATGAATCATCACAAAACTCTTGTCATAATTCTACAAACATAAACCAGTTTCAGTTTCATGACATTGGAACAGTTAATTTAAATAGTACACCGCCAGATATAAGTATAAGTAATTTTTTATCCCAACAACTATATATGTTACTCTAGCACAGAACTTTACAAATTTAACTAAGATTGCCAATGGTGAAGAATTAGCTTTTCCTACTTTGTTTCCATATGGAAAATCGGGCTTTACATACCACTGCCACAAAAAATTAACACTTCTTCAATACTACAAAGCCATATTATATAATACTGATGAACGGTGGCGTTCTGATATTTCTTATCTTCTTTCTTCAATTGGAAACAGATTGTTTGAACTTATATCTGTGTACATGAGAATTCGAAAAACTGAAAGACCTATTCATCTTCATGATATTCATCACATTTCTACAAATCCAGATATACTTCAGAATTCTTACATGTTTATGACAATGCGTGGAACTGCAGCATACTGGAAAGATGTATTATTCAATTTAATTGCTATGCTAAAAAATTTGGGTTGTCCAACACTTTTCATGACTCTCTCTGCTAATGATTACCACTGGAAAGAGCTCGCAAAAACCTTAAAAGTTCCTCTAGAAAATTTACCTTAAGCTGTTTAACAAAATCCCCCGATTACAGCTATTCATTTTGAAAGAATGTGGAAGGCATTATTGAATCATGTGTTGCTTTCAGATAAACAACCATTAGGAGAAATTGTTGATTATTTTGCACGTGTTGAATTTCAGTCTAGAGGAAGTCCACACTTGCACATATTCTTTTGGGTGAAAAATGCTCCTTCCTTGTAGACTTCTTCTCCTGCAGAATTAATTGCTTACATAAACAGGACCATACATACCACAATACATAAAAACAACACATCATTTTATCCTTTAGTTAAATCATTACAAATACACAAGCATTGCAACACATGCAAAAGAAGAAACAAATGTAGATTTTCATTTCCATATACCACTTGCGAAAATACTAGAATTATTCCTGCATTGAATGTTACTGGTTCTATACGATTTTATGAAACTAGACGTACTGAACAAGATTGCACGGTAAATGCATATAATACTTCTATTCTATTACATTGGCAAGCAAATATGGATATTCAAATGGTTGATGTTCCATTAGGCATTGCATACTATATATGCAGTTATGTTTGCAAAGCTGAGCCCAATATTTTAAAAACTTCTTTAGCACAAACCCTTTCTAACACGAATACTGCTAATGCTGAACCATCTATGCGTAGTCGTCTCTCTAAAATAGGATTTTGCATATTAAAACATAGAACTCTTAGTGCCCAAGGGGCAGCATACCGTATTGGAAATTTACAACTTGTTTGGTACTCCAGAGAGATTGTGCGTGTTATTGCATGTAAACCAGAAAAAATGTTCAAGCCTTTGAAGTTCAAACGGCAGTTAAAATTTTTATCAGACAACACAACTGATGTATTTGACTATACTATTTTTGATTATAACTGCGCTCGCCCAGAATCTCTTGAAAATCTCTCTATTTTCAGATTCATTCGCTTAAACAAAGTATCAAGGCAAATCCCCAAAACAAAGCAGGTTCTTAGATTATCTTTACCTGAAAATATATTTATTACTGAACGTGCCAAATTTGCAATAGTTAGGGTTACAAAACCTCCCTATGGAACAGACGGTTATTATTATGCGCTTTTACAACTGTACTTGCCTCATAGAAATAATGAAAATTTAATATACCCTTTTACAAACAGTAAGCAAGCTTTTCTAAATAAATACATGAATTTTGACAGACAAGCCTTGTGTGTTGGGATGCAATTGAATGAATTAGAAAATATTATTCAAGCTGTTCAGTTGTCTAACATAGAAAATTCTCTTTTTGAACAAAGTGAACCTGAAAGCATTCATCCACAAGAAATAAATGATTCAGCATTTAATGACTCTGATCGCCAAAATATTGTTCTAAATAATTCAGTAAGGGATAACTTTCCAAGAACCGTTGAACTTTTGTCAGCAGAACGTCAATGGCATGAAATGGTAACCTCAGTTTCTGACCGAACATTTAACCTTACTTTGAAACAAATGACTAAAGACCAAACAAAAGTTTTCAGATATAAAATTAAAAAATTTCACCAAAAGTCTGTATTCCATGTATTTATAACTGGAGGGACTGGTGTTGGCAAACGTTTTTTTAATAAACCTGTTGACTAAGTACATAATTCTGTGTCAATCAACATTAAGTGGCCATTGTCCATTTTGTACTGTTGCACCAACAGGAGTTGCTGCATTCAATATTCATGGTAAAATCATACATTCTGCTTTTAGATTGCCAGTGCAGCATTACCAACACACTGATGACTATCCATTATCATCTGCATCTCTTTCATATTTAAAAAGTCTCTTTACTTCTGTCAACACTTTAATTATAGATGAAATTAGTATGGTTAGTTCTATGATGTTGGAGCAAGTTCATTTAAGATTGCAAGCTATCAAATTAATGAACTTCCATTTGGAGGACTAAATGTTATTATTGTTGGAGATTTTTTTCAGTTGCGACCAATTCGTGCAAAATTTGCTTTCACTCACACCACTTTGTGGCCTTTATTTACACCCTTCTTTCTGAATGAAAACATGCGTCAATCTTCAGATCATTCATTTGCACAATTATTAAACAGAGTTCGTATAGCCTCTTTGGATCCAGATGACATCAAATTAATGAAAAGTCGTTTAATTTCTGAAAATACACATTTAGACCTTTTACATATATTTCTGTTGTGTCAGCAGGTACACTTGCATAATTACAAAATGCAGCAATTGCTAACAGATGAAAAATTCCTTGCTAAAGCTTACCATTACTTCTCTGATAATGACGCAAATCCACATAACCCAGTACTAGATAACTCTTCCATACCTCAGGATGATCGCAATGCTGGTGGACTTCCTATTCAACTTAATGTCTCAAGAGGTACAAGAGTAATGTTGCTAAGAAACTTAAATGTACAATTTGGTTTAGTTAATGGTGCAAGAGGTACTGTTGTTCGTGTTCATTCCAATGACAATAATGTAAACACCACTGATGTTGCTTTTGACTATTCTGTAAATTTGCCTCAAGCACTCTGTTCAAATAATGGTACTTACTGTGTAAATAGAGTAAGACAAGAATTCATCTTTAGAAATAGATATATAATCAGAGAAATGTTTCCTCTGTTACCATGTTGGGCAGCTACTGTTCATAAGGTTCAAGGCCTATAATTAGATAGTGCCGTTATATGCATAGATAACTCTGTATTTGAACATGGCCAAGCTTATGTCGCCCTAAGCCGTGTAAGAAGATTAGAGTCTTCATACCTCTCATTGTTTGATGTCAGTAAAAAAACTGCCAATGCAACTGTTGTACAGGAGTATTTAAGATTAAACAGATCTCTATCAGACAAAACCTAAATTACATTTTCTTTGTGTCAAAATGTATTTATCCTTCGACGAATTTCTTTTTTGAGAATAATTTGCAAATTCAGATAATATAATTTCCAGACAAGTGCTGATAATCAGGTAATAAAAAAGTTATCATAACAAAAAAGAAATGCAACTTTTTCTTCTGATGATTCTTATTTAAATTATAATCCTTATTTTTTTCTATGTTATATGTTTCATACTTATTTTCAGGAAATGTCAACACTTTATCTTTCCTTCAAGCTACAGAAGGTGAATATCACATGCGAAACTTCATTACTGCCAAACTTTTGAAAGTCGAAGGCCCAATAACAATCTAATTAAAATTAGATTTTGATTCGCTCCTAATAGATCGCTACACAAAGATATAACGAAACCCCTTTCACAGGTCAAATCCAGTGACCTTTAATTCATGCATATTCATTATTTAGTTCAGTCAATCAGAGAGCTCTTTTTATACGCAGTTCGAGAAAAAGTTCGGGAAAAAAATAATGGCGTCCGACATAGAAATTGAGAGAGCAATCGATAAAGTTTTGCAAGATTTTAAGATAGACAAGTTAAAAGAGGAACAAAGAGAAATTAAAGTGGCAGCTTTAAAGAAAAAAGACTGCATGGCAATTTTACCGACCGGGTATGGAAAGTCATTACCGTATCAAATGTTGATACCGTTGAGAAGAGAGCTGCAGATTCCAGGTGCAGACCCTACCAATGTTGGCAAAATTATTGTGTGTTCGCCTATAATTGCGTTAATGCAAGATCAAGTGGACAGATTGAACTCTATTCCAAACGTGAAAGCAGTTTACAAAGGTAGGTGCTTTTTTGTGTTCAATGCATTCATAGAAGGAAGCGGAGATAAAACGTAAATGCCAAAGCAGCCCCCCCCTAACATTTGCTCTTAGGCCCACGCCTATATCAGTTATGCATCTACATTACCAAGATTATACTACACGTTTACAACTTATACAGGTGAGAGTACAGACAGTGAGCAGATTATAGCAGAGGGCAAGTTCGATTATCTAATTGCATCACCAGAGGCGTTGGTTGGCAGCAGTGTCTTCCGGCAAATACTTAAAGGATTTAAAGTAGATACAATTGTGGTAGGTGAATGCCACACTATGTGCACATGGTAAGAAACCTGATTTTTTTCAATCTAATAAATCCCTCTTGTTTTGATTGTGCATTGGTTTTCATTCAATATTTCTGTCATTTTTAACTTTATCACAATACCATGGACCTGGCTAAATTTACATTCCTTTGCTTCATTGTATTTATACTATTTATACTATTGTAGAATAGATATACATTTATTACGCATTTTTACTTGCAGGGGAGGATTAGAGGATGACGAGCAGCTGGCCTTTAGAAAATGGTTCCGGCACATAGGGGAACTAAGGTCTTTGTTTCCCTCTGCAAATTTATTGGCCATCAGTGCAACTTGCAACAAGGAAATTCGCCGAACAGTTATGAAGGAACTGGGGTTACAAAAAGAATGTACCACAATGATCATAAGATCACCAGATAAATCAAATATTAAGTATTATCTTAAAAAAATTGACAGCTCCATAGAATTGTCTATGCAGTGGTTACTGGAATCTCTGGAATTGGAGGCTTTTCCACGGACAATTATTTATGCTACAAGTGTTAAGCAGGTGTCAGATTTGTACAATTATTTATGTAGTGAAAACCCAACGTTAGTTAATATAGTAGACATGTTCCATTCCGAGACGTCAGATGAAAAGAAAAGTGACATTATTAAAAAGCTTCAGGATGGTGACAGTGAAATAAAAGTTGTAATAGCAACTTCTGCCCTTGTAATGGGCATAGATATTGTTAACTGTAATTCAGTGATTTTATATGGTATACCATCTTCAATTACAGACTTAGTTCAGGAAGTAGGAAGAATTGGCAGGGATGGCAAGGAGTCACTTGCATTGTTGTTATACAATAAATATCACCTGCAACATGCACATATTAGTATAAAACACATTTACACCACTCAGACATGTCGAAGGGCTTCCATAATGAAAGAATTCCTTACAACATCGCAATTAGATTCTTTAACAACCGGAAATCACAGTTGTTGCGATATTTGTGAATTGGCTTGTACTTGTCAAAACTGCAAACAGTTACCACTGCAGCAGTATTTTCTTGGACTATGTGAATCAGGAGACTCTGATAGTGTGAGTAGTACGGATATGGATGATGATGTTGAGTAACAGAGTAATAAATAAATAGAAACATTAATAAATATAGAATGCACATTTTTATTAAATCTTGTGTTTGATTTTTTCTAATATCGTATATTTAAATTTCTTGGGGGCTTTCAGTGGGGAATTAAATTGATAAAAATGCATATAAAAATAAGTGTATTTTGTGTCGTGTATCCAATCCACTATAATAAAGCAGATCACTAAGGAATTAAAAGTATTTAATGTGCAGCCTCAAAAGTGAAATTTGTTCATATGTTTAAATATGGGGATTGCGCAGACGACGAAAGGGAAATGACGGTCGATGGCGATGTATCATGGTAGATAATCCTTGATAAGCATTGTTGAATGGATTCCTTTCTGTGGTAAGTCCTTTACACTTTAAAAAGCGCTTAGGGGTATGTTCTAAAATGTTTATCTCCTGGAGATCCTTTAGAACCTTTCTGACATCCTGTTTGTAGGATGGAAGGTGATGGAATCCCTTCTTACCCTTAATATCACTTACAACATCATAATTTTTTGCAATGTTAATAATGTGTGGATACTCTTTGGAATGTTGGACAATACTGTCTTCTGTTTGGTGACCAGAACAAGCTACTTTGCTGTCTCTATTTAACATCTCGACAAATTCATCCAGAGCAATGTTGTGGTTGCAACCACCTTGCAGATTGATGAATCGGTTAGCTTTTAATCGCTCCTCTTGGGTGACGGGAAGCAAGCCGAATGTCAGAGCTGTAAGATGAATTGATCCAATACTGTATTTTGTCTTATTGGTCTTGTTGTATATTGGCAGTTCATACTTTGTGGATCTTACAGATCGCTCCCCATCTCCCATGTCCACAGCACTGTCAAGATTCTTGTGTAGCATCACAAGTTTAAAGAGCATTAAAGAGTAGTCCTGAAGCTGATCTGCTTTAGAATCTTTCTGTTTAGATACTTTTGACTGTTTTCCTATGGTGATGTTATGCATTTTGCTCTCATGAGCTTTCAACGAGCCTACATAAGCATATGTTTTTGGACAAAAGTGACATTGGATTCGACCATCTTCAAAATTTTTTACCCAATAGTTCTCGGGATGATCTGAATTTCCTGTAATTTCACGCAATTGTTCACACACATCAGATGATTCGTCAAAGAAATATTTCTTCAGTATTTTACTGCAAATTTCATTTAACCACTGTATTTTTTCATCATTTGTCATGTCCTTGAAGTGGCTAGGCAAGGGTATATCTGAATCCGCATCAATGTTCAATTCTTCAAGGAACAAGAGAAGACACATTGCATCCAGAATGGTGTAGTACAGCATCTTGTGCGGGCGGTATGCATTCTTTACTTTCCCTTTCACGTCTCTAGCATTAAGTAAATTGCGGTAGTAGTAAACTGTCCCTCTGTCTTGTGCACTTTCAGTTGAGAATGTCAATTTGTATATTGCCTGAAAAATATACACAAATTTGATCACTTGAGATGCAATTCAGATGAGAAAGTGTTAAAACATTTCTATGATCTCTTACTAACATGTATAACAAAATTATTTCTCATTCATTTTAAAAACTAACCATAATTAAACACATAATTATATAAATATCTATAATGAAACATAAAAAATAAAATTATATAAAAACCTACTTCCAAGAAATTCATTAATCGATGGAAGTCCTCCGTTTTTGAAATAAACCCCTCTCGTCTTTTCTTTGGGGTTTCGGCATTGCTCATCGCTGCCTGGGCAGACTGAACCCGTTCATCCGTCAATCTATCTCCTAAATAAAAAGTTCAAGGTTTATCCCATGCATAAGACATGAGGGATGGTACAACTCTGACTTTAAATCAAGCCAAAGGTTTTACAAGATTCTTTGCAGTTTCATGTCGCTATTTTATCTTACCATTTTCTTGCAGTACACACAACATACCTCCAAAAAAGACCTCCTCCACTATTTCTCCATCAAGCTGAGGCACATATTTCTCAGTTAAATCCTTTAGCAACTGTATCAACTCTGCTGTTTTGTTCTCATTGCATTTGAACAATCCAAGCGGAAACTAAAAAAAGTAGAATGGTCAGAATTAGTGAATTGGAAGTAATCCTCCATATTCTTTTAAGTTAAGAGTTTTTAATAGTCATACTTAAGATGATATACCTGGGTAGTTTTGATTCCACAATAAGAGCTGTATTTGTGCTCTAAATGCTTTGGATAGATATGCCGGAAATGCTCTTCAAGTTGTGGCAGGTTGGACAACACAGAGGTAGCAAATATAAAGGTCAGTTCATTAAGAAGTTTATCTTGTTCCTCAACTGATGGAATATAAGTTGAATAATCTAGTTCTTCAATAAATGGAACAGGTGTGCTCTGTAAATGTTGTGTTGGTACTCTGTCAACAACTGCAATTACATTAAAAAGGTGCAGGGAAAGAGTTTTCTTCTGGCAAGTTCGGAAAGAGGGAAGAATGTTCTTGTCCCAGTTATCACCAATGAGTTGAAATCTCTGATGTCCTCCATTTGCCCATGAATCACGAATGCTCAAAATGTCTTTATCCAGACTGTCATGCCAGGTTGCCAATCTATTATGCACAGTTCGTGGATGGACAGTTACACCTATGCTTGAAAGTCTTTCTATGTCCTGTAAATAAGAAGAAAATTATAAGAAACAATTAAAACAAGAAACATGCATCAAATGCTCTAATCATGTTTTTTTTTCAGTATTATAACTTTCAACATACTTTATTAAATTTGCACTAATAAAATTGTAAAATAAATATTTAAGACATATATTAGACGGGATTTTAAAGATTCTTAGAGAACTTATCTATCTTTTCTTCATTAAATGTGAAAAGTATCAATAGGAATTTATTTAGTCAGAGTCAAAATAGGCTGGATGGTCAACAAATTAAACATCAGATTTATCTTAGATTTGTTCAGATATAAACTACATTTTACATTTTAAATATGGGTATTTTCTTATATTTTTATATGGAGCTTTCTTTTTTAAGGAGATCAATACAGTATAAAATGGCCATGACCATCGAGCCCTCTTAAACAATTTTGCTAAATAATTTAAGGTCTATAGTTTAAAAGGTATGCATTTTGTTAATTCTGGTCAAAATTATTCATAATTGAACAGACATATAAAAGTACAGTATAAGCAACAATATTCCCAACTACCCACCCCACTCCCTCCTTTAATTCAACCCACATGTAAAGATAATCAATGGTTTAATCTCATTTGAAATTTAAAATAGTACCCGCAGTGTGCAGCCTCCATGTGTTAGTATAAAGCCAATGATGTACTGAATAACTGACATCTCTTGGTTTCGTCCATGAAGAGCTATTGCAATTGACACAAGCATGTGATGAAATGGTTTGCTGTCTATTTGTAATGGCACATCAGACACAACAGAAGACATTATGGTCATCAAATTTAGACAACTAACACTCATTTCTTTGTTCAGAGCTTCCCAGCTGAAGGAAAGAAAGTCATCAAGATTTTTCTTTCGTAATAAAGTTCCTGAATCTTGTTTACAAATACTTTGACTTTCTTGCTTTAGGATATCTGCAACAGCCTTGATGACTGGTGAGGGGTTTTCAGCAACCAATTCATCAACAATGACTTTGTCCACGTTAACTCCTTGTAGAATGGCCTTACAGATTCTCTTGTGTTGTTCCTGTAGGACATAAGTATTCTTTGTCTGGCTTGGATAGTGCACAGTCAACTTAAAGAATCAAGCATTAGTTTAATGAAATCTTTTCCTTTATCTTTCATTCTTATTTGTTTCCATTTTGCATTTTAGTAAAATTTTCAGTTTTTGCTC
>WFKH01011926.1:64432615-64443453 GCA_016163765.1 Magallana hongkongensis
AAACAGTATGAGGTGTGGACGGGGAGGGAGAGGTTGTATCTTTCCAGATACTAGTGATATAACAAAGCATTCTGTCAATCAGATATGTGAAAATGTTTCGGCAGTTTTTTTACTGATGAGTAAAATGACTTGAGATGCCAAATTCAAACTTTCATGGATTTTGTTGTTAAGTTGATCCACGAAGTAAATGTTTATTGAAGTGCAATATCCAGTAACAAATTGATTTGATAGGATCATTGGTCAATAATTCATAGATCCTAAAAACTGTGATTTTCACTAAATCCACGAAGATTAAAAGCACAGTATTATTCGCAACAATATAGGGGTTTCATGTAAATGCATTTTTGGATCGTGGACTTTAATTTCAGTATTCAAGTAGCCCGTGGATTTTTCTTAATATTTTATGCTAGAAATTTATGTAAAGTTTAAAAAAGTGGGTATCTCAATATTTAAACTAATATTTCATCCTTTTGTATTGAAAAGAAATATAAGAGCGGTATTCTTCGAAAGGTTACTTTCAGTATTTTGCAATGGAATATTAGTATCAATCTGTGACTCCTCTTCTTTAAAAAGTTTTTTCTTAAATTTTAAATTTGACAAAAAAATGTCCATGATTAATTGCAATTATTCTATAATATGTCTTTTAAAAAATGCAAATTAATCAAACACATTATATTGATGGGAACACAAATATTGAGGCTAATTTCAATGTTTCGTTTTACTCTTTAACATCTCAAAAATTAAGTAGCTTTTTATTATTAAATTAATTAAGCATTTTCTGGAAACGTAAATTTCGATTTAATTCTTTAAGTAGGGTACGTGGGTTAATCAAACAAATAAAACTGGAAGGACAACGTTCAAAGTGTCTACATTAAAGATTTATAACTTAAAACTACTTGCTACGGATCAACTCGGAGCCTTTGCAGGTACACGAGATCCACTAAAAAATTTTTAAAGGGGAATAACTCGAAACGGGAAGTAACGATTTCAGAATTTTTTGTTTCATAGTGAGCTATTGACATTTCCAATGTATCCTGAAAATTTGTATAAAAAATTGGATGACAAACAAGCAAGATATTAAGGTTTAAAGAAACGTCTAGAAGAAAAAGAAGAAGAAAAATAATAATGAAGAATTTCCATCAAAATCAGTACAGGGTCTTCCGCTGTCTGTATGCGCAATTTTTTTTCTTTTGAATTACATGTAGTTGTATCTACATGTAAACGAAATATCTCCATTCGGTATTTTTTTTTCAACAAAATTGATAAATTTAATGACACACGCCATAATTGAAAAAAAAAAACCCAGTTGATTTACAAAAGATGAGCCAAATTCTAGAATCTCGAACTTACTTGGAAAAAATGAATTAATGTGATGAATTAACAAGGCACACACAATTTTGATATCAATATCAAACATATAAGACATTAACAAGTTCGTATTTATTTTCGTAAATGCAAGGAACTATACATTCCTTTTTGTTTTTGGTCTTTCAATTCATTACAAGTATTTTTAAATCACAAAGTACAAAATTTGATTTTCAAAGTACTAAATTTGATTTTCAAGTATGTTATAATTTTAGTAAATTCAAACGGTGTAAGTGTTGAGGGTGGGGGGTCCCTCATCTTGGCGTTACCCAATCAAACACATGCCCAAATGAACGTTCTTACAGCAAGCTATAGCGGTGAATGCCTTTGAAAATATCGCGTATTTTTTTCTCTTTTAAATAGACCCCTTTATTCTAATGTTATGTAAATTTGTAGGTGTACGACAGAGACACACAGACAGAGACGTCTCTCTTATTGTCACCGAGCCTCTTTCTGGTGACACAAACTGATATTTAGGTCAATGATTGATGGGGTCAGAGGTGCTTATAGATCTATTTACTTGACTTGAACTATTACCTACTAAATTACTTATCTTAACTTGCACTTGTTATTTCCGCCTCAAAATAAAAAAAAAATCGCCGTTTTTTATTTCTTTTGATTGATTTGTAATTTGTCTCGTGAACTATATTTTGCTTATCTTGACTTGCACTTATTTCCGTTCAAAAAATGATTTCTTTTTAATAAATTGTAATCAAATAAGATCTATTGAAGAATGGTAATTAATTATTTAGTGATGTATGGAGTTGGTAAATATATTAATGTATACATTTACGGTTATTATGAGGATTAGTGAATTTGATATAATACAGTCATTTAAAGAATGAATGATAAAGCGGAAATAAAAAAAACGCACCGATTTGACTGCTTTTAATTTTTTTTTCAATTTTTTCCCCACAATTATGAGCAAATTTACGATTTGTGACAAAATGCATATAAAAAAAACGTCCAACGTAGTTAAATATATTGCATGAAAAGAGATGATAGGGTAAAAAATTATCAAAAGTATTGTTTTAAAACATATGATAAGGCACAAGTGTATTTTCATTAAATTTACAGTAACTGCCCGCTACTATTCCTTAAAATTAAAATTATTCCATTTAAACTCCCTTTTTTCTCATGTATTTGCAACCAACACCCTCTCTCTCTCTCTCTCTCTCTCTCTCTCTCTCTCTCTCTCTCTCTCTCTCTCTCTCTCTCTCTCTCTCTCAATAATTTTTGCAGTTTTCACTATCTCCTTTTTTTTTTTTATCCCACCCCACTTCATTATGTGTCTAACTTTTTCTCATTTTCGGTCATCATCTCCAATTTCTCCTCTCTCGATCCTCTTTCACTCTATCCCTACTCTATCTTTCTGTCTTTCTCTCTCTTTCTTCATATATTAAAAAACCTAAAATTGCACAGTATTACAGTATTACAGCATTCAAAATTAGTGATTTATTTCTATTTCATTAAGTGTACTATACCTGTTATAAATGTTAACTGGCATTGTATGGCATTGTAATATATTATGTACAACAAGGAGAGGACTCTCTAAGTTTTTGGAACTTGTGTCCAATCCTTTTGACATCATTAGTCAATAAAATATGTTCAACTCAACTCAACTCAACTCAAAAACCTATAGCTAGCTGTGGTTAGCAAAAAATAATTATATTAATCTGCATTCACACAATACTCTAAAATCCATAACTAAGAAACTGAAGACGCACTTCCCTTCAAATAAATTTCAAAGCATGCATCAAATAAAAACACGCCCCAAATATGTATACACTTATTAGCTTTTATATCAATATTATTTAGCACACAGTAATGAATATTTTGACCTGACTTGCTGATAGAGTCCCATATATCAAACTCTAATTAATACACCTTTAAACTTTCCCATTGTCATTAAATCGATTTGTCATTCTCTATGGAAACGTCATTAGACATTCTTTCCAAAATGTTCTTAACTCTCATTGTCACCCCTGGTACAGATATGATTGGACAGACGTCCGTGTATATATAAACCCCTCACACGGTCTCTTATCCTCAGTATTGGGCTGTGTCCCCCCTGAAAGACAAAAAAGTAAGTACACAATAGATCTTATGGACAACACGGGCACCTGTTATATAGTGAAAATATATATTCTTATATCAGCATCTATCCATAATATAGGTTATAGTGTCTATTGATTCAAAAGCTGAAAAGTATCTTTGTCAGACCTTATAACCAGCATAATCATATCGAATGTATCGTATAAAAATAATTACATTCAACTGCGTATTATGTGTGGATATTTATTATGGTACTATATGTTATTTTTCTGATTTACAAACATTGATTTCTAGAGATAGATATTGATATATATCGATATTGAAATGTTACGAAGTTTGTACGTGTACATGTATATAGGCCTATATAAAAGTTATCAATTTTTTAATGAAATTATCCTTTTTTTTAATCCCGTTCAAAGCCGATAGACATTTTTTCCTTGGCAACTATTTGTTGGATTTTTTAATGATGGAACGCAATTCGGAAAAAAATAAAATACCAATTCTCATTCATACGTGATTTTTTCACGAACTTTTGATAAAGGTTACTCCAAAAAACGTTTGATTTGGTTTGATACAATTAAAAATCTGTTCACCCGAACTTTTTTTTCTCCAATTGCAATTTGGCATGTGATTTATGCAAACATGTACATGCATGTACATGTATAATATGTTAAATAATATACAATATATGTAGGTGAATGTGTAATTTTACACTGTTAACGACGCTTATTGCAGGTTTTCTTTTTGAAAAGAGTTTTAATTTTCTCGACATTTTCTTTTTCTTTTGAAGATAAAAATGAGGGCCAAGCCACTTTTTTGTGTGTTTTTCTGCCTGCTGTTCATAGATCCCGTGACGTCACAGAGAGTTCTTGGAGCTTTGCTGGGCGGAGTTTTGGGACACCAGGTAGGAAAACAAACAAACAAACAAACATTAAACAAATTAACAAACAAATGAAGTATTTTTTTAATACGAAATAAGATCAATTATAATGATATATACAAAAGATCAGATACAGTATAATTGGACCAAGCATATTTAACGGTTCAATTTATATATATAGTAAACAAACAAATACCAATAGCCAAAAAAAAAAAAAGTAGATAAATAACAATTATGAAACAATCAATAAAACAAAATCCAATCAAATCAAATCATATGACCCCAAACTATTCATAACAAAACCAAAAAATTAACAAACTACGTCATATACTGTATAACTTTAAATTAATGAAGTACTTCATCGTTTTTACCTATTAACCAATTAATAGGAGAGCGATTCTTGAATCTATTGATCATAGTTATAGTATGTTGGGGTTTTCTTTAATGAAAAAAAAATCACTTAATCATTAATTTGACCGATAAAAGGAAATAATAATAGTATTCTTTATTAATCAAAATAAGTAGGGAAATTCACTATTCTACGACACGTATTGATTTTTTTTATTGTACATAAGAATGGCGTATCATGTAGAAATTCGTATTTTCACTTCTATATTATATATACTAGTATTAGTCACATGGAAATATGTTTGAAAATTTTTTCAATATAAAAAATTATATAAAAACAGACAAACATCCACATCAATGAGAATGAATGTGAACGATCTCCAAATCCTCTCGTTTTTCTTAAGACTATAATTCAATTTAATACAATTCAATTTGTTGACCAATTACGGTGTCTTAGGGGGCAACAGGAAGATTGTACAATAAACACTATGCACAATAAACATATACATGTACACAATAGGGAAAGGTCTTGAGTTGTATGATTGAAAGGAGAGACATAAACATTCTTTAGATTCAATGCACTTTAAAAACAACGTTGCTACTTGCCATGTTATCAAATTATGAAATTTATAAATTCATCATTTTTTCCCTTTTCAGTTGACTGGCGGACACCCCTTGGGGGCTATCGGCGGAGGACTCCTGGGACACCAGCTGTTCAATGACCGCGGGGGCGGTTGGAGAGACGGATGGCGGGGAGGCGGTGGGTGGAGCGGCAGGGGTAGAGGGCGTGGTGGTAGAGGGCGTGGAAGGTTTGACCGCTGGGACGACTGGGATGATTGGAGGGGGCGTGGCCGAGGAGGCGGAAGAGGATGGGGGCGTGGCGGTCGCCGAGGACGTTGGTGAATGGGCGCGGATCTAGCGGTTTATATCATAAGGAGCGGATCTTAGCTGTTTAATGACTTATGGAGGTGGATCTCTATATATATCTCTATGGGAGGAATTTATGTACAAACGACGTACCCTATGATTTCACTGTGGGATGTGTATTGTGCAGTTTTTTTTCGAGTATATTACATGTATTTATATGATAACAGCTGTATCGAATTCTGTTCAATAAAAAATTCTTAACATGTAAACTTTGCTTCTGTAGATCAGTTGATTTGAAGGGAAGTCATAATGAATCCTGCGTTTGTTTTGGATCCTTTTGCTAAAGAGAAAGATCCAAGATTAAATTACCTCTGTTCATTGTAAAATCTTGTGTGTTTCTCTATTTCCAGCAACGAATGATAAACATAGAAAGGAAATAAATAGATAAAAGCAAGCGTTATCGACACCAGTATTTCAATGCAAGGCGTATACATGTAATAATTAAGTTGGACAAGATACGAATCAGAGATAACATGCAATTTAGTACTACATGTACGTCCGAGTTGAGCAAAGTTTTTGAACAATAATAGCAGTATAGAGACAAAACCTGGCGTAAATAATTTCCTTTATTTTAAGGAATATCATGCACATTTTTCGTTATCTAGTACACTAGATGTCTGTTACAATGTCTTTCATTGATATTTCCGGGGAAGGGGGTTCAAACACCCCGATCGACCCCATCTAAATTCACAATGAAAATTATACTTATCGTGGAAAAACTAGACTTTTCCTGCAATGGCAAACTTGTATCCAGGAAAGCAAGCATGACTGAAAGGTAGTGAAATTAAATTATCATAAAAACGCTAAAACGCTAGAATTTTTAAAAAAATAGAAAAAAAACCCCAAAACAAAAACAAACAAACAAAAACCAAAATACCCACAAAAACCAAATGGATATATTTTACCGAAATGACGGTTATAAACACCATTTCAAGTGAATTATAATTATATTCTGTACACTTACATGTAGATTTTATATTTTTGGAAATTATATTATACGATATGCAGTGCTCACACATACATGTATATTTTGCATTGACATAGCATGGAACGGGCATTCGCGGATCCAGATACTTTTCTATAAGAGAAATATTTTTTTTTTGTCGGGGAGGGAGTCCAAAGCCTACTTTCGGTAACTTCAATTTTCTGGAGGGGGGGGGGGTGGTTGGGATCCCCCATCCCCCGCAGATCATTTCATGTAAGGACCTTTAGATTGTCTATAGTTTCGCCATCTGTATTCTTCAAATCAGAATCCATTGTCTTGAAATTATAATGTAGCATCTTTCGAGTGCCGAATGACGATGTCTGACATTATGACGTCAGTTTGAAACTGTGACGTAAAAAATAGAGATTGCAGGAATGAGGAAGCGACCATTTTTGACTTCATGAAAAAGTTTTATTCATATCTTTGTTCTTGCCAAAGACAAGTTCATGTGCTTACCACCAGAGGAAAAGTGTGTAACGTATCCTGATATATTATCAATTTATATTTATGTTTTATCATATCTAAGTTCTTTTATTATATATATCTAAAGTGAAAAAAAGAAAAGAAATTAAAACCAAATATTGGTTGTCTAACGTATTCTTCATTCAGGTACACATTTGATATTTTGTCATTTTCCCGGGAATAAATTCTCCTCTCCATTGGTCTTTAAAATTACTTTACCGGAAACAAAAGAAAAGGTGAAGGTCAAGTCGTCTGCCAAAAGTTTGAAGGTGATAGTTTTTGGCAGGAGATTCGCCTTTTCCAGTGTTTTAAGGATAATTCCATTTTGACAAGGTAAACCTTATTGCAAAGCAAATAAATGCAATATTTCTTGCTCGAAATATCCTGTCATGGATTAACTTTTCTGTTAGAAATGTTTTAGAAACTGGCATTAACCAGTTTTCTTCCGATCACTAAATGAGTGCATGTGCTGCATAATTTAAATCCTTTGTTCGAATTTTTAAGCCTTGTTGTAATTCAGGAATATAGTCTTGTTTAAGGTAAGGTTAAAAAGACAACCCCGGAAATACAGATACTTGACACCATTTTTCTTTAAAAAAAAAAGAACACCCTCTGACAACAGGTTGCCTTATAAATAGCCCAAAAGGGATAAAATTGCCTGTTTGGGATATGATATCCCTAATGGAATATAAATTTTACTATGCAAACGCAGGAACTATTTTATTTGTAACTTGTCATGAATTTAACATTTATTAATACCATAGATATTTATTTGTTTATTCAATTGGTTAAAAAGTAATTCTACATGCATTACATGTCTACATGTAATTTAAGATTCCTCATTGTCTGTTGCCCAAGCTTTAAGATTAATTTATGACACATGGAGGAGAAAGCCAGGCTGTATTGAAAAATAGGAATTTTGAGACAACAGCAGAGCTGGTGTTACGACTGCAAAGAATTTTCAACTATATTCGCAAAACTTGTTTCCAACATTCTGTAAAGGAATGATTTATTTATATCCCAAACAGCTTATCGGTACAGGCCTATTCAACGACAGAAATGTTCAACAATCTTTCAGAAATTGCATTTGCCCCTCCCCCTCTCCCCCATTTCTTCCAGCTGGAACTGCAAATTTCTGGTACTTAATCATTGATAGGATATTTAATCTGAATCAGTATCATTAAGTGATTTTGTTTCTGACAACTGGTTATATCCCCTTCGAGGCTTTCAAAACTTGTTGCCAAAAGATTTTTAAGTGAATGCAAGTGTGTTAGTGTGTCAGTAAACAAAAGCTTGTGTACAAAATTGTTAGAAAACTCTAATGCTCAGAACACCTTTGGAAAAAGTTTAGCACACAAGCCCAAACTTCTATTCTACTTGAAAATGACAGAAAAAAATTCAATTTTTTGGGAAAAAAATCTGTTAAAAATTTATTGCTTTTCATAAAAACAAAAATCCCAGCTGTAATTGAACTCGGGACCTGCATGGGTCAGTTCATCTTCGCTAGCCAAGGGTTTTCGGTCCACTCTGCTCCCCATAAACCCTTGGCGGATTTCATTACGAAAACTCGGTGATGGGGTGGCGCTATCTAGCGAGCAACTTGAGTTGCGCCCCTTGTATATTTACATTTTAATCGAATGAAACAACGGGTAATATACACGCTACGGCATAAATACAACTTGAAAACATGTTGACTAGCAAGAATAGGAACATAATTAACAATGCTATTCAATGGGAATGAAGATATAACCTAGAGAAAGCAAGGAATGTTTTATTTATAGGCCTAGTGTTTGTAGAGACCTGTACCGGGAGTGAAAAAGTCGCTATATATAAATGCATTCAAGCCATAAAACCAGGTATCGTTGTCGTAATTATGGTGGACAAAAGAAATAAATAAAATACAGCTCATTGAACAATTGAAACTCTAACCATAAGCAGGGACGTACATGTATATACTAACGGGATAGGCAACTTCTTCATTCGCCATGTTTTCTTCCCATACTACGATCGCACGAGCCTTGACAAGTTTGTAAATCTCTGTTAAATCCAGTAAAATATATCGCTTTTTAAAGTGATCTGGTTAGACCATCCTTGTAGAGATATTGTACTCGAGCACTTGTGCCTCAACTTGTGAAAAGCACTGAATGTTTTACCAAAGATCACACGTGTGTTTCTTTTAAAAGTTTATTTATAAGCGAATGTTTACAACGCTGCGATTGGATCAGCTACTCGCAGCTGCAGCCAATCATTAAACGGAGCTTGTCACCGAGTTTTCGTAATGAAATCCGCCAAGGGTTTATGGGGAGCAGAGTGGACCGAAAACCCTTGGCTAGCGAAGATGGGGTCAGTTGCGTCGAGGACCCTTAAACTTTGCATACTTTTAACTGGTTATATTAATAAGTTAGCTGCAGGTCTGTAGCTCCTGGTCTGAAAAATTTTGGACGGACGACCTGGGAGCTACAGTGCCTCCCATAGTAAAAAAACTGCAATTTACGGCGCACAAAAAATTGCGCTAGTTTTGGACTGATTAATCTTATTTCCGAACACATTCTGTACAAATCTTTGATTCCAAAAAATTCTTCGGACATTTTACTATAGATATCGTCACTTTACTTGCCTCTGATATTCTTTTAAACACCATCACAATCCCGTAAAGTGAAGTGGTGCAGTTTGTTTAGATATAAAAATGGCGACTCTCCATCTCAACGTGAATTTAACAGACTTCATTTTCCCAGGTCGGTTAGCGTGTTTCGGGGAAAGTCTGAGGCAAGTAAAGTGACGATATCAGTTGGAAATTGCATGAAGAATTTAATGATACTAATTTTTTTCACAGAATTTGTCTGTAAATAAGGTTAATCAGTCAAAAGCTAGCGCAGATTTTTGTGTGCCATAAATTGCAGTTTTTTATTATGGGAGGCACTGTAGCTCCCAGGTTTTTTAGATCGGGAGCTACAGACCTGCAGCTAATTAATAAGTAATACCCAAAGTTATCAGTGATTTTTCCCCAAAGATATGCTATATAATTGAGTATATTCAACTCAAACATGTCAAATTCTATGTATGACTTAAAAATAAAACACAATAACAAATAACAAATGAGTTTACTTTTCACAACACCTTCCTGAAAATGTTATCACCAGGTTCTTTGATGTAACTACTAAAATGTCTATGGTTTTGTTTTTGTTTTCTTTTCAACATGATCAAATCATGTATTAAAAACAAAAAAATGTGCATACCAAACTACTGGTATTCAATCTTTAGGATAGGGTTAGGGGAAAAAAATGATGACCTTACTAAGATTTGACTTTTTAATTTTCAGATGGCACAGCACCTTGCAAAGACACCGGGCAGTGGGGTAAGGATCCTATAATCATTAGTTTAAGACTTTAAGACTGTGTGTTTAGTTTTAATATGAATTCACATAAGAGAAGAACAGTCAATAAGTACAGTCATGAATACATATTTCCAATTACAATGAAAACATCTATACAATCATATGTTGGTTAATGTGCCTTTGTAAGATAACATTTTATGATATTTAATATATAATAAAAAGATTAACCCAGTTGTGTACATTTTAGGAAATCCCTGTAATATTAGAGCCAGAGGTTTGAACCCTTCAATTCTGTACAAATCTCATCTCATTTTTCTACTATTCAAAGGGAGGCAATCTCCATAATTTGTTTACATGTACATTGTGGTTTATAGTGCATCATGTCTTGTCCTGTTTACCTGTTGTAAAAGTGCATCATGCACAATGGGTTGTTAAGATTCAACACCATGTCTATACCTTGATCTAGTATATCAAATTTAGCA
>WFKH01011926.1:64447985-64461025 GCA_016163765.1 Magallana hongkongensis
CTTGATCTAGTATATCAAATTTAGCAGAAAATGACTTGATAATGATTATGAAAGATAGCTATAAGCATAATGCAAAGGAAGTGCAATTTTTGTCATATAGGCAAAATATAAGCATTTTTTTGGGGGTATGATATTTTCTAACAATTAATTTAGTAAATATGAATGAAAGCCTTAGGCGGGTTTGAACTTGGAATCTGAGGCTCACAAGCCGGATACTTTAACCACTGATCTAGGATTATATTTAATAAAGTTAATTGATTCTGATACAATTAGTTTCACAAAACATTTAATTGCCATCTTTTGATGTTGTTTCATAAAAGTATAAGCCTTGATTTAGTGAGCTACCTTTAAGCATTAATTAGTTTTGCAATCATTGTTGCTAAAAGAAAAAAATCACAAAATTTTATATTCATGCTGTAGTAATTTAAAAAACTGCTATCTTAAACTGTTTGGGGATAGATTTTAGTAAACTTTTTAAATAAGAAAATATGCAGTTTTAATTTCTACATGCAAAATTTTCCACATTCAAAGTAAATCTAGCCCCTGAGAGATACTGACTGATCATAGAACAAATCATGGACGATTGTCTCGCTTCCTAGTAAACATGTATGTTTCATCATGTGGTCAGGATTAGATAATCCTGGATCAATGTTAGCATTATTCATCATCTCTTCAAGCTTCCTCTCCCTGAGTCCCTGTATTTATGCATCTGCACATATCACATACTGCTTATACCGGGGTTACCTTTACATGCTATAGAGATGCATATATTGTACATTAGTGTATAACATTTTTACTTCAGTTCACTTCAGTGAGGCTGTTCATAATTAATATGTAGTTTGTGTATATATATCACATGATATGTTCAAGCTAATGGAACTGTGATTTATAAGCCACCTTTTAAAAAATGTTTATTTGCCATATCCCAAATCACTGTTATAAACTTGTGGTGAGAAAGTTTGGAATTTTATTTTGCATAAAAAAATGTATTTGTACCTTGACTTCCATCAAGTAGAAGATAGCATACTGCACATCTGCAAACAATTTTAATAGATATTAGAAAAAAATCAAACTATGAACACACAAATTGTTCATAGAAATATCTTGTCATGACAAGTATTTTTTTGTCAGTTGTTGGAGAGGGCAAGCAATCAAAATTTTAGAACTGACCATTTAAATAATATATATACAGTCAAACTCCGTTATCTCGAACTAGATGGGACTGTTTAAAAACTTCGAGATATCCGAGTATTCGAGATATTGAGGGTAAAATAGTTTAAAAATATGTGATTGGGACTTACAAATCACTTCGACATATCCATCGTATTCGAGATATCAGTGTTCGAGATATCGAAGTTCAACTGTACTCTTAAATCTTTTATTTTGATGCTTGAATACTTCAACAGTGTTGGGGTTTTTTCCAGACTCAATGGTTTGTTTTTATTGGCACATTTTATGTAGACTGGTGGCCAATTACATGAATTAAGACAAGTAGAATAAATACATCTAGATATAATTTATTACAGTCTTGGAGACCAAGCATGCTGAGTGCATGCCCAATCAATTTACATGTATTATTTACCAGTATACATGTATGGTACATGTGAACTTGTTAATTTCATGAGTTTGAATTGACAATCTCTCTCTCTCTCTCTCCTCTCTCTCTCCAATATTTTATCTATGTCTAGAATTTGTTCAAAGTATTCAAATGGCTTAAATTTTTGAATCTTAAGTAAAAATGCCATGAACATAGTACACTGATTAATATAAATTATACAGTAATAGAGAGAAAATTGTTCAGGAAAGACAACTCTACAAACTCAGATAATCAAATTTTGTTTAGATTTAGATATATTCTATCACTCATTAGCTTATTAATACCATATGGTCAAGGACGCTTAACAATCTGTTAATGGGTGTCTTTTGATGCGTTGGATTTTGATTGTGCTTTTTTGTCAACACATGACTTACCATTTCAGGACCCTACCCCTAAGGAGCCCAAGGTTTGTGATGATCGACCAATCATTTTACTCCCTCTCATACTCTTGTAACAATTGTATGCTGCACATTTTGCTTAATATTAATTTTTCAAGGTTTAAATGGTGCTATGTCATAAGTGGTGGATCCAAGAGTTTACAAGTATATAATAAGGGTTAAGGTAGAGGATAGTTCATTTATTAAAGTCAACATTTACTGTACTTAGTTTCATTAATTTTCATGTGCATTAAATGTGGATTACATGCCCAGATCTAGAGGGGGGGGGGGGGTTCATTGTAAAATATCCGGACCCCCCTTCCCCCCTTGGAAGAGGAGAGTTCATTTATTAAAGTCAACATTTAATGTACTTAGTTTCATTAATTTTCATGTGCATTAAATTTTGTGGATTACATGCCCAGATCTAGAGGGGGGGGGGTGTTCGTTGTAAAATATCCGGCCCCCCCTTCCCCCCCCCCGGCCCCGCCATACCCCCCCCCCCCCCCCCCCAGGAAAAAATTTTTCTGGATCCGCGCATGGATTATGTTTTATAAAGAACATTTTCAAGAATATATATATATGTGAATTTGTAGGCATCAAAGCAAATCGCTATGACTATCATACTTCTTCCTTCAAATTTGTTGAACTTATATTAATATGATTTTATGGTTTTGCTCAGCAATGAAATCTACAAAAAAAAGTGCTCAATGAAATATATGACTGTCACAATACCTGTATTAATTAATCTGGACTGATTAATTTTCTATATAGCTTCTCAGAAATTCACATCTTTCCAGTGAATACTGCAAAATTGTCATTTAAATGGTGATATTTTAATGGAGGTTCAAATACTAATCCTCTGACATCTTCAGTGAGTGTGAATGTGAATTCCATACCCCCAAAATGTGGATCCACCCTTAAGATTTGCTTTAGCTGTCAGATTTTGTACCCTTATGTTGGTGGTTGGGAATAAGTAAATTAATATTCTTTTATCATTGAACTACTTTCAAGCACTTAGTCTAATTTGAAATCCCTTTAATTCAGATTAACTTGGTTTTGCATGCATGGTAAACTTGTTTCATTTTTCAATATTCATGTTTTTAAGCTTGAAAGCTTGCATTTTTTATAGATATATCTTAGTTATGCAATGAGCATCTGTCTGGTTCAAGAAGCAAGTAGGTTAAATTTTACAATTATGTAGATAAAAAGTGTTTAAAAAAGTACTATGATGAATTCAGTGAAAGTGACTACCGAGAAGTTAAGTCAAGTGTATAGATTTTGTGACATTAAAAACACATACCGTATTTTCCGGGGCATAGGCCGGTATTTTTTTTCAACGATGCGGGAGCCCCGGCTTATCCCCCGGGATCGGCTTATCGTAGGCTCAAAGTTGAAAAAAATTGAACAGTATACAAAATCCACTGTTTTTATCCATTGTACTGTTGTAGCAGTTTGTTATGAGGTTTGGTTTTTTCTTCCGTATGAACTATCATCGATAATTGTCCCGATGATAATTTGTGTAATGACATCGTGAGTAATAAAATGTACGATGTATTTCTTTACAATCCAAATCAAATCATATCTAAGCCAAGCGTTCGTGTCTGAACTCTGGAAACTGGAAGCGTAGTAAAAAAGAAAACGAAACTGTGTAGAATGTAAAATGACGGAATTTTTTCATGTCTGCGTTCGTGGGAATTGTATGATCAATTTGAAATGCTTTGGGTTTTTTTACAATTAATTTGTATATGTTCAAACCTAAATTAATTTCCTGTTGGATGAAATAACGGTATTCCAGTGTCGTGTGTATATACAAAGGTGTGAGACCAGCCTGGGGGCACGTAGTGTACACCGTTACACTTCATTGCATTGACTGTGTTTGTTAGCATTATAACTTCTTTGCGTAACGGCAAGTCACTATTTAATTAATTAATGGAAAAGAACACAAATTTAATATTTTCTATGTGGTATTTCGTTTTCTCAATTATATCGATTACGGGGGATAACTCTATTTGAATATGAAACCACGTGTTGAGCTAATGGACGCCATACCCCGAATTTACAAGTAGCTTTCAAAGTATAACTTGATCAAATGAAATTTAGCAATAAGGTATTGATAAAATATAAAATGTTTGGTAAAATATTATACATAATCTATCAAACAGAACCACGGAGGTTGGTGTTGCAATAAAATTTACAACATATATGTAACAGTGTAAAATTACAGTACGTAACGTTAATATATACCGACGAATACGGAAGAGACCAATCATGCACAAAACGCAGATATATTTTTAAAAATTACTTAAAATATAAATGTTTAGCAAATCAAATAATTCTAATTACTCTTTTGATTTTCTACATCGATATTCTGAAAGTATATATTCGATGACTTCCTTGTTCAGCGGTCATACTTTCACTATAGTAATCATCGATTAAAAATCGGCTTATCCCCCAGATCGGCTAGTCTAAGGATTTTTGCTGAATTTTGTCTGAAAATGAGCAATTCGGCTTATGCCCCACATCGACATATGCCCCGGAAAATACGGTAATTTTGAAGTTTTAAGGTGGTATGGGACACCTCCATATTATAACGTACTTCCCATTTAAATAAACAATAAATCAAGTCTAATTTTATATAATTTTGAAGTTTTAAGGTGGTTTGGGACACCTCCATATTGTAACGTACTTCCCTTTGAAATAAACAATATAATGAAGTCTAATTTTATATAATTGTTTATCCCAAAAATTGTTACCTAACTGCATAGCGCAATGGGTTTGAGCATTAGCTACGAATCTGATAGTCATGAGTTCAAATCCCGCTGGGCCTTTTATAATTTTTCCTTTTCAAAACATTTTTAAACATATTTTTTGGTCAAATATTTTAATATTTTGAAATTCTAAAACGGTGAAAGTATTTTGATAATATAATGTACTTTCATCCACATCAATATCGTCAGGTGTCCCATACTACCTTAAAACTTCAGTTTTCCAGATGATGATCAAAATATGTACTTACAATACTAAGGATTACAACATATGCTCCTGAAATCACTTTTTAAGAACAAGTGAAAAAAGAAGGGAAAAGTTTCTCATCTTCATTCACTTGATACAGTCTTAGTAAATTAATTCCATATTATTTGAAAAGACCAGAAAAAAAATTTGCTGAAATCTGGCTAGAGAAATTCAAGGTACTGTTGACACTGTTTTTGTGGCCGGCATTTGTGTATGTTGGCCATCAATAGCAGAGTAAGGGTCAGGGCTAATGCTATGACTGTCAGTGGCTGGAGGTCGGCATTGTGTGTAATTATGTGTGTATTATGGGCAGTATAATCAGCACAGCATGTGATATAGAGCTTTAGGAATGGGGGCAGATGTCCAACAAATCATCCATTGCAGCTTGTAATCATCTCGCCAGTATCTCCACTAATCTCTCCCGTAGCTCAGATCTGGTACCATTTGGTCAGTTACAACTCTCTGTGTGTGATCTAATATTTCTGTTCTCAGTGGTTTTGGAATGTATATACCTGAGTGTGTAATTGTGTACATTTTGTCATTTGGTGCCAACACACTCTGATCAGAATCTGTACAATTATAGCAGGTAGGTATGATAAAATCAACAAGACATTCATATGATAGTGTAAATATATGGGATGCTGGCTTGCTAACCTGATTTCATTAGGTTTCTCCAGTGTCTTCATTTATCCGTTCTTTTCATATTATCTCTTTTCTTGCATTTAGACCTATATGATAAATTTGTAGATTAGTTCATCTTGATATAGGGTCTTCTTTTCTGTCTTCTAATGTTACACATACATTATTCTTAATATCACATGCTGTATCTCTAACACATACAGGCATTGACAAAAGCTATATCTTTAACACATACAGGCATTGACAAAAGCTATATCTCTAACACAAACAGGCATTGATAAAAGCTATATCTCTAACATAAACAGGTTGCAGAGGAGGTGCAATGACAAATGCATAGTACCCCCCCTCTCTGTCTCTCTCTCTCTCTCTTTCTCTAACACAAACAGGTAGCAGAGGATTATTTGGTCATTGATAAAACATGCAGTATGGTACAAGTATGTTCTATCAGTGTTAATACTGTTACTGTTTACAAACACTGGCCTACTTTATCATGTGACCACAGTGAGGAAACAAATGCTGGTTTTAAATAGGTCAGCGGCCATCAGGAGGTCACCTGTGTGCTGATATTGATTGAACTATTGCAGCAGCATGTGACAAAATATATTAAATCTAAGGATAGGTACCATTATCTATATATCAACTACAATGCCTAATACGATAAACTACTGTAGGTCATGGTGAGATTATTATTACTAACATTAAATAGTTTGCATACTTAAGATAACCAAGATTTCAGATATTTATAGTGTAGGTTCATGCCCTATTTTTAGCCCTGGACATACCGTGGTGGATTGCATGGTAAATATACAATCAAAGCTGTGTGTATTGGAATGTACAGCATATACCGAAACCAGGTGATTGACTCATCAGGTGTAATAGTGTAAAATAATGTTTAACATTAGCTTACCTGTCAGATATAAAGAGGTCTTCTGTCACTCTCATGTACAAGTAAAAGTGGTTTTTTGCTGGCCGGTCCCCCTAAATTATTGAACTTAATTTTATCTAGCATTTTTTTTCTAAAGCCACACCTGCCCAGGTGAGTAAAGGGGATTTAAGGTGAATGTGAGTTTTCGCAGGTCTATGATTTTAAAGGACAGGTCACAGGAAATGCTAGGCTGTGATGATTTGAAATGTTGGTTTCACTTATCAAGGTGAATCAAAGGTGTATGCGGTGGGTGTTTTTAAAGATCGTTTTTTAGAGCAGAAGTTTTCTTTAGCCACTAGCAGTTCCATATCCACCCATCTATAGAGATTGTTTGGGCATCATTTTGACATGTATAAAAGGATTTTGAAGGTAAAAGATTTAAGTCTCAATTTATACATGTAATTCTTTATTATAATGCTTCATTTTATAGAAACAAAATTGAAGTTGGTCAATGGTTTTTTCCCTGATGATGTCTAATGGTCGTGCACTTTGTGAAGTTTTTAATCAATCTTTTGTCGGATATTCAATATTGAGTTTCATCGTTTTGGCAAGAGAAATTGATGATCGAATAGCAAGCCCAGTAAAAAGGATAAAGCTGGTCCATTAGAGCGAAGGGAATCTGGTAAAAGCTTCTCTGACTTCTTTAAAGTAGCAGTGTATGGCCCATATAGTCAGTGTATAAGCAGTTCTGTTGTGTTTTTGTGATGAGTAAAATTTGCCCAAAGTTGTTGATCACAAACTATAATCATGATAATGGAGGCGGACAGAAAGTATCATATAGTGTAAGTATTTCAATGGACTAAGTACACATACTTGTAAGTATAGTTTAAGGTCAGCCAGCAGTCATTAATTGACAGCTTTATTCATTGAAATTTTATGCTTAGTGAGAACCACACATACTTTCTTTTTGTGAAAATTGAAGTTGGGAGATTATAACAAATGTAAGGAAATCATTAAACTCTGCTGATTATTACACTGTGTTAATTAAATCATTTCCATTTTTGGGGGCCATTTTTTTTGTCCAAATATTTGCAGGGATGTAGTTTAATGGATTTGCTTGTACAAACATACAGTATTGTCTGTCAGTTTTTATTTATTAGTTGTTTCAGTTGTCAGTTACAAGAGTGTGGTTATTTACTTAGTCCACAGTCCACATTGAATATTGTGTATTGCAGTGTCAGTAAACCCTTATGTTGTATAAGCTCAGGTTTTCCCACCCTGATTCATCCTAAGTGCAGCTTCAGTGCTGCTGTAGAGTTTGTTAGGGTTAAACTCTAACCCTGCCATAACATCACTGTCATAATCACTTGTCCATTATTTAGAACTATCATAATTATTGTGACACATTTTATTTCCCATCATAAGGCTGGCAGTCATATTTTGAGTTAGTGCTTATATATCATAGCTGTCTGATGAAAAATTTACTTATTATGTAAGCTTGTCAGTATAACATAAGGCTAATAAAATAATAATGTGAAGCAGTAAATGATGGATTATATGCTTTCAGATTTTCTGTAACATTCTGCATTTAACTTTCAAGTTTTTATCATGTTTGTGGGATATGAAATCGAAATCTCTTCGAATTCTTAAATTCTCATTTTTAGTTGGTAAGTATATTGCCTTATTGGGATCTATTCTTGCTTCATAGCAATATATCTATCTCACAACATTGCTGTAATTACTGGGTAATTAATTGCACATGACTAGATTTTGAATTTGAGATATTGCATGTCCAAAATACTGTATATATATTCACAGGATTGAAATGATGAGTAGCAAATACTTATGTTTTTCTTAGAAATTAGATTAATAAATTCTTTATGTAAGGTATTAAAGCAATTTAGTATGAAGTTTATTTCTTCAAACTACATATTATATAGAAAATCATTTAGCCATTTGTAATCTAGCTGAGTTTTTAATGATTGACATGTAACCCACACTTTGTTTTACAGGTTTAGTAAGTGTCCTGAACTTTTTCAGGGTAGATTTATGTTTAGAGTTGAAGGTTAAACCATAGCCTGAGTTTCCTCTGTTCAGTTTAAATGTAACCTGAGTTTCCTCTGTTGCATTTTAACCTGTAGCCTGCATTTCCTCTGTTGTAGTTTAATGTGAAGGAGATGGAGCGTGAGGGTGGTTACTACCGCCAGTGTCAGCAGCTGGCTGCAGCCGACGCCATGTCTCATCTGGAGCACATGTGTAAGCTGGACATCGACTCAGAGCCACATGAAGTCCGTATGACAGGAATTATCTGTACCATTGGTAAGTACAGGGGACTCTATCATAGTGCAGTAGTCAGACTTTATTCACACAAGCATGTGCACTTCATTCTAGATTGTTAATGTGTCAAAATCTTTAAAATCAGATTATTGTCATTGAAAGATCGGTTATTTGTCCAATTCTTAAAAACAGCTATATAATGAAATAATTATAGCTTTTGTTCAGGTTCAAAAATGCAATCAGAAAACAGTTAATATTTCAAGGGTTGGTTTTAGAAATCAAACGTCTTGTATTTAGGTCCGGCTTGCCGTGAAATTGACTCATTACAGAAGATGGTGATTGAAGGAATGAACATTGCTCGTCTCAACTTCTCACACGGAACCCACGAGGTAATGCTGGAGTACAGTAAATCCCAGATAGAGCAAAAACTTGTTTTAATGAATTCATGCTAACACTGAAGTCATTTTCTTTGTCCTAGGTTTTAAATTGTATTATTAACTTAACATGTATAGTAATTTGGTATACCAAATTAAGTTCATTTTAAGTCAGAATTGTTCAAGTCAGGCCCTTGAATATAAGCGTGTTTATACTACTAAACAATAAAAAATGTATTTACTGCAGTGCCATCAATTTTTGGGGAGAAAAGAAAAGTTCACAGATTCAAGGATTCCTGAATTACATTGTATTTGACAATGATTCTTCCAATAGGATATGTAGTCTTTTAGCCAACTTCAATGAACAATGAAAAACTGGTGCTCAACAGATAATGATGAAAACATACAATCCTTTGAATAGCAAATCTTTTCTTTTTTTTTTTAAGAATTACAATAAGTCATCAATATTTGTTGAATACCAATTTTTGTCGAATTTGATGTTCATTTAATAACATATTACAGTCAAACTTCATTATCTCGAACTAGATGGAACTGTTTAAAAACTTTGAGATATCCGAGTATTCAAGATATCGAGGGTAAAATGCTTTTTAAAAAAGTGGTTGGGACTTGCAAATCACTTCGACATATCCATTGTATTCGAGATATCAGTGTTCGAGATATCGAAGTTCAACTGTAGATATGATAGATATGATAAATGGCCACAAATTTACATATCCTTAAAACTGTGAATTTCACAATCCACAAAAAATTGATACCCACGAATAGTAATCAAACCACAGTATTCAGGTATACAGTTGACCACGTAAGTTATAATTTGAAGATGTCTTTTATTTTTGAATTGACAACAGTAGTAGTAAAGATGTCTTTTATTTTCAGTACCATGGGGGGACCATCAAGAACATCCGCGAGGCGGTGAAGGGATTCAGCTCGCCACGCCCTGTAGCTATCGCCCTGGACACCAAGGGCCCAGAGATCAGGACCGGGCTCCTGGAGGGGGTAGGAAACATTATCTATGTGTCACGCCCTGGTGGTTATATGTAACTGATGGGAAGGCTAGTCTTAACTCGTAATTCAATTGTGATGTGTAAACACACATTCATCTATTAGCTGCAATAATGTAGCCTTCCGATTTTTTATTTCTAACGTTTTTTGGAGAGGGCAACAAATCCGTATGTAATGGTGCAAAATTTTTAATGTGGCTGAATTCAGGCTGAAAATCTTTTTTATGTTAGATTTCCTTTATATAAAATGATTTTTTAATTCAAGATGCACGAACTAGCCGTATTTAAATCAAAACCAGATAAAACACACCAGCAGTGTGCGAAATTAACTTTTTTGTACCATAGACAATCGGTCCACAACATTTTCAAAATCTATAGACCTGACTGATTTCCTATAGACCAAAAACAACAAACAGTATTATTCTTTATTTGTATTGTAATTTTATTCAGGGTAAAATAACCTGGTACCTCACTGTATAATCAGAGAGATAATAGGAACTCTTACTAGAAACACGGTGCAGGGTGCCCGGCTCTAAAAACCACACAAAGTGACACTGCCTTGTAATGATTATTTTGTAATACCAATCAAGTAAACTCAGAGTAAAGGAAAATAAATATATTAAGTACCCTATTCCCTTGAATACTGTAGATAACACTATACAAAAGGAAAAAAAGCGCAGAATCTAAAACAACGTATACGTAAGGAAAACTGAACGGCAGCCATGAATTCCAGGCATGCAGTCTGATGTCATGAATGAGAAAACTGCGGTAAATGGTTTATGACCCGATTTTTTTGTTTTTCTCCAGATCTAGCACCTTGTGAATACTTCAGTTTGTCAAAATAAAGACTTTTTGACTTTTAAATAGCACATGACACTTACATTTTGCGTCTTATCTCAATGTATTTAAAAGCTATTGAGTAAAACGTTTTATCGACTAGAGGACAGGCTGCGTTCGTGCTATAGACAAGTTGGTCTATGAATATTCGCGTTACTATAGACCCGGCGTATTTTCTATAGATTTTGTCTATCTGTCTACCGTTAATTTCGCACACTGACCAGCATGTTTACCAGTCATCATTTTTAGCTGCCATGATAGTTCTCATGTGGATTTTTGAGATTTACAGTTGGAGTTTAAATGAGCTTGATAAAGTAAATATTTAATAGTTGGAGAATTTGATGCCATAGGACAGGGCCTTTGAAACAAAAAATTATTTTTTGGGGCCTTTGTGTGTTGATGCTTAAAAGCAAACCTTATGTTTGTGTCCTTATCTCTGTGTAAACTTGATGCCAAAGAAATAAAGCTTTAATTGATTTTTTTTTTACCTTTGTGCTTAAGAAAAAAAAGTTTGCTTGGTCTTATATTGGTGTGTTATCTTTGTGCTTAGGAAAAAAAAAATCATTTATTTTCTTGGCGTTGTCTCTGTATGTTAATTTGGTGCCAA
This sequence comes from Magallana hongkongensis, assembly GCA_016163765.1. Lineage (NCBI taxonomy): Eukaryota > Metazoa > Mollusca > Bivalvia > Ostreida > Ostreidae > Magallana > Magallana hongkongensis. The sequence continues at coordinate 64,459,593 of WFKH01011926.1, forward strand.
AGACACAAACCATTAATTTTTGGGGCCTTATACAGGGAGTCTCAGTTATTTATTTATTTATTTTTTTTTTGCATTATTTCTATGTATTAACTGTTACGGCCTTACACAGGGAGCCTCGGCTGAAGTGACACTGAACACTGGGGATAAGATCAAGGTCACGACGGATGACAAGTTCAAGGAAAAGTGTAGCAAGGACACACTGTGGGTCGACTACAAAAACATCACCAAGGTCATGTCCGTGGGCGCCAGGATGTACATCGACGACGGACTCATCTCCGTCATCGTCAAGGAAATGGGTAAGTTTTTGGTCGACATCATAGAAAAATTGTGAAGCGTTACATGTATGCCATCTTTGTTATTGAAATGAGAAGGCTGTCAAATAAAAGATTACTGTGAAATCATCACAATTTGTGGCTCAGTTTTCATGAATCTCAGGGTTATCCCTTATTCACGACTTTACATTCCCAAAAAATAAAGAAGCAAATATTTACATTCACTGAGCATTTTCTTCTTTATTTCTTAAGCAGACCGATTGTAATTCACAGCGCTCTAGATACTGACAGGGCTGAAATCTACATGATCCAGTTCTAGCCAGTCTATCGATTGGTCGAAACCTTCAGCAACCTTACAAAAATCACAGACTGCATGAAATAATCATGATGATGTCAGACTCATATTCCCATATATGAAGACTTGGTTATTTCTTTTATCTAACGTACTGATGTACATTAACAATAATTTAGTTACTTTTACACACTTTTTATGATTAATTCATTAATTTGTTACAAGAAAGATGTAAACATAACAATAAAATGCTATTTTTGATGATTCACGAGGACTATGAAGGTAGCGATCATTGCAGAAAAAATTTACATAACACACTAACACTGGTTATGTATTTTTTCTGCAATGTCGCTACATTCATATCCCGCTTGAATCCCTAAAGAAATTATTTTATTGTTTAAATGAATCCACAATACATGTCCCTGTCCTGTGAAGTTACCACAGTAAGTTATGGACTGTTGATTGTGAAGAATTGGTCATGTACATGTACTACATTGTAGGTGCTGACTACATGAACTGTGTGGTGGAGAATGGGGGAGACCTGGGCAGTAAGAAGGGCTGTAACCTCCCCGGTATAGCTGTAGACCTCCCCGCTGTCTCTACTAAAGACAAAGAGGACCTGCTGTTTGGTGTATCTCAGGGGGTAAGTCTTGGGGAGAGGTTCAAGGAAGGAAGTTGGATAGATAATCTGTGTGTATGTGTGTGGATAGGAGAAGGGAGGAATAAAGGCATTGTTATTTGTTGGGGATGGGGGAGGGGGGGGGGGGGCGTTTGATGTGTTTCAGGGGGTATAGGGTAAAGACAATGTACTGTGGAATCAATGTTCGTGGGTAGCCAAAATTTTCCTTGTTCATTGGGATGTAATTTAC
>WFKH01011926.1:64466025-64476079 GCA_016163765.1 Magallana hongkongensis
CGGATGAGGGGCCCATACTGGGGGTACCCATCATCAAAGATTACAATGACTAAAAATAAAAACTGTCAGGGGCCATATTGGGGGTACCCTTCTTAAAGGTCACAATGAATTATTAGAGAAACCTTTGAGGTGCTTTATTTTGTTAGTAAAAGACTTCTATAATTGTTTAGATGAAAGTTGTAGATTATTGAGTAGTGTAGGTAAAATCTATGGATTGTTGTGATGTGATCATCTGAACAAACTCAATACCATAGAATAATTTTTTCTGTTAATTTGTATTCAGTACCTAGCTATTTATGGAGATATAATTTGTTTGTTGAATATACCTCTTTGCTATGGTTATTTGTGTTGTTGCTTTCTAATAAAGATGTTGAATTTTGCCAGTCAGAATTACACTATACATGCTCATATCTGGAGATTATAGAAATGAGATTTTGATCAGTTATTTAGCCAGTCAAATATACAGTTGTCCAGAATGGTTACTTTGATGAGGTGGGCTGACAGTTATTGTTAACTAACTACCTGTGTTGAATCACTGACTGTCTTTCTCATTTAATAACAAATACTGCACGTGTATACATGTACTGAACCTGCACATTTTTAACCAACTTCTCAATTGAATAAAATAAAATTTGTCGCAATTTGGTTGTTAGGTTTTAACAACATGGGACAGACATTGCTTAAATCCTGTTGGTTAATGTTCCAGTGAAACCAGTGGTTGAACTTGAAATTGTTTTATTGCAAATAATTTTTTTTTTTGGTGAGTCAGTTAAGGTGGTAATGGACACCTTCATGTTGTGACATATTGTTTATCGAAATAAACAATAAAATGAAGTGTAATTATATAAGTAGTTTTTTTCCTGATATTGTCACCTAACAGCGTAGCACAGTGGGTTATAGGGTTTACTACGAATCTATATGTCATGAGTTTGAATCCTGCTGAGGGTTTTACATTTTTTACCTCTCCAAATATTTTCAAAAGCTATTTTTGGTTAAATATTGTAAAATTTAAGAATTCAAAACCAGTGAAAGTATTCTAATTATAATGTTCTTTAATCCACATTAATATCAACATATGTCCCATACCACCCTAAACCATATTGATAATGTTTGGGCTATATCTTGACAAATCCAAACTTATTATCTATTGATTAGATCCTGTGCCATTGTCAGATTTGTTGATTTACTGGTGAACTATGTTGTTTTTTGCCCCGAAACAACACTGGCTGCAATGCCTTCCAAAAGCAGTCATGACACCCCTGATTATGAAAAGAACCATTAAAATAGTTTCATTCTTGTGGTTTAAATGGACTCTTACCATACATTTTTTGACCTTTATATTCCATAGATAACCAGGTATTAAATGACAAAAACCTTACTCATGTTGAGTTACAATATCTTAAGACTTTCAAATATACAAATGCAGTTTAATTACTTTTTCACATTTTTTTCTGTTGTTTTTTTTTCTGCATGGTTCCAAGTTTGCTTGAATTCCTCAAACTATTCTGTTATGAACACTGGTTATTAAGTAGCATTTAATTTGATAACAACACAATTTAAAATATTGTTTTGGGTTTTTCATGTCGGGTGTTTTGGAATTGTTGGTGGGATGTTTGGAATTATTGATGAACACTTTAAATTAGTTATTATAATCATAAAAAAGTTTATTACATGTTTCTTAATAAATAGCTCTTGATGATAAAATTTTGAATACAATTTCTATGATTCTATTTTGTCTATATACAAATGACTTTTCTGAGCTATGTTCCATGAAAGTTTAAGATTTAAAAGTCTTTCAAGAATAAAAACTGTAGATGTCCTGTACATGTAGCTTTAAGAGGGATCGATGGTCGCGGCCATTTTTAGATTATATCAATCTCCTTTAGAAGGAGAGCTCTGTATAAAAATATAGAAAATGCTTAAATTTTAAATCTAAAATCTTAGAAATATTTCTTTGCTAAACGGTTGTTAATGGCTCAAGAAATCATGTCTAAAACTTTGAAGTAAATCTGATGGTTAATTTGCTGACCATCCAACCTCCTTAAGTTTAACAACTGTAAAACTGTAGCTTAGTTGAACACAACTTGAATTCATGAAATAACCTCATCTTTCAGACTCTGTCATGAGTGAGTGGACCGTGGATGTTGACAGGAGGATCTACAAAGGAATCCAGATTGGTATGGATCGTGGATTTATCCAGAAGGGAGATCCGGTCATCATCATCACAGGCTGGAAGCCGGGATCCGGTTCCACCAACACCATGCGGATCATCAATGCTGTAGATGTAGCTAACAAAGACCTACTGGCTCCCATCACCGGTAATCCTTCCTTTTGGTTATGCTGTCACTGTTGCAATTACCGATAAATTATGGCATTAAATATACTGTAATTGGCTGCGTAATCTACGGGTATTTAGCAATTTTTTGCGGATTCCGTCAAGTCAAGCATGTGACATACATGAATGTAAAAATAAATGGGTACATTTAAAAATGCACTAATTCAAATCCACACTAACTTTTTGCAGAACCATCTTCCGCCAAAAATTGTACGCACTAAATATTATGTTTCCAGTATCTTTTTTGCAGTGTAGCAACAGGTCTTATGCAGCTCCATCCATTTTGATTACATGTAATTGAAATGCCAATTTCATAAAAGGAATATTTTTTTTACTCATTCTTCTTTCTAGAAAATGAATTCAAACTGAAAAACTAATTTAATTCCCTATTTAAATCTTGCCATTTAAATAAAATACCTGACTGTTGCATTTGAATTTGAAATTTTTGGCTAGCAAAACTAATTAAAAGATGATTTTTTTCTTTCCCTTACATGTGCATATTCAACATTGAAAATATGAAAAATTGAAAATAACTTAAACACATACACATTTTCCCATATGTGTTTAACACTGTAATTCTAAGAAACTTAATTTGCTTGTGTAAATAGGATCCTGTAATAAATTTCTATTGGTAAACTGGTGGGTTTTATCACTACCCTTCACTGTAGATATTTTGTAACATAAGTTTTTAAAAATTTTTGTTATTGTAGGTATAACCAGTGTGCCAAGTTTCCACAAGATAGAAAGTGATTTGTCTAATAAATCATCTGAAACATCCCTCCCTGACAGCACCAAGGGTTCAAAGGACGATGTCAAGTTCTTTTGAGGAAACACTGACGCAAATGAATAACTGTGGCTCAAAGTCACACATAGTCAAAGGGCAGACAACTTGGAAAAAAAAAACTATGGAATTTTGATGTTGAAGAGCCCGCTGAACAACTGTTTTAGTGATTTTGTATCACAGATTTTGTTTTTAGTGCTGATATATGTGCAAACAGAAATTTTTTACACGTTTGTGTGAAGAACTTTTGTTTTATATATAATATCCAATAAGGTATTCGTTTTTGCAGAAATATTAAGATATTTACATTATTTTATGAATATTTGAATATTCATGAGATAAATTTGTCCCTAACAATTTTTTGTGTGTGTGTCTTGCAAGCTTTAGAGTCGATATTTATTATTTTGCATAAATACTTTCTTTTTAAACACAATAAAATTATGATAACTACATGTTGTACATTTTAGAATGTCGCAGATGTGCTGAATCTATTCATTATTGAATGATTTGAAACATCATTTTATTGAGTTGCTGAATTTTTTTTTAATTGAAATTAAAAGTGCTAATTAGTTATTCTTCAGTTTAATTACAAGGAGATAAATTGGTCCCTAGAATTGTACACGTTAAGGATGTGAATCTCGTCTTAGTGGGAGTTGATAATGCTATATTAATATGCAATAAATGCTGATATTAATAAGAAGCGATTTTAAAGATCATCTGTGTAGTGCTCCCTGGCTATACGCTGTGGTTTTATCAATATTTGCGGGCATCAATTTTCGTGGTTTTTAACGAAATCACATAGATAAGGTCACTTAAATTCGTGGTCGTTATCCTATCAATTCAATATGTCATTAGAAATAGCATTTTAATGAACATTTGAGTTTGTGAATGAACTCAACAACGAAATCTATGAAAATTGGTTTTCAATGAATATTGATGAAACCACAGTAGTGAATAACGCTTAACTAACTATAAGTAAGTTATATTGAGGCAAATTGCGTACACGTACACGCTGGTTTTTGTGTGGGGAAATATTCAAAATTGGCCAAGTAACTTCTCATGACAGCATTATATTACTCTTAAAGACCGCAACATGTATTGCAGGTAATGGCTGTGTTGAGTTCCAGATTACATGTAGGGTAGCTGAAAAATTGCATGGTATTGTAAAATGTGTAACGTGATACCGTCTTTATAGTAGATACAGGTTTTGGTATTGGTATAAGCATCGAATGCAGAAATAGAAAAATGATGGAAATACCGAACTCTAAACATTCAGATATTATTTGGCAGCTATTTTTTTTGTGAAAAATTCTAACGATAAAAAACTGCTGATTTATTCAGACTTCCATAAATAATGTAGGACAAATATCTTTAAAAAATATCTTTGCTAGCGTGAAAAGGGGTTTATTTTAGTCATATTTGTAGGGCAAAAATTAAAGTATTGACTTGTTCTAACATTTTTGGTGAAAAAAGCTGGTTTTCTGTTCATTTAAACTTTTTTCTATTTACTTATTTTAAATTTTGTGGTGCCCCATGACTTGCTTTCTTTATTTTGTTTTGTTGAAATGTCATGTTTGACGATGTTAGGCATAAAATAAAATCTTAAACAGTTCTCGGACTTAATTTGTCCATTTTTCTTTAATAGTTAGTTATTATTACATATAGAGTATATGAAATGAACGGTTAGTTCCTCGATAAAGAAATCACCAAATGTACATATAGAATGTCGTATGCAATCTGTAGTTAGAAGGAAGTCGTTGTACGTTTTAATGTCCACAACAGTCCTCGGTGGTAGAGGTTTTTTTGTCGTAACTTATTGTGTAATAAAGCAAAGTGGCCGGTAACATGCGATGTGTCGATGTGGGGTTTTAAAGAAATGATGTAATATCATTATAACTTCTCCAGAGCTATTTAGCGCATTTTAGGCAAACATGGCTCAAATCAGTAATGAGTTTTAACTTAACATGGTGATTTTGGGTATTTACTCCTCTACTGCAAGCTATTTGGTTGATCTCACGTGAAGAATTTAAATGTCTGCTTCATAACTGATTGATAAAATTTTTGATTGGAGTTACATTACCGGGACATGCATTTAGAACGTATAAACAAATTTCATGAAAGCATTACTAAATTAAATAGCACATGTTTAACCCTTTATGATATCACAATAAGTCTAACATAGTTGCTGGCAGAACCATTAAATTACTTGAAGCATACTGTAATTCTTAACGACCCCTGAATTCAGTATTGAATTTATGTTGATATTTATTTCTGATTAAATAAAAGACAAAACACTGATCTCTTCCTAATCTGCTTTGATTATCATTTAAAAAGAGGTATTCTTAATGAGCTCTTGCACACCTCAAATGACAAAACAAACTAATGGGATACATCTTTTTCTGAATCGTTAATTTTTGTTACTAATATCAAATATACTAAATCCAAATTGAAAAATCCTTACACTTTAAAAACTAAGACAGAATCAAATGCAACTAATGATCGGGAGTCAAGAAGGAAATCCTTTTGATACATTTAATTAAATGATTGTACAAGATTATTGCCTGATTATTGCAATAAACACCATGCATTTGGTTAGTTTCGTCAACAAAAATTTAAAGAAATAAAAGTTTTCGTCTAAAATATAAAAACTATAATACCAGCCTAAGAAAACAATTCCATATCTTTGGATCTATGACTCTCTATGTAAAAAGCCCCAGAAAATTTATTCATTAAATGTACTTATTACTAGTGACCTCGTACATTAGCATCTATGTTGTTGTTTTTTTCCCCTGGTTTTTGTTTGACAATAATGAAATGTGTTGCTTTAAATCTGAGAACAGTGCCTTCGTGATTTAACCAGTCCTTTTGTTTGTTATAAAAACAACACTTGCAAAGGTTGATCACCCTTGCAAGAATATGAATCTCGTACTAGAGGGGGTTTTATTACTTTCTCTAGGAAATGGTTTTGCAATTCATGGCATTCTTTATAAGCGTCATCATCAATTCGATGTGATTTTAAGAAGTTTCCTGTCCATAATTGTTCTGGTGGCAAACTTCCACATATGTTAGATGTCAAGGATATCCGTGACTTGTTCGATACTTTTATTCAGAAGGTATATAATGAACTTGTCAAACATGGGTTCTACAATGTCAGACGTTATAAAATAGTAAATTGTGCGTCCCCTTATGTTGCTGAAATCTTGTGAATAAATACAGTTCTAAAGGAAACTGAAGGTTTTTTTTCACTTTCCAATAACACTACACGTGAGCTGAATAAATCATTGAATTGATAAATTTTAGTCGCTATTTTGTTATTCTGCAATATTGTTACAAGGAGATGATAAATTGGTCCATAGCATTTTATTGTCTATAGCTACATCTCTGCCTTAACCAATTATTGTATTCATCGTAAATAGTACATGTAGGTAAAATTAACTAAACTATTGTAAATTTACTTCAGTTTGTTAGATAAAAAACAAAGCAAAGTGTTATAATGAAATTTGAGTCTGACAACATCATTAATATTTCGTGCAGTCCTGGATTTTTCTAAGGTTGCTGATGGTTTCGACCTTTTAGAACTGGATCGTGTAGATTTCAGTCATGCCAGTTTCTATAGAGCTATGAATTACAATTAATCTCGGTAAGAAATATAGGAAATCATACTAGGTGGATCTAAATATATATGTATTAAAAAATTTGAAAAGGATACAGGATAAAGTGTTGTTTTAATCATGCTAAAATTAAAAGTTCTAATAATTTTAAAGCGACACCAACTTTCGTGTTTAATAATCTGTGTTATGCAGATAATTTCATATGCAAGTCAGGATCTGGGGACACTGGTTTAATGCATAAAAAAATGGATTAATATGTTTAATGTACAACAACACTTTGAAAAAAAATAATCTTTTTTTGCACCAAGTCAACGCACGAGAAAAGAAACCAAAGACAATTTTGCAAATCTGATAAGCATTTTTTTAAATAATATATCATAATATATTAATACATAATCCAAAATCTTTACTTTATGCGTATTGCGCAAAGTGCATGTCTCCACGATAAAAAATATTGATGCTTAATCCAAACACAATATTAATTTCAAAGAGCGTAATATTTCAAAAAGGTGAGTTTAACTTTTACAAATCATTGTAATTTACATTTGCAAGTACGAATCCTTATCCGAACCTACCAAAGAGCAAGTAAGTTCGTGTCTGTGTATAAAAATAAAAAAAAAACACAGTGAAAACTTATTTCTTTTATTGTATTACTTCTCATCAAGTGGTATAATATGTAATAACTTAAAATACTTTTACAAGTTAATTTTAGAAACAGAATGTTGAGTAGTGTGTGTGCGTATATGACAATCTAGGTGACAATCTCAAATCTTTCCTGCTTAACAAAAAAGAGGTTTCAAATATTGTCACAAATTTCCATGTGATTTTCAAATATGACTAAGCAATCATATAACAACTAATCCAGATCTACCTTCTTTTTGTAAAAAAAAAGTATTCAGTGTACACCCCCCCCCCCCCCCCCGCCCTCCAACCATTAAAGAAAATATATGATGTTTTTTAACATATATTCATTGTTTTACTAGAAATTTCAAATCTAATTTACTACAGTTTGAATCAAAAATAAAGTTTTTTTCCACATGAAACAAAAATAAGTATGCACCTGCAATAATCGCAATTATGCTTAACTTTTAAAATTGCATATACTCTTATCAGTTGTTCTGTTATTTCTGAGCTGTTTGGATTAAATTTTGATATATATTATACATGAATTTTATTCAGAATAAATTAAGACATGTCAGTTTTTGAATGAATTGATCTAGTTTTATCTAAAAAAAAAGAAGAAAACAAATACTACAAACCTTAACAGTTCAACTTGGGTGATCATGCAGGTACCACCCATCCAGGTCTAGCTATTGGCTTAACATAAGATGCCTTCTTTGGGTACACAGATAAAGGTTTAGAATGCACTTGATTTTATACCGGGAACACACCGACATGTAGCTACCTGTGTGAGATCAGGTGATATAATAATCAAGTATCCAACTCTAAAGTAGGACCTATTGGACTAAAAGAAAACCACTCAAGGCGTAGATAGTAAAATATCATGAATTAAACCGGGAAAACAAATTAATTTCACATTGCTTTTTAATTCCCCTCATTCATAATGATGGAAAATATAAATGATTGTGTCAATATAAAAACCGAAAAAACTTATGATACTTTTACATGATTAACATAAAAAGTAGTTCAAAAACGACGTCAGGTGCGGGCAGTGATGACGATAACAGAATGCGTCTGTGTACTGCGTTCTCAACGATAAAACTAGGAAAAGATTCAAGATATGTTGTTTTACATTGAAGTACTCTATGTAATCATCATGCTTTGAAATGTACAAAGAATCAGGCCTGAAACATTGTAATGAAGACATGGTCAAGAGGGTCTACAAGTCTATACAAAGGACAAAAAATATCAACAACAATGGGGATTTCATCATTATTGTGACCGGCTGGAAATCTGGGTCAGGCTACACCAACACCCTGAGGATCATCAATGCCCTCAAAACAGACGAGGGGCCTATCTTAGGGGCCCTTCATTAGGCAGGTTGTCAAAAAAGATTACAATGACAATGATAAAAAAAGAAACCCCAAGGGCCCATCTTGGAGATACCTACAATCAACGATTACAATTACAAAATATAGATGCCCATGGGTACCCTTAAGATTGTGCTTAATTGTTGTAGGTAAAACCTTTTTTTGGATTACATGAACGCTGTAGATTACTGAGAAATTTAGGTAAAATCTATGAACTATAATAGAAATGCCTGTGATTTTGTATCGTTTTTATTTGTTTTCAGTATCTGACTATTTAAAAGACATGATTTGTTGTGTTAAAGATTTCTCTCGGTAAAGATTATGGACTTAGTTTTAGATAAAACATTTTGAATCTTGCCAGATATTATGGATGTAAAATTTTAATTACTTATTTACACAGCTGATTTTTATAGTATTCTATAATGAATAATTTTTTGAGGTAGGCTGACAGTTATAGTTAACTAACTGTTATGTTGAATTACTGTTTTCATCATTTACTAATAATTTATTGCTTGTGTATGTACTGAATCTGGACACCTTAACTATTTTCTTCCCCTTTGTTTAATATTCTATGCATTTCGATATATCTATTCCATTTTGAAACGGAGGATAAGTAACTCTTGCATGAAAAGGTACTACTTGAATTTGGGAGGATATCTTCTGGAAGCCACTAAATGAATTCAAAGGTTGTCATTCATCGTTAAACCGATTGATTTGTTCGATCGACTGTAAGCAAAGAAGTCGCATAGCCTGAGTAATGTATGAGTAATGTATAATTTTTGTGTATTTCTCATCATTACTTTGCATAATAACAGAAATCATCGAAAACATTGTGCGTTTGTTCGTCGATCACTATGTTTACAGATTTTGTTTCTGTTATATGTTTAATCAAGGTCTCCGGTCATTATTACAACGATGCCATTTAACCAATTACCTGACTTAGTTTTGATTGACTTCATTAGCTCTTTTTGAAGATTATATTTTTGCATTTATTTCTGATCATTCATCAAGATGTGTTAATCATTCAGGGAAGACACATGGCGTAATCTGTTTCATACCCCATACTCTGTGTATATATCTGTGATATCCGTGTTTTATCAGAAGGTGATCTATCCATGTGTGAGAACACTTTACACAAAAAAAAAATCATTGTCTCAGCATCTTCATCTGCTTTGATAGATATTGCAGAAAAAGAACTAAACTGTTGAGAAGCCTCTTGTGGAAAGAAAAACTTGGCAATGTAATTTAGTCTTAAGGAGGAACTCTTTTAAACTCAATATTTTTGATTTGTAAGCCTAAACCAGACGTTTATCTCTTGAGCATTGCAATTTCATAA
>WFKH01011926.1:64476179-64503202 GCA_016163765.1 Magallana hongkongensis
TATTTCGTTGTCTTCATGTACATTGTTACTGATTAATAGAATTTATAAACAATTCATTTTTTGTTTCTTGTTTCAGCTTTTTACCAAGAATTGCAATAAACGAAGCAACTCTATTGTGTTTAATTATACTAACTGCAAGCCAAGGGAGAATAATATTCGGTCAAAGTAGAATTTTTTTTATACTAGTAATACATCGCTGCTAATACATTATAGAAATATAAAAACACCAAATAGTTGCAACATTTGATGCTTAAAAAGGTTTTAATAAGTAAAAAAAATACCATTGGTAGCTTTTCGGAGGTAATGTTTCATTGTTGTGGGTTTAGAGATTTGGAATAAAGCGTTACAAATGAAGAGCAATCGTATATTTTAAAAATGCTAGCAACAAAATATTTGTAATTAATCACTATTGATACAATTCATTGCTTTTGCAAGCAGCAAATCATTAAGTATTCACATAAACTTTATGAACATGTAGCTTTTTAAAAGAAAAATGCTACTTTATTTTTGTATGTAAAATTGATAAAAAAAACCCTTTTGATCAAACAGGTGTAATTTAGTGCTTATGACTGACCGTCCTTCGAAATATTACACATGCGGGTATAATTAGTCATATTTCCTGATATCATCTAGTATCTATCTGCGTATGGATGACAGCAATCATGAGCAACAGCACGTGTAACATAGCCTTTTAACCAGGAGCCAATCTGAAGGTGGTATAGAAGAAACAAAGCTTTATAAAATTTTCCTTGATATTATTGATGAAATTTTCCTTGATATTATTGAACCTTAGCTAAAATAATACGCAAAGTAGAAATATTCCAATAACCATACCTTCCACTGTGGTTGGTTTTACTGTCTCTTTTCTCGTGTATACTAATGTAACAGATAAATAACAAAAAAAATCATCAGCGAACATAGAATTTGATAAATTTGATATGATCGATAAGGAATATGAATGTCGATATTTTTAACAGAGTGTGTCGATGCAATGTCCTACATTCATTTAAAAATAATGAATGAATTTATTTAAAATAAGAATATAAAAGTTCACACCTTATTATCTACTTTTTTCCGGAAAAAGAAATACATTGGACAGTATATGTTAACAATGATTTTCCAGTGGCTTGGGTCCAAAAATGTGCAAACCATCCTGTAGGTTTTCTGAATTTTTATCAATTGTCAAATATACGATGCATTTTTGTTTGTGGTATTGTGTGGGCTTTATTTTACACACACGCATGTTCTATTTTTAATATATTAAATTTAAAAATAACTTTTTTTGTTTATGGAGTTGTGTCACCTGCATACTTTACAAACACAAACATTTTTTACCCTTCTCCTGTAATTGTGACATGTAACAAAACTAGCTTCACTACATTCTGATGCAAAAAGAAAAATGAAGACTATGTTAAGGGCGCAGAACGGGATATGGTTCATTTTGAAAACGGTGTAGATAAAACTGAAAACAAAGCATCTCAGCAAATGATCAGTATTTATAAATTATTATACATAACTGTACATTGTACATCGTAAAAGATTAAAGTTATAATAGTTTTTTTTCTCTTTTAATAATTTGATTATAATTATGTTTTTTTTTTTTGGTTAAAGTGTTGTTTTTTCCCCCTTAAAATTGTTAGTTTGACACCTTATTTAATTAGAAAATAAAAACAATTCTTAACTTCTTACCCTTCTTACCAGAATATTCACAATATATACGCACTTTTTTATATCACATTCCAAGCCCATTTACTTTTTTGCAGTTTTAGATAATTTTTAAAGTAAAAGAAAATTAAATATATATTTTCAAAATCATGATTTATGTGAGAAACACATAAAAGTTGAAGTTTTATTGATAATTTAAGCTGATAAAAAGACATTTTCTAGGGAAAGAATATAAAATTAAAAAAAATATTATTACAAAATTTGAAATATCTTAACATATCTTCGTAATTTGATAATTAACTGGCTTGTGTTCTTTAGAATTTTTGATTTACATCTGTTGCACATGGAAAGTTAAGATAAATAGGAATTAACACGCTTATTTCTTTCCACAACTTTTAGAATATGTATACCCACACGTCGTTCAATAAAATTGACCTTAGAAAAATATCATTACTATTACACTGTGCTTAATTTTTCTTCAAACCTTTTCTTATTGAATTTATGTGTTTTGAAAATAGTTGAATTTTTTTAAAGATACCCCTGTGATATAATTGGTATTTTTCTAAGAAAAAAAATTATATATATATATATATATATATATATATATATATATATATATACACAGCACTGGGAAATCCACTATATTTGGAGCTCCACCTCCGCCCCGGCCGGGGCTTGAACTCACGACCTATGGAACCCACTTCTTAGCAGTGAGCGGCCACCACTTTAACCACTCGGCCATCAAGGCAAGACAAAAAATCTTGCTTTCGATGACGAACGGACCCTAGAGCGCTGGCCGCGCACTGCACGGTCGTTTGAGATACAGGTGGAATACAGTTAAACCAATATATATATATATGTGTGCACATATACGTTAAGTACTTATTGATTATTTGTCATGTTTATCTCTTATCTAATCCGAGCCAATTTTCATTTAAACATTTTTTTTAAATCTTAACGATCCTCTATTGTGTTGTATATACATGTTGTATAAAATACGCCTACCTTATAAAATGTGTTCACATTTAAAAATGTAATTTTGGATTTGTTTACAAAAATGACACGGCATCATGAATTTTGGCTTACAAGTGGTGACAACTTTTTTCAGATTTATTGAACTTGAACTCATGCATCAGGCCCAAAGTCCATAAAACTTAAAAGAGCTCATTTTTGATCTGAGTCTCACTTTTTTAGAGAGAATAAAAAGTGTAAAAATAAGATTGGTATCAAAAGTTAGCTCGTGTAAGTTTTATAGCCTCTGGGCCAGGCGACCAGCTAAAAATGTGCAGAGTGTTTCTGAATGTTTGGGGGGGGGGGGGGGGGGGAATTCACTTGAATTAATTATCTGGATTTCTCTCGAGTTGACAAAAATCATTCTGGATGATACTAAATATCCAATCACCTGAAAAGTATATGCTTTGAGTAAATTGTCCATGCATAAATCTGTTTCACCATAATTTGAATATATACAAATTTGGACTGGGATGCGCAAATTGTCACATTAATTCATCTGAAGTGTTTTGCAACAGGCTTGTTTCTTTACCCTCAAAGTAAAAACGCCCAGCAGTTGACTTCTTTATTAGGCCTATGTAGCAAATATGACTGTAACAACTGAAATTGATAACAATAAACATTCTTACTACCTTATATAATTTAGAGAGATATAGCAAGATCCACTTTCATACACACTTCGACAAAATCCTAAATTAAGTTTTTTAAATTAATAATCAGAAAATAATATTATAAATATATAAATTTTACATATAAGAAAAACATACATCGTTGCGCCTTTGCACCACGAAAATACAAGGATGGAGCGTCCCAGACGCTGTTTGGGGAAACGTCGATGGACTGCGTCCCAGACGCACGGGAAAAAGTGTCTAACACGAACTGCTCACTGAAAACCGGATGTATTCAGCACTGTGTAAATTGTGAAACAAAACTGACCGGCACCGTAAATTCCGGTGGCGCCACAGTAAGAATATCCATTTAAAGAAAAATATCTCTATGTTTTAGGGGTGTCAATTTTACACAAAGCTTGGTCTAATGATCAGAACATTTTGTCAAGTGAAAATCGAGTACTCGTTGATTTCTTTGAAATCCACCACCTTTTTAACAAAGTAAATATTCCGTCACATGAATTGTTCCTTTAAATAGTTATTGAATGAACTTTTGACTGTCTGTAAAAAAATATGATTTAAAAGCTAGATGTATCTATAAGATGTAACATTAGTCATTTTAATATCCTAAGTATGGGAATGTAAATTGTCCTGATTGTCCATGGTTTTGACCATATTTATGAAAGTTTAAATTCAAATAATGTTGGGTGTCAGGATAGGGCTAAGGGATTGATAACGAACTGCCAAAAGGCGTTCAGTTATATGATATGAAAGTGAAAGTAGCTGTGCGGTTCTGCGGAACTATTATGAACGTCTAGTACAACCATGCGCTTTGTCTACGCAACTTTTATTTCTTTTATTTGAATTTTCCATACAAGTATATTCTTTAAAAATGAGGCCTGGTAACAAGATATGTTAAAGGTTTGTTTGGCAATGTATTCAAGGGACATGTTTTTTTATTCATA
This sequence comes from Magallana hongkongensis, assembly GCA_016163765.1. Taxonomy (NCBI): domain Eukaryota; kingdom Metazoa; phylum Mollusca; class Bivalvia; order Ostreida; family Ostreidae; genus Magallana; species Magallana hongkongensis. Next base: position 64,480,429 of record WFKH01011926.1, read on the forward strand.
AAACAAAAAATCATTATAGAATTAATTGGATTTAGTTATTTCCAATGTACGAAACAGAAGCTCTTTGGAATGTCAAATAAGCTTTGTCCTTTAGCTCTGCAGATATAACTTGCATATGAGATATATTTACATGCACATTTCACTCGTTACAGATGTGAAACAAACTACAAGACACTTTAAACAACTAAGTGTTTTTCTCGAATTATTCATTAGCCTATATGTATCAATTCTGGTTATAAGCGCTACAAATAATCTTAATCCTATCAAGAATGCTAATAAAAGCTTAATCCTAAAAACATTTACAATTAAAGTTTACATTCGAAGTTCGTGCATTTTGATTTTTAATTATGTCAATTGGCCTTAAGGTCTTAACTAAAGAGAAGAACATGCTACGGTAAGTAATAAACTCAATAGCAACCCACGTTTTTCTTATGTGCATTTGTTGGAACAGTTTTCAAATTTTCAGAAACAGTCTGGTGGTTTACACTTCGTAATCTGCAAAAAGCAATTTTAACTTAAAAAAAAAATGTTTCTATTGCATGCATTTTTTCAAGGTTTTTCTAACTCAAACTTTTGATACAGACGTCATTATATTTGCGACGTCGTTCTTACCACCTTTAAATTTATTTAATAAATCTTCGAATTTATCCTGTTTTTTCTCCATTTTCTCCTTAATTTCCTCAATTAAACCGCTTAATGTACAAGACAAAAACACAATAATTATAAAAATATACATAATATGTACATATTATAAAATTGACATTGTTTTCGTCCATAACGAAAAAAAAAATTAAACATTTTAACATAGAATCTATTGAATATTATATAAGTTCAATCAGTTTAATAGTGTAAAATAATGTTAAAAATTAGCTTACCTGTCAGGTAGAGAGAGCTCGCCTACAACACTGATGTATGAGATTCAAGGTGAAAGTGCCACTGGGTTTTTGGCAAGCAGGTCCCCCTCTTTGAGAAGACATTTACCATACTGAAGTAAAGTTTTTGTTATAGCTAATTTAACATTACATGTATACAAAATTTTTCCGGATTTAGTTTGAATTTTAGAATATTCCGGATTTCCGGATTCGGTTTTGATATTAGAATTTTTCGCGGGTGCACGAGCTGTTTAGTTTTTTCCTAGTCCCTGTGCTGAATACCATTTACCATGTTTACTATGTTTGTTTCTACGAGAGAAAACTTCTAAGTTCTTAAGATTAACATGAAATCTACTTGTATATTGTTTTGTGCAGAAAGTTATATATAAATGGTAGGTATAAATGTGTAAACAAAATTGTTCAACTGTGAAGATGTATTTTTAGTAACATGTTAGAATGTTGGCACGAGTGATATATCTAAGAATGTGTATATAAATTTAAAGATGCAAGTATCATTGTAGCATGTTTCTATTGTATGATAATGTCGGAATTTAAGGTTTCATTGTTTGCATACGATATTTTGTGCACTCAGCCTTAGGCATACATATATGGTCATTTATTTAGAATTGTGTGATTTTCTAGTAGGACGAGTTTCATTATATTTGCTTATTTACAAGAGCATAAGTGAAAATAATGTTTACAAGAATGCAGGGCATCTATTTACTAGAGTGATATTTGTCATATGCTGAGTGTAATTTGTTTGTTTAATTATTAGCATCAAAACTAATGTATTTTTTCTTTGTATTTCCAGTTAATCACATCAAGTCACGTCACATCATATCATATCAGTATATTTGCACCTTTCAATGAGTTACCTTAATAAAGATGTGCATTAACAACAAGTTGCCTCTTCAATTGATGTTAGTCAGTACAGTTTTATCTAGAATTGTTTTTTAAAGCCACACCTGCCCAGGTGAGTTAAGGTAATTTAAGGTGAATATGAGTTTTTGCAGGTCTACGATTTTAAAGGACAGTTTACAGGAAATGCCAATCTATGATGATACAAAATGTTGTCCATTTAATAGTTTTTTATTTATCAAGGGGAACTAAAGGTGTATGCAGTGTTTTTAATGATCGTTTTTTAGAGGACAGATTTAGCCATCACTAGGATTTCCGTATTACCCTGTAGAAATTGTTTGGTCATCATTTTGACATGTATAAAAGGATTTTGAAGGTAAAAGATTTAAGTCTCGATTTGTATATGTTATTCTTCATACTTCATGTATTCGTTAGAAAAAAAAATGAAGTCGGTCAATGGTATTGTCTGTGTTGATGTCTTAGGGATGTGCATTTTGTGAAGTTTTAATCAATCTTTTGTCGGATATTCAGTATTAAATGTCATCGTTTTGGCAAGAGAAATTGATGATCGAATAGCAAGCCCAGTAAAAAAGATAAAGCTGGTCCATAAGAGAGAAGAGAATCTTGTAAAAGCCTCTCTGACTGACTTCTTTAAAGTAGCAGTGTATGGCCCATATAGTCAGTGTATAAGTAGCAGTGTATGGCCCATATAGTCAGTGTATAAGCAGTTCTGAACATTGTGTTTTTGTGATGAGCAAAAATTGCCCAAAGTTGTTGATCACAAATTATAATGGAGGCGGAGAGAAAGTATCTTATAGTGTAAGTACTTCAAGGGACTAAGTACTTGTTAATATAGCAGGAGGTCAGCTAGCAATCATAAACTAACAGCTTCGTTCATTGAAATCATTTTGCGCTGGCCATGCAATAAATATTAGTGAGTTAAACTACACATACTTGACAATGTGTTTTTGTGAGGTTGGAAGTTGGAGGGACATCATTTAACTAACTATACAGAGTTCTTTCGACAAGTTGGAAGTCAGTGTTCATAGATTGTTTTGAATCATCATAGTGTAAAATCTGTCTGTGTAAACCCCTTTGTTGTATTGGCTCAGTGCTGCTTTATTGCTGAGGTTAACCTCTGACCTTGCCATAATATCACTGTCATAATCACTCGTCCATTATATAGAATTATAATTTCTATTGTGACATACACTCAACAAAACTTCTAAGTGTTCACCCAGTATAATGTATTTCCTATATGAAATAAGCACATTTATTTGTCTTGCCGTTAGGGTGACTGATTTCCACTCCACTTAACTTTCAAATTGTTAAAAACGATGCATTGACCTTGACCTCAGGTTGCCAACCGAGATGTTGACCTTTGCTAAATATCACTAACACTTCCGGTTTGGTTGAATCTTGCTCAGAGCTTTTGGATTGTTTTAATTACCGATGAAAATGATATTACGCTTATGAAATAGAAAAGTTATATAAAAAAAAAACGTTTCCTTCGGATTGCTAAATATTTAAAACAATGTCGAGGACAAAACAAACAGCAAATTTAAAGTGAGTACGATATGTTGCAGAAACAATGCAGACACCAATATTCCAACGGCTCTGGCTGTGTTCGCAGTGATCATTTTGGCCATGTTTAGTGGTTTTCTGTTCAAACTATCACCAAGGAATAAAATCAATTACAAAAAAATATTTAAGCACGCGCAGAAAAATACCAATTTTATGTTTTGACGTTTCGTCACGGGTAAATGATTTCAATCGGTGTTGTTTTATTTTATCTGTGCTATCGATGAGAAGACATATCAGTTACGAAAAATTGAAAATTTCACATCATTTCATTTCGTAATTTCAAAATTATTCTATTTATTAGGATGAACACTTAGAAGTTTTGTTGAGTGTATTCTGTTTCATAATCATCATACTCTAAAGCTGGCAATCATATTTTGACAAATTTAAGTGCTTATAAGTATTTATACAATCTATTATAACAATTATTATGTAAGCTTGTCATTGTAACATAAGGTTGATGTAATAATAATATGAAATGTTAAGTGATGGATTATATGCTTTCCGATATTCTGTAACAATCTAATTGTCAAGTTTTTATCATATTTGTGGATTATTCAAAATATCTCTGAATTCTTTAATTCTCAATTTTAGTTGGTAAGTATCCCATTATTGCCAGGGATCTGTTCTTGCTTTATAGCAATATTTATTTCACACTATCGCTGTAATTACAGGCTAATTAATTACACATGACTAGATTTTCAATTTGGGATATTGCATGTCCAAAATACTGTGTACATATATATTCACAGGATTGACATGATAATCAGCCAATATTTATGTTTTTCTAAGAAATGAGATCAAAAAAGTAATTATGTAAGGTATAAAAGCAATTTAGTATGAAGGTTATATCTTTAAACAACATTTAGATAATCATTTAGAAGTTTGTAACCTACCTGAGTTTTCAGTGATCGATGTTTAACCCAGTACTTATTGTTTTACAGGATTGGTAAGTATCCAGAATTTTTACTGGGAAGATTTATATTTTATTAGCTATATAGCTGTTGAAGGTTAAACCGTAGCCTGAGTTTCCTCTGTTGCACTTTAACGTTTAACCTGAGTTTCCTCTGTTGCATTTTCACCTATAGCTTGCATTTCCTCTGTTGTAGTTTAACGTGAAGGAGATGGAGCGTGAGGGTGGCTACAACCGTCAGTGTCAGCAGCTAGCCGCGGCCGACGCCATGTCTCATCTGGAGCACATGTGTAAGCTGGACATCGACTCAGAGCCACATGAAGTCCGTATGACAGGAATCATCTGTACTATTGGTTAGTGTCTGTATATCACTGTACACTGTGAACTCTAAAAGTGTTGGGACTGCACTTAGTGCTGGCAAGGTTATTGTATGAATTTTGGTGAAAATTTTTGTTCCTTTCACCTGGACCCTATAATGTGTAAGTTGAATAGCGATTCAGAGCCTCACAAAGTCCATAGGACAGGGGTCACTCGTACCATAGGTCAGTATAATAAAGGACCCAACATTGGTACTCTTATAATATATATAAGGGCACTGTACCCAGGATTGGCCTGATAGTGATCAACTGTGTATTCTTTTTTTTTACGCAAGTTTTCCATTATGTCATTTTGTGTCAAATTGCTAGAATATAAAATTGCATGCATCAAACTTTTGATATAATCTCATATGATTTTTTATAACTCACAATTGAACAGAAAAAATAAAAGTGAGATTTTAAAATCAACACGGTGCTTCTTACAATTTTAAGCAGATATCAATTGTTTGCGTTTACTATTAAAATCATCATCGGAAACCCATCTTTATTGTTTCAGTTTCCAAACTTAGACCATATGAAAATTTGTTGTATTGATTTTGAAGAGACTATAGTGAGTCTAATTACATGTATGTGTAAAATTCTTTCAGTGAAGTGGGCTTTTTTGAGAATTTTTTTTATCCAAAAGATTGCTGGGTAATATTAGCACGTAAGTTTATGTTTGGAACAAAAATGAACTAGGAATGCAGATAATGCAACCAGGTACATGTAATTTTAGCTTGATTTTAGTCATACATTGTTTTATATTTAGGTCCGGCTTGCCGTGAAATTGAAACGTTAAAGGAGATGGCAGGAATGAACGTTGCTCGCCTCAACTTCTCACACGGAACCTATGAGGTATTGCTTAATATCAGTAATCATTTCTGATATTTTCCCGATTTTGCTTAACGGAGTAACCATGCCGAGGGAAAACTAGTTTTCGTGTGCATGTATTCCGATAACTGGGTGTCCAACCTGTCGCTGCTTTCTAAATAGAGTGACGATTTTTTAATATCAGATTTTTTTTCCTTATTTGAACTTCGCTTGATGAAATGATAATGATAATATCTTTTAATAAGATAAAGGACTTGTCTTGTATTCTGAAAATTGTGTTTAGCACTGCTTTATAAATTTTCAGTACCACGAGGGGACCATCAAGAATATCCGTGAGGCGATGAAGAGGTTAAGCTCGCCCCGCCCCCTAGCGATCGCCCTGGACACCAAGGGGCCAGAGATCAGGACTGGACTCTTAGAGGGGGTGGGTACAGATAAGATAATTTTGATAAGCTAATCTAGATAAGATAATTTAGAAAAGAAAAATTATTTCCAATTTTGGGCTGCCAGTGGGCAAGTTTACTATTATTGGAGAGAAATTCCTAAATGAGAGATTACATCTTTGAGAGGTTCATCTCACCTTAGTGGCTCATTGATGTTGAGGCTAGAAGGGATGGGCACATTGTCCTAGTGGTTTGTTAATTTGGAGGCTAGTCTTATCTCACCATCCAATCACTGCTGTGTACACACAAATTGATTTCTATGATGTGCCCTCTGTTGATTAACTTAGATTATGATTTTAATTAGTTTGATTAGCTAATTATTTTTTGGGTCCAGAATGAAAAACTTAGTTATTCCCCTCTATAGGATTGAAAAGAAATAAAATTGCAACATTCATTTTTTTTCTTTGGCGGGGGGTGGGTGGGGTGCATAAGAAACAAATCATAAAATACTATTCTGGCCTTTCACAGGGAGCTTCAGCTGAAGTAACACTGAACATGGGGGACAAGATCAAGATCACGACGGACGACAAGTTCAAGGAGAAGTGTAGCAAGGACACGCTGTGGGTCGACTACAAAAATATCACCAAGGTCATGTCCGTGGGCGACAAGATGTACATCGACGACGGACTCATCTCCGTCATCGTCAAGGAAATGGGTAAGTTTTTGGTCAACAGCAAAGAAAAATTGTAAAGTGTTACATTAATACCATCATTGTTAATGAATCAAAAGGCCACCAACTGAAAGATTACAGTAAAATTTTTATAACTGGTGGCTCGGTTTTCTTGGATTTCAAGGTTACCCCTCACTCCTGACTTGAATTCCTAAAAATAAAGAAACGGTCATTATTTGCTGTAATTGTCTTGTATAAATAAGTGAATCCATGATTCATGTCCATATGAAGTAAATCTTCATAATTGGACCTCACAGAAAAGTATATTATGGATCGTTTTGAAGAACGGGTAAGTGTGATATCCAAGTGTTCAACACTGTATGTGCCAACTACAGTAGTAACAAGTTTATTGTTGGCAAACGACACGCACGATTCTGATACACGAGCGATCACGCACGATACACGAACGATTACGCAGGATACACGGAGGATCACTAACTTACTGAATTTTCATGATACACGGACGATAACGATTTAAAAGGCAAACGAACGATTCTACACCATTTAACACGCAAAATCAATGATAATTTTTAAGATTAGAATTAAGAAAACGTATTGCTTTAATTTGTATTACAATCATTATGTTTTATTGAAACGCAGTATGTACATGTACAGTAACAATGCACTGTTTTATTTTTACGAGATAATTATATTACATTGTTTTGTCTAAACAACGAATATAAAGTTTTTTCATAAGTTAAAGAAAACTAAGGGTAAAAGAAATGAAGATAATGCATAATCTACACGGATTTATTTACATACATGTACGAGCAAATGTTTATCTAATCCCATTTCCTGCGTTTGATTGTGCGAGATACAGGTAAATTTGTTACCTTGTTACAAAGAATTTCGATTTTATACATTCATTATTTCCATGATATACCGCACATAATTGATTAAATTTCATTTTTCTAAATTTGAAAGCGTCTAAATGAAGTTTAATTCTAATGAATGTTTATACAATGTAACATAGTGGAATGTTTTCATTTTAAAGAAAACAAAGGGAATAATTGTTTAATTTTAATCGGGGAATGTGTAGGCTTGATCGTTATCATTCAAAGTGTCTCTCTTGCTTGACGCTAATATGATTGTAATTATGTGTTAAAATACGATGGATACTTGACAGGACTAATTATAAAATCATGCAGAACTAACTCGACCGATTGAATGAGTTGTTGTTTACATGTATGTAAACAATTGTCCATATTCTTCTATAAAAATGTTTTAAAGTCACATCGTTGAATTGTTTTAAAAACGACTTGTCGTTGTTTATATAATAAATCCTGGCATTCCATAAAAAAGTTATAAACGAAAAAAACAAAAACAAAAAAACATTACGCATGGTAAAAAACGCAAACCAATTTTTCTGATACACGAACGATCACCCACGGTACACGAACTATTTAACACAATTGGTTTGTCAGCAATAACGTTGTTAGTTACCACTGTAACCGAACTGTTTGAGATGAAACATTTTGTGAGATACATGTTATAATTATTATTGCATTAAGAGGGCTCGATGGTTGTAACCATTTGTAGACTATTTAAATCTCCTAAGAAGAAGAGCTTTATATAAAGATATAGGAAACTGATATATTTTAAAGCTAAAATATTGGATTTTTTCTTCACAGAATGTTATTATTTAATGATCCAAAATTCACTGTCAAGGATATTTTTGTTACATCAATCAGACCTCAGTGTCCAATATTTCAGACCGAGAAAATCACTCAAAAAGTAACAGCAAATTAAAATTTAATATTGGTATCAGGGCCATGTTATATAGGCAGGTCAAGATTGTTTCACTTAAGACAAAAAATACAACTAAAAATAAATTCATTAACATAGAGTGATGTTACACTTCAAGTTTGAGTCAAATTAACAAATAACAGATAAATTATTTTTTTATGACTTTAATTTTACTTTCTCTGTGAGCAAAGATAGAGTTTATTGCATTTGTTCTCTCTCAAATCTGAATATATTGATATGAAATCATCACTTTTTGTTCCAGATGTAATGGGACACAAAGTTTGATTTAAAAGAAACTTACCTACAAACAAAAAACAGAACAAAAAATTGAACGAAATGTCTTCTAAGGAACACACTTGTTCCTATATATTTTTTTGGTCATTTTTGTACAATCATATTGCAAAGGAATAAAATGCTATGCCTCATTTGCAAATAAAGAGATGTAACACTGGACACTGACGTCTTCAATCATACTTACTTTTTCTAGAATTTAATTGATTGTAAGCTTTTAATATGAATCAGATTAAAGAAATCATTAATAATATTGAACAAGAACATAATAAGTAAAGTTTAACAACCTTTTATTTATATTATTGAAAAAAAAATGTGGCTTTCCCGACACATATGTCGAGGGCAGGAATGATGTCTTTGACGTCACTTAGAAATAAAGACTGGCCAATAACGTCTTTTATTCAACCCCCTTGGTCTTCTTGTAAAATCTAAGACATGGCCTTTATGTGACCTGAAAAGAAACATTAATAGTTGTGAAAAACTCATTAATAAAGCAAGATATATATTGGCAAGGAAAAGCAGGGTTAAGTAAAAGTGATAAAATCGTCAAAGGTATACCTTTCCTAAAATTTTAGAAATTATAAAGTAAGAGTTTACTACGGTTATTCATTGACAAAATAAAGCTTCAATAAATGAAATAAAATTTAACCATGTGTATTAGAAAAATTATTATTAAACGTATCTATAGGATATACCTGATTGAGACGGCGTGATGTAACTATGCACAAAATCAACCCAACCACAGTGTAATATAAATTGGCATAATTCTTTTCTTCGTGTATCAAAATTCAATGTTTACAAACTTAAAAAAACAATAATTGATATTTCTTTATAAAATCTGAATCTGTTTTAAAAATATTATGAATTACATACTTCAATCTCCGCTAAAGTTGCGGTCATAAAAAAAGGAGAGACGTAACATGTTTACAAAGGACCTACCTTTATCATTCAATCCTCGTTAATAGTTTTCTTGGCACTGATCCAGCACGTGCTACTCTCTCGATGAAAAAAGAAACCCATGACTAGATAACGTCGTAAAACAGAAAGTTGTCATCTGGTCGTCAATACCTTGCATTTTTACACATTTTTACAGACGTAACGGGTTGACACGAAAATGTAAATTAAATTTTGATGATTATGAAACTAATATTATTAATATTATTTATTATAAAAATTATATATAAATATCTTACTTTTAATCAAACAGTTTGACGACATCAATACTTACTATAAATAGCACTCATTGGTCGAAGTTTTCCTTTAGGTATCTGAATGTGAGTGTGTGCGAGACGTAACAAAATTGACACAAATGTTACATCCCGAAACATTAAGCTTATATCTCGTTTATTTTCGGAAATATTGGATGTATTCTCAACACACACAGTTTGGTAAAATATTATCGTTTTAATTAAAAAATACACATCGAGAAAACTCGGTAGATTTGTTGTATGTAATGCCGATATTCCTTCTTTTCTTCAAGCGACGAAAAGAATGTCAAAAATAATGTCCACAGATTTGCAGTTTGAATAATCATAAAAGGTTAATTTTTTCACTAGCGATATTTGAAACATTAATGGTTATTTGATATTAGGATTACAACATCATTTCAATAGTTTATTCATAAAAAAATTGAAACATTGAGAAATAAATGGGGATTTAGATAGATGTAACCAAAACTCATTGACAGTAAATTTTGGATCATATAGATAAAAATATCTTATGCTAAAGTTTAAGGCAGATCTTATGTTTTATTTTTTGACAACCCGGCCCCCTTAAACTCATTGTACGTAGGTGCTGACTTCATGAACTGCGTGGTGGAGAATGGAGGAAACCTGGGCAGTAAGAAGGGCTGTAACCTCCCCGGGATAACCGTCGATCTCCCCGCCGTTTCCACCAAGGACAAAGAGGACCTACTGTTTGGTGTCGCTCAAGGGGTAAGTCTGGAGGAGTGGTATAAGGAAGGAAAGGGGAGGAGTTTTTGATAGAAAGAGGGGGATAAAGACATTGTAATTGGGAGAGGGAGGTCCAATTGTAAGACATTGCAATTGGGATGGGGAAGGACCTACTGTTTGGTGTATCAGAGGGTTACGTCTGGGGGAGAGGTTTAAGGAAGGAAAGGGGAGGAGTATTTGATAGGAAGAGAGGGATAAAGACATTATAATTAGGAGGGGGAGGACCTATTATTTGGTGTTCTCGAGGGCTATGTCTGGGAGAGAGGTTTAAAAAGGGAAGGGGAGGAGTATTTGATAGGAAGAGAGGGATGAGGACTTTGTGATTGGGAAGGAGAAGACCTACTGTTTAGTGTATTTTAGGTGGTAAGGCTGGGGGAGAGGTTTAAAAAAGGGAAGGGGATGAGTATTTGACAGGAAGAGAGGGATAAAGACATTGTAATTTGGATGTTGGAGGACCTACTTTTCGGTGTCGCTCAAGAGGTAAGTCTGGGGGTGAGGTTTAAAGAAGGAATGGGGAGTAGAAGTTGATAGGAAGAGAGTGATAAGGACATTGTAATTGGGAGGAAGGAGGACCTATTGTTCGATGTATTTCAGGGGCTATGTCTGGGGAAGGAGAGGATAGGAGTATTTGATAGGAAGTTAGGGATAAAAACATTGTAATTGGGATGGGGTGAGGACCTACTGTTTGGTGTCGCTGCAGGGGTAAGTTTTTATGATAGGTTCAGGGAAGGGTGAGGAGATAGATTATCTGTTTGCATTCGTGTGTGAATGGGGAGGGAGGGATAAAAACATTGTTATTAATGGGGAGGGGGATGTTTGAGGGGTGAGTCGGGGGTATGGATGCAGGGGTGGGAGTTAAGGCATTTTGTTTGGTTCTGGTATTTGGAATATGCTTTCAAATAAACTACATGTATCTGATTATAACGTGTACATGTATTTGTCAATGGTAAGTTGTTTATTGCAACAAACTATATGACGTATGGGCTTAATTTCTTTGCCATGAATTCAAGTCTAAAGGGAAATAATTTACACAAGCAGTTTGTGTATACAGAGAATGTGTAACTTACAGGAATTACATGAGGTAGACCACAGAAAACTCACTCAAAGCAATAAAAACTAGGAGAGGGATTGTGTTGTAAAAGGGGCCATAACATTATATTATTGTACAATGTATGTACAGATTTTGTTCAGGAATCCATACAACTTTTTCCCCCATTGTAGGTGGACATGATTTTCGCCTCCTTCATCAGAAGCGGTCAGCACATCAAAGACATCAGATCTATCCTAGGAGAACAAGGAAAGAACATCAAGATCATCGCAAAGATAGAAAATCACGAGGGAGTTAAACGGTACGTGGTGTTATTAGTAGAGTGATAGCTGGCCATCAACAGGAACTGAATGGTTTTGGGATGAGCCCTTGTTTATATTTAATTTACACTAAGTTTACGGTCAGATAAAAAGTGAATGGCATTAAAGGGTCCATTGTATGAATTTGTGAAACGGTCGACTGTTGCACAGAAATGAATTATTATGAGAGTCAGCTGCTTATGTTGACTTAAATAATCAATGGTTTTTGAGAAGGTGTCCTGCTTATATTGTATATCAGTTGACCTTTGACAGATTCGATAGGGTGCACTGTTTGTAAACATTGACTTTGTATGATGGTATGTACTTCTGTTAAAAAGAATTAATGTTTAGTTTTTCATGTCAAAGAGTTGAAAATATAATGTGGGTTGCATTATTTAATAATGTATAACTGAATTTTCATATTTTTAAACTGAAAATGAAAAAAAAAATGAATTATTTCATTTTTGAATAAAATCAGTCAAAATAACAGCCTGCCATTTGATCTGATGCAATGATAACTGAGATACATTGTACTTGTATAAAACATTAATTTTTTGTTAGGCTTTATCAATCTCGTCTATATAAAGAACTCTGTATAAAGATGTATGAGAATTTTAGAAATTTTAATTTTATGATACTTGGTACTAAAAATAGTGTTAGGCCAAAAATATTGTAGTCAGTTAAAGTGTGGCATATTTGATGGGCAATTAATTGATTATATGGTCTACGTAATTGCTGTTGATTATTGTTATAGATTTGACGAGATCCTAAAGGAGTCGGATGGTATTATGGTGGCCAGAGGTGACCTTGGCATTGAGATTCCCCCAGAAAAGGTGTTCCTGGCCCAGAAGATGATGATTGGTCGATGTAACAGGGCGGGGAAACCCGTCATCTGTGCCACTCAGGTCAGTACAGTACAGGATACTAGTAGGTCAGTCCAAAAGTGGTGTCATTGTTACATTAGTTGTGCCACAAATCCAAAAGTAGAACCAGTGTCATTGCATGAAATAATCTGGTTCTGATGTAAGATTTTACAAGATATGTTTGGGGGAGTGAAGAAATCTTTTTTAAAACATTTTTATTATGAACTGAATTCCTGTACAAGGAATTTAATGTTTTGGGGGTTTTTTCAAAGAATTTTAAGATTTTGTAAAATACAAGAAACACCTACCAGGCCTTGTACATCTAAAGATTTAACATTCTTTTTTCGGTTATTTTAATTGAAAAGGTAATACAATAAGCCATGTGGCAAAATTTAAATAGATGAAGGCAGCCTGAGAACTAGATATTTGTTCTGTGTGGTCTGAGTTCTCTTTGTTGGCTTGTTTTAACTTCTGTTTTTTCTATCTTAAAGTTTGTAATATGGTTCATTGAGAACAAAACCTCTATTGACCAAGTTCTGTTAGTTTTGTGAGCAGATGAAATTCAGAACTTTATTTTAAATATTTGTTAACTACTTTTCTTTCTGCTGAGTCATTAATATGAAATCATCATTGTTACTGGTAACAAACATTTATATAAAGAAATGAGAAAATTGAAAGCTTTGTAAAATCTATTTTGTTGACTACATTCTGATTAGCATGTTTGCTATAACTGTTTGATCTGTGTACATATGTTGCAGTAGATGATATGATTTTGCTTGGTGTAGAATATTTACACCAAAAAAGCAAGAATATTCAACAACAAATTTATTGACAACATTCTTTGTTGTGCTTTGTGCAGATATTAGAGTCGATGATATGATTTTGCTTGGTATCGAATATTTACACACAAAAAAGCTAGAACATTCAACAACAAATTTATTGACAACATTCTGTGTTGTGGTTTGTGCATTTGTTGGAGTCGATGATATGATTTTGCTTGGTACAGAATATTTACATGAAAAAGCAAGAATATTTATAGCTTCATATTCAACAACAATTCATTGACAACTTTCTGCATTGTGCTTTGTACAGATGTTGGAGTCGATGGTGAAGAAGCCCCGCCCTACGAGGGCGGAGTCCAGCGACGTGGCCAATGCCGTGCTAGACGGAGCTGACTGTGTCATGTTGTCAGGGGAAACTGCCAAGGGAAACTACCCACTGGAATCTGTCAAAATGATGCAGAAGGTCAGTCATAGGTCCTCGCAGGTTAAGGAATTTAATGTTTCTGCCTATGTTATAGGGAATAACTTGGGTCAGTTTATGCTTTTTGAACTGCTTAGAAATTCATTCCTTATGGTTTCTTACTATTTGAAGAAGAACATAATTTATACGATATTATAATGTACAGTCAAACTTTGTTATCTTGAACTAGATGGGACTGTTTAACAACTTCGAGATATCCGAGAATTCGAGATATGGAGGGTAAAATACTTACAGAATAAGTGGTTGGGAATTACAAATCAGTTTGACATATCCATTGCATTCGAGATATAAGTGTTCGAGATATCGAAGTTCAACTGTAATTGCAAGCAGATTGAAGTATTTTGCATCCACATTATATTATGTTATACAAGAAAAGATAAATATGTGTAGCCAATCAAATAAGGTTTTACAACCAGAATTCAATTATCAAAGATCACAATGTAAGAACATGATCTATCAGTATTTCATAGATTAAAGTGTATTGAGGTTTATTAACCAATTGCTTAATATGTATTAATTTATTTTGTTCGATAGATTTGCCGGGAAGCGGAGTCCGCAGTTTTCCACCACCAACTGTTTGAGGAACTCCGAAAGGAGACCCCCACTCCCACAGACGCCACCCACACAGTGGCCATAGCAGCGGTGGAGGCCTCGTTCAAGTGTATGGCTGCCGCCATCATCGTCATCACCACCTCAGGAAGGTAAGATACTTATTACAGTGGGACCAAGTTTTTAAGAAGGCTGGATGGTATGTGGTCATTTTTAAACTATATTAATCTCCTTGAAAAGAAGAGTTCTGTATAAATATAGAGAAAACTGTTTTTAGGGTTAAAATATTTGGAATTTTTCTTACCTGTATAATAGTTTTTGGCTGTTTAGAGAATATTGTACATTTCGTGATAAAAAAAAGATTTAGTGTAGAAAATTTTGTGATAAGTTGAGGATATGATGCTTATTATTGATGGTAATTTTCCTGTCTTTAGGTCGGCCCATCTGATCTCGGCGTACAGGCCCCGCTGTCCGATCCTGGCCATCACAAGAATAGAACAGACGGCCCGCCAGTGTAATCTCTTCAGGGGTATCTTCCCTATCCACTATGTGGGCAAGTAACTCGGGGGTGGGAGGGGGGAGTAGGCTGTAGTTATACATGTATATTTGTCTATGCTGTCTCAGGGGCTGGGGATAGTCCATATACTTGACAGTTGTATTTGTTCAGTATCAAAATTGGGATAGCCATTGAACTTGTATGATTTGTCTAGTGTTACATGTATAATCACAGTTTCTTAGCACAATGAGTCTCTTCTGAATTTGTTTACTTATACCAATGTGGTATGAGACTGAAACATACGATGGCCGATAGCGGCCGCCACTGTACACTAACGTTTTGTGTTTAGCGTGTACAACGTTTCACTGAGACTCACTGACACATTAAACCTAAAAGTAAAAGTGTACAAAGTGTACAGTGTCATTGCAAAATCTCATGTACACTCTACACCAACGTTATGTGTGTAAATGTCAGGAAAAGTTTCATGTACACTCTTCATCTAAAGGTAGTATCAAATAACAAAACAACAAAACATAACCACGTGGTTGAGTTGCCGAACCTCTTTGGGCGTTTTGCATTTAAAGACATCTAGGAGACAATTTTCTTTTTTCTTTTCAATTATACATGTATGATGAATTTGGAAATCATATTTATCAATTATATTGCCACATTTAGAAATTAATAACTTAAATTTTCCCATTTCAGAGTTTTCTAAAGAATTTTCAAGCTTGCCGCATAAGCAATTGTAAATCCAAGAAACATGTGCGTGTCTTAAAACTAAGACGATTTACGAACCAATTGAAATGGGACAGGGGTAGCAATGTGGGGGGAAGAAAGAGGGAAAAAATAGATTACTTCTTTGCATATTGTTACTTGATACTACCTTTAGATGTAGAGTGTACATGAAACTTTTCCTGACACTTTACACACATAACGTTGGTGTAGTGTATACATGAGATTTTGCAATGACACTGTACATTTTGTACACTTTTACTTTTAGGTGTAATGTGTCAGTGAGTCTCAGTGAAAATGCTGTACACGTTGTTTCATCACGCAATTTAATGAATTGTTCTATCATGCTTTGCACTTTATATTCTCAAAGGTATGCGGGGCTATGTATATATACTTATATACGTATATATACAATGTTTACTATTCCAATATGCTCTGTAGTGTGTAACTATCTTATATGTGTAACTGTCTCTTCTCGCCTTGTATCCATGCAATCACACCATGCACTAACTATACCCCCATCATGCTTTGCACTGTATGTATCTCAGTATGATTTGGTCTATATGCATCCCGTCATGCCTTGCGCTGTATGCATATATCCCATCATGCTTTTCTCTGTATGTATCCTATCATTCTTTGCAATGTACACAGAGCCTCGCCTTGAGATTTGGACCGAGGACATGGACAAGCGGATCTACAAGGCCATCGCCTTCGGAAGGGACAGGAATTTCATCAACAATGGGGATTTCATCATCATAGTGACCGGCTGGAAATCAGGGTCAGGCTACACCAACACCCTGAGGATTATCAATGCCCCCGAGACGGATGAGGGGCCCATACTGGGGGTACCCATCATCAAAGATTACAATTGCAGTGTAACAACAGGTCTTATGTAGCTCCATTTATTGATTTTATGTTGTTAAAATGCCACATTTCAGAAAGGGAAAAACTCAATCTTCTTTCTAGAAAATGAATTCAAACTGAAAAACTAATTTACTTTCCCTTTTTAATCTTGACATTATAAATAAAGTACCTGCCTTTTGCTTTTGTGTTTGACAGGTTTGGCTGGCAAAACTAATTAAAAAAGATGATTTTTCCCTTACATGTGCATATTCAACATTGAAAATATGAGAAAATAAAAATACTGTATACAGGGAAATATTCGCCCTCGTTTTATTTTTTTCCCCTTTCGCCCTCACTATCAGCGAATTTAAGACGATGAATTCCATTGTCACAAATGATATGACTGATATCTCATTTACCACAAATGAAGACGGTGTAAAGTCTTCTACAAGTGAAGAAAGGCGAAAATAACACCAGGTCAAAAATTACCCTGTATAGAGTAGCTTTATACACATACGGTTGTTATCAAAGTTTTTTTCCGACGTGTTTTACACTGTAATTCTGCTTACTTAATTTGCTTGTGTGAATAGGATCCGGGTAATACATTCCTATTGGTAAACTGGTGGGTTTATTACTCCCCTTCACTGTAAATATTTTGTAACTTTAATTTTTTTTAAAAATTTTTGTTATTGTAGGAATAACCAGTGTGCCAAGTTTCCAAAAGATAGAAAGTGATTTGCCTAATAAATCATCTAAAACATCCCTCCCTGATAGCACCAAGGGTTCAAAGGACGATGTCAAGTTCTGATGAGGAAACGCACCAATGAAAACAAATAAACGTGGCTCAAAGTCACACATAGTCAAAGGGCAGACAACTTGGGTGAAAAACTATGGAATTTTGATGTTGAACTGAACCCGTTCAACAAATGTTTTAGTGATTTTTTTAATCACAGATTTTGTTTCTAGTGCTGATATACGTTCAGACAGATTTTTTTTTATATGTTTGTGTGAGGAACTTTTGTTTTATATATAAAATATCTATAATAAGGTATTTGTTTTTGCAGAAATATTAAGATATTTACATTTTTTTTATGAATATACGAATATTCATGAGATAAATTTGTCCCTACCAATATTTTTGTGTGTGTGTCTTGCAAACTTTAGAGTCAATAATTATCATTTTGCATAAATACTTTTTTTTTTAAACACAATAAAATTATGAAAACTACATGAACATTTTAGAATGTCGCGGATGTGCTGAATCTATTTATTATCAAAATATTTGAAACATCGTTTTTTTTTTTTTGAGTTGCTGAATTTTTTTGTTATTGAAATTAAAAGTGCTAATTTGTTATTCTTCAGTTTAAATACAAGGAGATAAATTGGCCCGTAAAATTGTAGACTTACAGGATGTGAATCTCGTCTTATTGGGAGTAGATAATGCAATATTAATACGCAATTAATGCTGATATTAATCAGAAGTGGTATTAAAGATCAACCATGTAGTGCTCACTGGCTATACACTGGTTTCATCAATATTTGCGGGCATCAATTTTCATGGTTTTTTTTAACGAAATCACATATATAAGGTCACTTAAATTTGTGGTCATTATCCTATCAATACAATGTGTCATAAGAAATAGCATTTCAATGAGCAATTATGTTTGTGGATCAACTCAACAACGAAATCTATGAAAATTGGTATTCAATGAATATTGATGATATCACAGTAGTGAATAACGCTCAGCAAACTATAAGTGATTTATATTGAGGCAAATTGAGTACACGTACATGCTGGTTTTTGTTTGTGGAAATAGGCCAAGTAACTTGTTATGACAGCATTATATTAAAGACCACTACATATATTAAAGATAATGGCTGTGTTAAGTTCCAGATTGGGTGAGCTGAAAAATTGCAAGGTATTTTAAAATGTGTAATGTGATACCGTATTTCTAGTAGATACAGGGTTTAGTATTCGTATAAGTATCGAATGCAGAATTAGAAAAATGATGGAAATATCGAAATCAAAACATTCAGACAATATTTGGCAGCTATTTTTATTGTGAAAAATTCAACGATAAAAAGCTGCTGATTTATTCAAACTTCCAAACATAATGTAGGTCAAATATCTTTAAAAAATCTCTTTTGCTAGGCTTGAAAAGGAATTTAAATTATTCACATTTACTCACATTTGCAAAATTTAAATTATTGACTTGTTCTAACATTTTTGGTGGAAAAAGTTGGTTTTCTGTTCATTTAAACTTTTCTTCGATTTACTATATTTTTTTTGTGCCCCGTTACTTGCTTTCTATATTTTGTTTTGTTGAAATGTCATGTTTGACGATGTTTGGCATGAAATAAAATCTTCAACAGTTCTTAGACTTTATTTGTTCATTTTTCTTTTATTATTGTTAATAATAGAGCATATGAAATGAACGGTTAGTTCCTCGATAAAGAAATCTCCAATTGTAAATTATAGAAGATATACAATCTGTAGTAAGAAGGCAGTCATTTAACGTTTAAATGTCCACAACTGTCTGCAGTGGTAGAGGTTTTTTTGTCGTAACTTATTCATAAATACAGCGAAGTGGCCGGTAACATGCGATGTGCCGGTGTGGCGTTTTTGTAGAAATGATTTAATATCATTATCATTTTATCTAATATTTTTCTCCCGAACTATTTAGCGGATGTAAGGCAAACATGGCTAAAATCAGTAATGAGTTTAAACTTTGTAAAAAAAATATTGATCACTTCCTCTTAAAAATGAATACAGAAAAATAGGTTATACGATTGATCTACCATTTATTAAGATTTCTTCTCGAGTATAATTGTTTTGTAGCGTTAATTACAATCATTTTCAAGTTTAAATACATATCCCAACCGACCTCCTTAACTTATTGATTGATAAACTTTTTCAGCTCACCTGGGCTAAAAGCTCAAGTGAGCTTTGCTGATTTCTTTTTGTCCAGAGTCCGTTTGTTCGTCCGTTTGTCTGTCCGTCCGTTTGTAAACTTTTTACATTTTCGACATCTTCTCCTGAACCATGCGACCAATTTCAATGAAACTTAGCTCAAAGCCTAATTGAGTAAAGGTGATTCAAGTTTGATAAAATGAATGGCCTCACCCATTAAAGGGAAGAATATTAAGAATTTAATAATTTCAAAATCGAAATTAAAATGTAAATCTAGCTTTGGTTGATTTACTATACATAGAAATATTTTCAAATTGATAGAATTTCTCTAAATAAGAAATTATGCTTTTTTCGTTGAAGATTTAGATAAGTCAATAAAACGGCGTTTTAAGAAATAATATGTCTACGAATAATTTATTTACATTTTTATATAAAACAGTTTTATAGTGAAATAGATTTATGAAATTTCCTACAACTTTAACGACGTGCATTGTGCAAAAACTTGTATAATTGTCTATAACACAGTTTTCTTGGTGTAGTATTGAAGTTTCTTCAATTTACCAGTGTCATTTTCAGCCACAAAGAGGTTGTCAATAGTGTCCAGGCATAAGCCCCATGGACAGTGTAAATCACAATTATCAATGTAGCGGAGAAACTGTCCATTATGATCTATTATGTGAATTCGGTTGTTGTTTAAATCCACTGTGAGAATTCGACTTTGATTGTCTGTAGTGATACCAAACGGTTGAAAAGACGCATCGGAAGTAGATGGAAGACCAGTATATTTAAAACGAAACGTTCCGGCTTCACTGACAACTACTACTGCACCAGCAGTGTAGTCAGCAACACAAATATCCAAATTCTTGTTTTCACTAATGTATTTGATTGAACATTCAGGTGAATATAGAGATTCAGTTGAATAACTTTTGCCATTGTCTGGAATACTTTGTGTCTCTTTGAATTCAGAGGAGTAACGCACAACCTTTGATTCTGTGTTATCATGTTTAACCATCATAACCAAGAGGTCGTCAAAGAAAGTAAAACAAATATTGATGGGAAGGAACTCCATTAATCGTATCTTTTTGCTTATTTTTGTATTTTGGACCATGTTCACAGACCTATCACTAGGATCGGTGTAAATTAAATGTCCTCTCCTTGTCACTGCTATGTCTGACGGTCTCTTCCCTGATTTGGTTTGGATTGACGTCAAAAGTTTTCCCTGGAGGTTGAAGAGTCGTATAATATTATCCTCGCCACTTGACCAAACTTCTTCATCACTTTGGCATGACACATTGCGTAATCCCTTACAGACCGCAAGCTTGGTGTCTATTTCTGTAATAATCTTTGGTTCAACAAATAACACCCTTTTTGAAGGGGAGGTAACAGGACCTATGCAATCTTCTCTCTTGCTAGATTTTTCTAATTCAAACGACAGCAAACCAAACTGTTGATGGAGTTGTTTTTTGGTAATCTCATGAGCTGAAGATTTTTGCAGAGAAATTTTGAGTAAAGATGGCAATTGTTTGAATTCATCATTTCTAGATTTGTATGTAGAGACGCGATATACATTACTGGAGTTCTTCAATTTTTTGAGACCAAGGATGAATTCTGTGACTTCAGAAGCTATACGTGATAATTTATCTTCTTGTTTTCTCAGGAGAGCTATGTGTTTAGAATCAAACTCATCCCGGTAAGTTGTAAGTATCTGAATAATATGGTCTATTTCTTCTTTCCAGACCTTTCCCTGCTCGTCTAGGTCTTTTGTTAGTTGCACAGATTTTTTAGAAATATTTTGATATTGAGGATATATAGATTTCTCAAACTCTTCAATATCTTTCTGAATGACTTTTTTCTTATCGTTAAAACTTTCCAAAATGTCTATTATTCTGTGTTGTACATGTTCACCAGACTTAATACATTGTGTACAAATAGGAATGTCACATTGTACACAGTAAAGTTCACATTGTTTCCTGCTGTGTATTTGGCAATAAGGAGTTAATTTACTATTTTTGAATTGCATCACTCTGTGTTCAACAGATTCATCTGAAAGATGTTCCCCAACACAATCTTTGCACATATTTTTGAGACAAATGTCACAGTACAAAAAAGACGTACTTGAAACAGGAGTTTCACAGAGATGACACCGTAACACATCCTGGGCAGTATTGGGGGAATCCATTATAAGCCGTACACAATCCTGAAAAAAGAATAAGTATTAAAAAATATTATTCTTTAAAATGTCATCTTTTAACAATAAGTTTTTGTTAGCAATGAGGTATGTTCAGCATTCTATATAGAAAATTGATTTAAGAAATTATGATTTTTATAATAGCATCATTTTTTACAGTTGTAACAAACATCAGGTTCATGGGGATTTGACGAGGGAGGAACAACAAACAAAAAGAACTTCTTAAATAAGACGGGCAGCAACTGTGAACTTCAGTGATTAAGGTGACCAAAAACGCAAAATAAAATGTCATATACTAAATTTTGCATAATAAACTACAAACCTTAAAAAACCGAACATGGTCATTTTGGATATTTACTCCTATACTGCAAGCTATTTGGTTGATATCACGAGATGAATTTAAATGTCTGCTTCATAACTGATTGATTAAAATTTTGATTGGAGTTACATTACCGAGACATGCATTTAGAACGTATAAACAACATTCATAAAAGCATTGCTAAATTAATTAGCACATGTTCAAACCTTTATGATATCACAATAAATCTCACATAGTTGTTGGCAGAACCATTAAATTACTTAAAGCATACTGTAATTCTAAACGACCCCTGAATTCGGTATTGAATTTATGTTGATATTTGTTTCTGATTAAATAAAAGACAAAACATTGATCTATTCCTAATCTGCTTTGATTAACATTTAAAAAGAGGTACCATTAAAGAGCTCTTGCACACCTTAAATGTCAAAACAAACAAATGGGGTACATTTTTTCTGAATCGTTATTTTTTTTAAACTAATATTTAATATAATAAATCCAAATTAAAATTTTTTTCACTTTAAAGAGAAAGAATCAAATGCAACTAATGATCGAGAGTCAAGGAGGCAATCCTATTGATACATTTCATTAAATGATTGTACAAAATTATTGCCTGATTGTTGCAATAAACACAATGCATTTGGTCGGTTTCGTCAATAAAAAATAAAAAATAAAAAGTTTTTGTCAAAAAATATAAGAACTATAATGTCAGCCTATAGCTAAGAAAACAATCCCATGTCTTTGGATCTATGA
>WFKH01011926.1:64517557-64547213 GCA_016163765.1 Magallana hongkongensis
TAAACTTTAGCAAAATACCCATTATAAAATGTTATAAACATTACACTTAGTAAAGAAAAACATGTCAATTTCACTTTGACATCCATCGACTTTAAATCATAATTACTTTTTATAAAAAAATGTTGCTATGTCATATACTTTGAAGTTCTTGTTTGGGCTTCAAATAGATATTTTAAAATATTTTGTTTAAACATTTCGTCTATCTATAAAATAACGCATATGTTTTAAATCAAAAGCGATTTACATAAAATTGGGGTAAATCTGTAGGCCTCCCAAGCATGATTCACAATGACACTTTTATTCTCTACAAAGTTTACGTAAAATATTCTAAAATTGTATTGATCTTTCACCTGCACCTTGCTGTTACATACTTTAAAATATCTTCAATTGTTTACAAGTTGCAAGAATAGTTTCCAAACCATTAGTTTATCAAAAATCATTTACATCAATAGACGCTTTAAAACTGCCGATTATTTGATGCTGAATATTGATATGAATGAAATATGTCCTTCTAGTATTGACACCATCATCTATGTAAAGTAGGGATGTCAACGAGTACTCGACTATCGCTCGGTCACGCCGATAATCGACTAAAAGTTTCTTAGTCAATTTCTTTTTATAAAGTTTCTTAATGCGGCAATTTTAGGTTTCGAATGAAAATAACAGTTTTCTTTTGTCGGCATTTTAAGCATACAATTTGCTCCATCGAACGAGTTTCCCTGGTAATTTTTTTAAGCGGCTAAAAACTGACCCCTTTTGATTTTGTAGATATTGTTTTGAATAGAAGTACATACGCAAACGTACTTTTGGAGATCTAATTTTGTGGTTCTTCTAATCCGTTATTCATTGGATTAGCTGTTTATTTAATAAAAAAAATTAAACATATCAGTAATCATCTAAAGGCGTTTGTTTTTATAATCATTAACTTTAATTGTTGATTTGACACGTACGGAAAATGAGTTAATATGAAACAAGTCACATTTGATTTGCCTAAGATGAAATGGAGATCAATTATGTGTAAGCGTCGCAAGAAAAGGGAAAAGCAAAGATATTAGCCAACAGAAATTTAGATAAAATACTTATTAATTAATATGAACTCAAATACATGTTCATCTAGTGCGTATTATCATAATTTTTTAAATATTTATGAGCTTAAGTTACGGTTTTTGTTACAGTAGCAAAAAGGACACACAGTTTCAAATAAATCGACGAGTACTCTACTATCGCTCGACTAATGGCCCCGATTAATCGACTAAGCCAACTGAGAAAAATTGACATACCTAATGTAAAGGAAACAAACTGTCGAATGGAATGCAGTTCGTCAAAAATGATTACGACGTCATATCATATGAAGTACAGACAAGTGACTTTCTACACATCGCTGTGAAATAAATCGGGAAGCCTCAACCTACCTGCGTGATTCAAATACTTAATCTCTGCTATTAATAGCAATATAAAATCGTGTTGTTGGTTTGTGTATTTAAAAAAGTTTTTTTCACATTGTGGACATTACAACAATAAGTATTTACCTTAAACACTAAGTATTGTAATTAATAAAATGATGATATAAAATATATTGACATATTTTTTTTTACAAAATTAATGCATGTAACATGAACACAAAACAAATTCACTTCTGAAGCAATTCTTTACGCTTGATATTTGATTGTTTTCACATTACCCGTTGAACACTCTCCAACAATGAGGTTGTCATTGGTGTCCACACAAATACTATACGGGCTTTGTAGATGACAGTTGTCAATGAAGCCGAGGAACTGTCCGTCTCGATCAAGGATGTGGATGCAATGGTTATTCTGGTCTGCTGTCAAGATTCTGCACTGGCTGTCGGTAGTTATTCCACGTGGACTGAATGACTTTTCTGTAGCAGAGGGACGGCCATTGTATGTAAACCGATGTTTTCCGATTCGATTGACAACCACTACTGCATGAGCATCACTATCAGACACACATATATCTAGATTTTGGTTTTCACAGATGCATTTAGAGTGAAGAAAGGAATAAAGAGGTTGACCTTTGTCATTAAATTGAATAGTTTGTTTATCCATTTTGTCAGAGTAATGCACAACTTTTGATTGCTTATTATCATAGCTGACCATAATAACCAAAATGTCACCACAGGAAGTACTACATACGTTGCGAGGTATCCATAGCTCTAATCTAATAACCTCTTCAATCTTCACAATGTTGACAGCTTTATCTTTGCAATCAATGTAAAGTAGGTCTCCGCTCCTTGCCACTGCTATCTCCTGTGGGGAATTACCCGACTTAGTTCGGATTGACTTAACAAGTCGTCCTTGAACGTTGTAGAGTCTCATCATGTTCTCCTGATCACGCGTCCAGATTTGTTCAGTCGTAAGACAGGACATAACAAGAAACTTTTGATCGATTCCAGACTTTAAGTCTATATTTGAAATTAAATGTGGTACATCAATTAGCAATTTGTCAGGTGTAGATGGTTCGACATTTGAGGCGGATTCGTTTAAACTGATGGACAACTTGGACAAAAAACCAAATTGTTGATAAATCTGTTCACTACCGATCTTTTTAGGGGTAAAACTTGGCAATGACAATGGGTGCTTTTGGGGCAATCTTCTGAATTCATCATTAATAGATTCGTATGCAGAAATAAGACTGAAGTCATTGGACTCTAGGAACATCTTCAAATTTTCTATGCCCTTTGTGATTTCCGAAATGGTGATAGTGATTTCCGTTTCCTTATTATTTAGGACAACTAGATGTTCAGAATTCATATTATCAAGATCAGATTTCAGTGTTCTGATGATGGTGTCTATTTCATTGTGCCACTCTACTTCCTGTTTGTCGATAGCTTCTTTCAATTTCTGAGAGTTTTCCTCAACAGCTGATTTCTGAATTACGATAAACGATGCGATTTCTTGATACTGAGGATATATTGCTTTTTCTAGCTCTTGTAAATCTTTCTGTAAGAATGTTTTCTTTTTCTTTAAACTCTCTAAAATATCCACCTTTTTGTGATTTTCATGTTCACCGCAGGAAATACACAGTAAACAAATTGGAATATCACATTGTTCACAGTAAAGAAGACACTGTTTAGTGCAATGTTTTGGACATTTATATGTAGATCCCCGTTTTTTGAATGGCACTACTTTGTGTTCTTTGGATTCGTCCAATATATGTTCCCCCACACATGTTTTACATAGATGTATGATACAAACGTCACAGTACAAAGGAGGCATAGGCGTCTCACAAATATGACACCGTAACACATCCTGGCCACTGCAACATGGATCCATTGTCAACGTATATCTTTGTTCTGAACAAGAGTTCTGAAAGATATAAACGTAGAATAGCTACTTATTTTTTTAATGTTCCTCTATGTAAAGTGAACAATTGCAAACACGTATGAACAAAATGATACTTATTGCCACACTGATTCTAAATTGATAATTTACACATGAATTGTAATTCGAAAAGTTCATAATTTAAATTGCTTGCACAACGTATATTACGTTTTGCAGATGCATCCTTTATAGATTTATATTTTTCATACATTCATTTGAATTGCTGGTGTTGTCAATTGTACCTTTGTTATAACCATTCTTTGTTTTTAAAATGGGTGTCTGCTGAAAAACCTTTGGAAGACGAATACAGGCTTTCAATTACATTAAAGTTAAAAAAAATAGCCATGTTAATAAGTAAATTATAGAGCTTAAGTTTGTTGTGAAAAAGATAAAATGAAATAAAAAACAAGGCAAGCTTACATACCCTTCACTCCCTAGTATCTTGACAATGCAACATATAATGAATGGCAGAATAGGTAATAATTATACAACATTATAAGATTGACTGTATAATTTGTTTTTTGAGTTTTATCGAGAAATGAATCTAAAAACTGCAGCTGAAAGCTTTCATATGGTTTGCGATCCTGTCTTTAGATTCATTTCTCGATGAGCAAAACGGAAAATACAGTGTCAATGCTAATAATTCAATTTTAAACACAAATTATGAACATATAAAAAGAATCAGCAAGAAACTTACTGACACGCGGAGTGATTTTATTTAAGACTTGTTGATTTTAACACTTTAATTTCTCTAGCTCCGAATGTACATTAACGTTGATCGAACAATTGTGATAAACAGAATTGTTGATAAATGATTTGGATGACATTTTTGTATTCTGTTCTATGAACATTGATTGCTGAAGTAGGTTTGTGCTTTGGTCGTCCGGAACACAGCTGGGCCCTGCATCGCCATCGCTCGCTGACGCCAAGTTGGACAATGTTTTACCGATTGCGATTGTTGGTTACCTATGCATTTTCCGGCATAACTACGTATAGATCCTTCGTTTCTATGCTCATGAACATGATATGACAAATGTCTACCCTGTCTTGCTAAATGCCTCTAAGGCGGTATGTCGTGTACAATTGTTTACCTTTTGCATTCCTAGATATGTCTCAAATAAATTTTGAAAACTGGTATTTTTTCACTGTTTTTTTCTGAATAGCAGATATCCTCGTTGAGGTTATTGATCGCTTCTTTTATGCAGTGATTGAAAAGCATGTTTTAGCAGACATTTATGTATATTTCATTTATTACACATTTGCCAAAATTTATGTAGATTTATCCTATTTGTATGCGGAGTAATCGTTCTTGATATGATCTAGATTAGATTTGTCTTTAATCAAAGATTTAAGAAAATAAATTTAACAAATTTACCCAATACACAAAATTTTATAATAATAATTATAATTAATTTGTAATAATGTCAAATTTGTTCAGTTCTTGACAAAAACATTAAAAAACTACTAAGGCTAATGCAAATATATAGACTACTCATTCATCTGTGTTGTGTTTGTACGGTATATATATCCCTCGATAACGTATAGAATGTGATGAATAGCATTTGGGTTAGCTGTGCCCGCGTGTTGAAAGAAGTTCGGGCATCAAAATTTCTTTGGAAAATGAATGAAAAATTGGTCTATAGTGAGAGTTTGGGGTAAAATAATGAAAATAAAGAAAATTGAATTATAATTAGAGGAACGAATATTAGCCCCGTAGTAGTCATCATAGAGAATTATTTTGAAAATATGCGCATCTTTACTTTTATCTTTAACAATAACAAAATTCCGGATAATATTCACGTTGGCACGGTGTCTACTAATTAGTTTTAAGTGCAGCGGTTTACGAGATGTGTCACAAAAAAAGAGGAAAGATGAACCGACTGACTGTCGATCAAACACATTATACTTCACCTTTCTAACTGTTGCAGTGGTTCATGTATGCATGTAACTAAATATAAATATATGCTAAAAAATGAAGGTAGACATTTAACATTTTAGTGATTAAAACCAATGGTTTTTTATTTTTTTCTCAAAAATTCACCTTTTTAAAAAATCAAATCAATCTTGATTGCAACGTAGTCTGAAATAAAATATAGGTATTTGTTTGAGCTTATAATGCAATTATTTTTTTGGATGAAACCAAGCAATAGCTTGCATTGTGTTTAGGCGCATTGTATATATATATACAGTCAAGGGACATACTTATTCGCCACCGGTGCGCAAATTACGTTGCATTTTTTTTTTTGGCATGGTCGGTAAAGTAGGGCTGTGCGCTTTAAATAGACACAACAAATTCCCTTTCTAATTTTAACTTTGTGATGTAATACTAAAATTGAGGACGTGTACACACGGTTTTTGTCTTCTGCTGTATATTGTTTGTCATTAAATTTCAAACAACATGAGCCAAAAGGGAAAAGAATTATGTACTAACGTCAGAAATATTATTGCAAAAGCTTATAGAGGTAACAAAAATACATCAAAGTTGGAAAGAACATTAAGAACTCTTAAATCTACAATACGTAATATTGTGGAAAAAAAATGAAGAAACGAGACATGTAGAAAATCGAAAAGGACGGGGAAGGAGGAGAGTGATTTCGGACAGAGATAAAAACAAACGAAGAAAACAGACGAAGAACTTACGCACGAAGACATAACTGGTTTTGTTAATAAGTGCAACAATAATACATTGTGCACCAGAGATAAAAAGAAATATTTAAGAGCTTAGATACAAACGGAGTGTTGTCTGGGAAAAAAATCGCAATTTGCGAGGTCAACTAAAAAGCTCGGTGTAAGTAGTGTAAAGAGAGGAAGAATTGGACAGTTGATCATGATTGGAGTAAACTGGTGTTAAATGATGGAAGCCAGATAGTAATTGGAAAAAATAAGAAAGTTTATATATGAAAAAAAAAACGACAGAAAATGCATTGCCAACTTGTGTGTCCGCCATCTCGACGACATCTGGGTATCATGATCTGAGGATGTGTATCTATAAAGGGAACTTTAACTGATGAAGAAGGTAACTAAAATGTCTGTAAATTACATTGAAATATTTGACAATAACCTTTGGCCTATTTTAGCCAGACATTTCCCTGATAACCAATATGTATTTATGGACGACAATGCTCCCGTACATAGAGAGAATTTAGTAAAGGAATACATCGCCAATAACAATATAATTACAACATCATGGCCGGCACAGTTTCCTGACCTAAATATCGGTTAAATATATTGGTTAAAATAAAAAAAAGAACAATGGAAAGTAGGAAACCCGTGCCGAATTCATTAACGCAAAACAGCAACTCATGGCGGAAATTCGGACTGCCTGGGAAAATATACCTACCGCTTATATTGAGGACCTGTGTGCGACCAATCCTGGAAGACTAATTGAAGTTTTAAAGATGAAAGGCAATCTTGCAAAGTGTTGAGGTAAGTGTTGAGGTGTTGAGGTAAAATTTTAAATAGATCCTAAATATCAAGGTGCGCGATATTCGAAGTCCGGCGGCCATTTTGAAGTGGCGAATAATCATTTCCTTTGACTGTACCTTAAAAAAGCCGTTCTGTTAATTTCAAACATAAAAGACGTAGCGATGAAAACATTTTGGTTAAAGGCGTAAACTTCTTGAATCAAACATATGTCTTCAAATTTTTCTTAAAAATGACAAATAATTGAAGAAAATTTGAATAAATTAATGCAAAACGTCAAACGGATTTGTATAATTCGACGCATTATTTTTACGTATGCAACGTATGAATACATTAACAATACTTTTTACAAACCTGATCGAATATGGCGGAAGCAGGTATTACCTTTTCTTGAATGTCTGTCTTTCTACCTGCGAGATCATGCAAGCATTTCAGACTTTATAAGTACGTGTACGGCAACAGTGAAATGCATAGATAAGATGAGTTTAAAGTTCCAGAACGGTGGGGCGCGGGGTTCTGCTAACAAGAATGGCTGATGTAATATCGTGATTTAAGGTTTATCGTATACAAAGTGGTTACAGTGTTTGTCATTTCTAATAACTTTTTACAATAAAACCTATAAAATTTATAATAATCATGCACCCTTGATCAAAACCAAGAGTTCCAAAGGCCTTGACGCTGACCTGAGTATCATAGCTCGTATATGGAATTGTCAAATATGGTCACGTGTCATTGAGTAAAAAGTTAAAAAGTAAAATTTTCGTCTCCAAGATTTGATAGCTTAAATGATTTGTTCAGTCGAAGTCACATAGCCAGAGTAGCGTATAACTATTGCTTGTTTCTCATGATCATTGTGCATAATAACGAAGAGACCAAGCACAATGAGATATCCGCCCTCTGTGAGTTTGTTCTTCACTATGTTTACAGTTTTTGTTATATGTTTAATCAAGGTCTCCAGTCGTTATTACAATGATTTCACCGGTTACCTGACTTAGTTTTGATTGAGTTTATAAGCTCTCCTTGAAGATAATATTGTTGCATATTTTTCTGACCATTCATCACGATGTGTTAATGATTTTCATATTTCATGCTCTGTGTGTATATCTGTGACCTCCGTGTTTTATCAGAAGGCGATCGATCCGTTTGTGAGAACATTTGATACGAAAAAAAAAATCATTGTTTCGGCATCTTCATCTGCTTTGATAGATATTGCAGAAAGAGAACTAAACTGTTGATAAGCTTTTTAGTTTTCAAACTTGCAGGTAGAATATCTTGGTAAGGTAATTTAGACTTTTTGATTGAGGAACTCTTTTGAATTCAATATATATTGGTGTGTAAGCATAAACTAGACGTTTATCTCTTGAGCATTGTAATTTCTTAATTCATTTTTGAATATTGTAACATATAAATTCAATGCTCTCTAGTATTTCAAAGTTGTGCGTTTGTATATCTGGCCACTCACTGTAAGTAAAGCAAAATGCTGTTGTGTTATTTGTGCGACACTTTTTCACAAGTTTATGTTTTTGTTTGATATGATCATATATTAAGTAAATTGTCTTGTTAAATCTAATAAGTGTTAAAACATTGTCATTGTTATAACACTCATAAGTAAAGATACGTACTTTTGTAACAATTTTCTATGAAAACTCGTTTTTGACAAATTACATATTTTAGATCTCATATTTGTTTTGAATCCTACTAGTATTATCTTTTGATTATTTCATAACTTATCATTATGATATGTATATTGTTGTCTTCATATACAATGTAAATAATTAGTAGAATTTGTAGAACTAATAAATCATAATTTGTCGCTTGCTTCAGTTTTGTTACCACTAAAATTCAATAAACGAAACAACTCAATTGTGTTGATTACACTATTAGAAAGACAACACAGAATAATATCGAGTCAATGTAAAACTTAATAAAAATAAACTTAATTGAAAAATAAAGTAGCTTATACATTAATCAAATGTTCAAAAGCGATCAATTTGAAAGTTTGAATGCTTTAAAACGGTTTTAATGAATAATTCAAAAACATATATAATTAAGGTTCTCGAAGCTATAGTTCAATCGTCGCATATTTTGAGAAGTAACATTTAAAATTACAAATGGACAGCATAGATTAATCTACCCTTAACAAAGTTATGTCTCTTGGCCGTCATCTTTGGGGGAAACCCATATATTTCTCACAGTAGCCTTTGTAGTTCAGAGGCTAGTACCTTTGTCATTTGACTATAAAAATCCGTTTCCGTTGTGTTTTTTGATTGGTCCAGTATGTTTCATCGCACAAATCTAAGAAATAAATCAAACTCAAAGAGATATCACAAGACGCTCAGATATTTGGTAGCAAAAAGAAAGATTTTTTTTTTCCTTTTGATCTTTTGGTTGACCACGCAAAGGGAAACGAATATCTCAATTTAAAAAAAAAACAAAAAAACAACTTCAAGCCAATTTACTTTTTTGCAACATTTTGCAAGTACAAAAAAATATCTAAATATATTCACTGTATTTTTGAATATATGATCGATGTCGTTATATCAAATTGACCTTACCAAAATGTCATTTCTAGTACCTAATTCTTCTATGTTTTTCTTATTGAATTGGTTAATGTGTTTTAAAAATAGTAGAAATTGTTTTTAAGAGATAGCCCTGTAATAAGATTGGTAGTTTAGAAAAAAATGTGTGAACAGTACGTGGATTTACAACAGTGTACCTTGCATGTACAACATTTAAAAGCGCACGTATAAAAATATTAAGTTCAAAACCTTCTACGGGTGCAGTAAATTACACATTGCTGTGACACTAATGCAAATTTATTATCCTAGATTTATTCCATAATTTCTGTGCTCACTCAGTAATATTATCATAATTTTTATGGAACTATCAATGATGACATACCGCTAATAGGGACACACTTTCATGAATTAATCAACACTAAATTTTGTCAACAAAACAATGTAAGAAATATTTTATTTTTAGAACGGTTAATGCTTAACTACCTAATGAGACAGGTATATGGTTTGATGCTCCCAGGGAGAACAGGATTTCATTAGCTTTTTAAATGTATTTTTAAATGTACTGATGTACGTATATAAGAAATAAGGAATCTCTTCTTTAATAAGAAATAAGGAATACTCTTTGAGTATTATGAGGTGATAATTTTGGTCGGGGCGTAGCTAAATCCAATAAAGCCCCAACAGTACATCATTTGAATTTATTGGACTGTAAATACAAAATCGATTCGTTGTGTTATCACAGACAACAACAATGAAAAAATGTAAAGATATCAAATTCCATGGTTATGTATTTAACAAAATATTTTAGATCAAATCCAAATGTTCAACAATATAAAACACTGTTTCAATGTGACAAAGAAAACTTATCAGTTTTTTAGTTATTAGATAGTTATATTTGATAGAGTTCGCTCTCTGGGTTAACTTTGTATCAGTTATTGGCTATCCCTACATCATGCTTGTAGCATTATTTTCATCTATTAGATTTTAATTTATACATATTGTACATATGTTTTTTTCTCTACACTGTACTTCAATTTTGATAATAAAGTTCATTGTCATTGAATATCAATTGAATAGTAACTATTATTCATCAAAAAGGAGCATTACCTTTCTTAATAAATGAAATACATAAGATACTTTAAACAAACATGAACATTAGTAAGCTGTTGTTGAAGCCAACAATAAAAGCCAAGTTTGAAAAAGCCAAGTACTGTAAACAACTTTAATACTTAAAACGCAGTCGTTAAAAAATCAAATATGTATTGACAACATGTGAAAAAGAACTCAATTAAGAGACGGGTATTCTTTGACGGCATAATTGTTCGGGTACGCTAAAAAGGAAAACAGATTGACCATTTAAGAAAGAAAATTTGTAACTTACCTTCTCTAACTGAGGAATAATACAGCCTTCCCACAATGCCTGTTAGAAATGAGTTTACATAATCATATGTAATGAGTTCATTGATTATTTAGTAGGTTATTTTTTAATCTAATCCGAGCCTGTTTTCATCTAAACATTTTATTTTTAACTCAACAATCCTTTATTTTAAGCACATATGTTTTAAACGTTTACATTATTCACCATTGAAAACAACTCGATATGCTCATGTTTTAGGATGCCACATGTTGTATAAATGATGTAACCATCATCTTTGCTTACCTTATTAATATACTTACAGACTTCTAAACGCATTTCGGGTCGTCTAAAATTGCACATAAATTTTTTTTCAAACTTGTTGACCATTTCTTTTCTTTTTTAGATATATTGAGGCTGAAATTTATGTATGAAATGACCAGTTAGATTTGATTGCATGGATATAATGTGCACATGTTTCAGATTGCAAACAAGATACTCGATATGCTTATGTTTTAGGATGCATCATGTTGTATAAAATATTTCACCATCACCTTTGCTTACCTTATTAGAATACGTAAAGTACGAACACATTTCAAAATGCATTTTGAATTTGAATTGAAAAAAAACACGACGCGAGTTTTTTCTTACCTTCTTTGAATAAATTGAGGCTAAAATTTGTGCATCAGGGGATCAGTTGATTTAGTTGCATGGATCTAGAGCAAAGAGAGTTTCAGAGTTCGGGCAAGAAAACTCACTTTAGTTACCTAGATGGATAAATTTTTCGAAGGTGGCAAAAATCATTCTCAACAAGATATATGTGGACCAATACTCACAAGAGATATCCTATCTCTGTTGTGAATATACAAAATAACAAGGTCGACATTAAACAGGAGGTTAACATTGAATTTGTTTAAAAATAAAATCCCACTACATGGCATGCCCAACCAAAGAGTGTATTGTAATTTAAATCATCAGCGTCGAATAGTTGCTAGGAAACTTTGACGGAAATTTGTTCCAAAATTTAGGCTAAAAATAAACCGAGTCGTCGCTTGACAGTTGCCGTCTGGTTGGTACAAAAAAATCCCATCATGAGGCATACCTAATAAAGAATGTTTAAAAATTGAAGTCTCTGCAACTTAAAGGTGCTGAAACACAATGCGACAATAATCTGACAGACAGACAGACGGACGGACAGAAAATCAAAGGTAAAACAAGTATACCCCTTTTCCTCTGAACGGGGGTAAAATTAACTGAAAAAGGTATGCTTCCAAATAAATGTATGGTCAATTTTTAAAGTGACATTAATTTAAGCAATTTTGTAATTACTTCCTAGAAAGGAAGGAGGGGACAAAATGTCCGATACATTCTTTAAGAAAATATCCATATAAAGAAAAACATCTACATATGGTAAGGAGGTAAATTTAACCCCGAAAATCTATATCTATAAATTCAGACATTTTGCCAATTAACTATAAAATGCATGCACAAGAGTTATTGCTAACGTCTTTGGTATTTCAACACTTGTAATGTAATTATAGGAAAATTAATTAAAAATCTACTTCGATTTTTTTCCCCAAAGTTGTAAAAATGAAAGAAAGGTGCTGGACATGGTTTTGGGGATCCAAGTCAGTGAGAGTTTGCATGCATATATATATATATATATATATATATATATATATATATTTACTTGCAATGAAATAATATTGAATGATTACGTAACGAGTGAATATATTAACTGGGAACTTACTTAGAGTACACTTTAAGGTCAAGATGTAACAAATGTTAAAAAAACCTTAGGCAATTCGTTTCTTGAATGTGAGGGATAGAACCCATTTGCTTGCAAAGGACAACCTCTGGTGAGAAAATTGGATAGAACTTTCCAGAAAGAGGTAACAAGAACGCGGGTTGACTATTAAACGTTATGGTGAAAAGTGTAGGACGAGTTCATCATGCATCGAGGACAGATACCTTAGATCGGACATCTCTGATTAATACAAAAAGTTGATAAATAAAATTGAACAATTTAATGTGTTTTTAGATTTCATGACAAGAGCTTTCCAGAACGGGGTGCCCGGTAACGCGGGTTGACTAATTAACATCCTGCATGGCGGTAAGTGTAGGGTTAGTTAACCATCGGGCAGATACTTTGAATCTGACAACTTTTGTTTAAAAGATGCAAATAAATAATATGCATACACTAGCTTTTTATTTAAATTTCATACATTTATATACCACGACAGATTGGTAGTAAACCTTACACATTGATCTGTAAAGCATGAACAGATTGTGTTTTACGTCTATATGAATAAATGATGTATGCATAAACGGGGAAGTTGAATAGGATATTGGGGGTCTTTCATCTGCATTCTTCTTTGTGACAGTGATAAAAATTAAATGTATAGTGAAATTTGACTTAAAGAACAAAATTTAGGGATACGACGCACTAACTACCCACTCACTGGACTTTAAAATAAAATAAGTTTATTTTTCCCAGTCAGATGCAACAAAAAGAATTAAGGCCACGTACATGTTTATATCATCATCATTCAAGTTAGATTTTTCATACCTGCCCGCTCCTCTAAACATCCTGCCATGCAGCTAGTTTTTTATTTCAATTTTAAAGAATAGATTAAGAAAGCATTAAAGAAAAAACATTATATACAAAAATGAACCAAATAGATCTGATCTAACATATTAAGCATTTTATCATACTAATGTGTGAAGTGTTGATTTCCCCACTTGTGGGAGATATCACCTAGTTTTATTGATTGTAAGTCAAGTACTCGTTGACCAAGTAATTCTTCTTCACATGGAGTGTGTTGTTTAGATATAAAATAAAATGTTTAACAACTCATAACTATTTGGACTAAGTGAATTTTAAATGTAAGATGTTTTTATAACATATGCTAGAACTGGAGGATGCTTGCTTCCTACTGATCTATTAATTGTTATAACTTTCAAGGACACACGCTATACAATATGCCACATGCAATAATATTCATGGTTAAACGTGTAACAAATCGCTGTTGAACAAGAGTGAGGTGAAAGTTACTACATAAATTAAAAAGAGTGATATCGGTATTATTTTCACTACACTCTTACTAAACTGTTTTGTTTGGTGCAAATGTGCAAGTCTGCTTTAAGTTAGCAGCTAAATGAATTTCAGTGCACAGTAAAATGTTAACTGTTAGCTTGTTTCATACTTGTCGCATACTTGCTGCAAACCTTACGGCTTTGGAAAGACTGTCCTGATTTTCCTATCTTCTAGCAAATAAAATGCAGTAATGTCTGCATCAAGTTTGCAGCAATGTCTGCAGCCAACTAGATAATCAAATTTTGCAAGGGAGCATTTTTGGAAGGATGCATATTTTTATAATG
Source organism: Magallana hongkongensis (assembly GCA_016163765.1). NCBI lineage: Eukaryota > Metazoa > Mollusca > Bivalvia > Ostreida > Ostreidae > Magallana > Magallana hongkongensis. Next base: position 64,531,576 of record WFKH01011926.1, read on the forward strand.
AGAAAAATATACAACATTAGGTGCATGTGTATCATCTCTGTGAATGATGAGGAAAACGTCTGACAGACCAGACACAATGACGTCACCTACCCTGTACTTTCATTAACTCCTATGTTTATAATTCTTTACATTGTCACTGATTTGTCTAGTTTTGTCATCTGTGTAGGGCAGATATCAAGTCTAATGAACATCACTGCCATTTGACCAGGTCCGTGACTTAGATGGATTTGTGTCGCTATACTTACTCTTTGAAGATGTGGAAGTTGCATATTTTCCTTACCATTCACCTAGATTTGTCACTATTCAAAGAGGACGCATTGTACTGTCTGTTTATAAATGATAAAGAATACAATGGATTTGTTTATTTATTTTGTTAACGAAAAAAACTCAATCAATTTGCTTTCCATCGGACTGGTTAGTCAAAGTTAAAGTAGGCATGGCAAATTGTTCAAACAATAAAAGCGGTTTTAACATAACACGTTATGTACACATGTAGATAAACGAATCAATTTCCTTTAACAAGTAAAATCAAAGTCAAAATATATTCAGCCTGAAAGTAAAAAGGTTCATTATGGATGTAATTATATTTTAGTCATAGAATCACTGCGAAAAATAGCACAATGTACATTCATTAAGACTCAATTTAAAATCACAGACTAGTTAAAAAACGGGACAATATAATTTTAAGACTTAATTCAGAATAACAGAGAAAAATTACAATAACAGTTGCTGTTAATGGTAACTTTTGTAAAAGACAGTGACATTGTATTACTTTTTTTTTTACTTTTTCGTTTACTTATATTTCCTATGTAAATAGAAGCTTTAGAAATAAGGTAAGGTAACTAGATATGTAACATAATATTTTGGCAATGTTTTACGAGACATTTCTTTTTTTTCCAAAAAAAAAAAAATGAAAAATAAATACTGAATGCATAGTAATGTATCAGTTGTTCCCTTTATACCAAGCTCAAGCTCATTAGTATGTTAACCAAACCTCGACTATCGAGTTCTTCAAATAGAACTTGTATTCGAGATATATTTACAATTAACTCAATACAGAAAATAAAATTAAAAAAAAAAAACAATTGGACCCTAAACAACTAAAGAGTTTTCTCGATCTATATGATTACATACTTAATTCCGGTTTAACAGCATGTTAACAGCATGTTGCATACGTAATAATACGACTATAATACAACTAGCACAAAAAACGTATTAATGTATCGATGCGCTTTTACATTTAAAATTTGTACATTAAAACTAATTGTTTTTGCCCCGAGAAGTCTAGTCAAAAACATCATTCACTGTGTCCCAAGTGTGAAAAATCTTGGAGCATTTTTTGATCAATTCCTATGTTTCGAAAAGCAGTGCAATGCGGTCTCAAGGACATGTTACTCACTCATTCAGAAAAAAAGACGCATTCGGCACTTTCTCACGGACGCATGTTTTCATGCAGTTCTTAATTTTACTTAGGTCACTGTAGGTCTTAACTGATCGATAAACGTGGCGTATAGATTTCAGTCTTGTCAGTGTCTATAAAACGATGAACTAACAATACGTTTCCGTAAAAACCGCAGGAATCATACTTCGAGTGTGTATATATAAATATAAATATATATATATATATATATATATATATATGGTTAAAAATACCTAAAACTTAAACCTTTGGTACAGACCTTATCATTTTGTCAACGTCGTTCTGATAGTGAACCATTTTAGTTAGCAACTGTTTTAAATCATTCCGTTTTTGCTCTATTTTGGTTTTTTTCCTTTTCATTAATTCGACGCAATAATACATACTACCGATCGCATTTGGTAGAGTGTTTGTAAAAATGTGCCCATGGAATTCTCGCAAGCCTTTGTCAAGTTTCTTATGCAACAACTCATGCAGTTTTTCTTTATTCATTTTTTTAACGCGTGATTGAAATGAATTTTTGATTACCTCTTCGACATTAAAGATCTGTTTTGTTATCAATAAGGCACCTGAAGACAATGTGGAGACAAACCAAAATGTTGAGATGAAAGCAACTGCCTCTTGGTCAAGAAAAAAACTCCAAAAATATTTATTGCTTGCCCATACAATACCACATAGTACAGTCCAAGTAAACCCCTCCTTTTTAAAGCTAAGATTTAATACGGCCTCTGCAATTCCTTCAAACTCTCGACAAATATTTGACATTTTTTCGTAATTATCTGTTATATCTTGAATAATTATTTCAAATTCAGTTTTAACGATTTTTGGGACGTTTTCCTCTTACCATTTTTTGGTGGCTTTTACCATTCTTTCGTGAATTATTCCATTAATTTGCATTTTATAAAACGTTTCAAGTTTTGGCTCCTCTTGCAAAATCAGTGTTGACAATTCCTTAGAATTTATGTAATCGTATAGACTGGATATTATTTTTCCAGTAATGGCCATCACTATCTTTTCTTCGGCTGAGTGCAACTAAATATAAAAAAATTAAGTCTTATCAATAGTAAGGCATTTAAAATATAAAAAAACCCAATAAAATTGACATTGTTTTTTGGCAAGCTCTTGTTAAAAGCCGTTGTAACATTTTATCATGAGACATATTGGTACAAAATTAGGTTACTAATTGTGCTATTATTTGTGCTCGTTTTTTAAAGAATATATATATATATATATATAAACCTACTCTAAAATCAAAACAACTTGAAGACATCCTGATAAAAGTTACTCTAAAATCAAAACAACTTGAAGACATCCTGATAAAAGTTTTAAAAGAGTTTAAAAATTGTCGGTTAAACAAAAATAGCTGTTGTGAGTTTGCGTGACACTTCTTTCATTATAATGTTTTATGTTAATTTTTCAAAACATTTATTTTATAAACTGTGCATGTGGATATTTATAAGCAAAATCCAAACACACTTACAGTTTTTATTGCTTCTATAGTATTGATCATTATTTCTTCCAGGTGTTGGATCGTGATGTCGATTATCTCTTTGTTTCTTTTAATCTCAGTCAGTGCTTCGGAGAGTACTCAGTAGCTGATAAAATCACACTTGATAAATGTCTGAAAAAAACCCATATATATATATATATATATATATATATATATATATATATATATAAAGCGCCAAAATATTCTTTTAAGATTAATCAAATAAAATTACAGCAGAATTAATTTACATACGTTCCATGAGTTTGAATTCTTATATTCTCCTTCTTTTTTATCAACCTGTGAATGGCATCTTCAAATTCTTCAAATCGAGAACTGTACTCAGAGAAATCATCTTTGATCTCCTGAAAAACAATTTAAAGTGTAATGTAACGTTGATGTGTTGCTGAAATATTTGAGTGAAACAAAACTGATATTAAGATATATATGCAAACGCTCTTAAATTACATTATAAGCTACATACATTTCAACAACATTTTCTCAGCGGTGTTGGAAAGGAAACAAAACAAAACACAAAACTCAGATAAAGATATCATAGATTAGATTATTCCCAAAGAAGATTATTATGAAAAAAAATCAATCGTTGTAGAATTAATTCAGACCTTCTTTAAACATATATCAAAAATCACATTTTTTGTGACCCATGGCCGTTCTGCTCTCATCCTATCAGTTAATTTAATTTTGATCTCATCTCGCTTTTGTCTTCCAACATTTACACAATCCCATTTGTTTCTGACAAACAGGGTATCTTCTAGGTCAAAACACTGCATTGCTGACGCACTATCCTCTATTGTTGACAACACTGACAAAACCTAAAAAGTATTAGTGCATTATTTATGCATGCACCGATATGAATCTTGATTTAAAGTCTGTTCTAGGATATTTAGGCAGCACACTTGGACGATTTTTAATAAAATTACACATACATAAAACATGAAAGAAATTCAATTTGAATCGATGAGAGGTAAAATATCCAAGATATCTTCATTGAAACATTATCATTTTTCACTCGTAAAAGTTCACAAAAATAAAAACAGATTACTAACAGAGATTTATAATGGGAAATGTTGACATCTTGTTTTCATTCGGAAGTCACACGGAATACATCGAACATTTTTTCATTGTTATCACCCTGCTACCGTCATCAAACGTGCAATGCAAAATCCCCGTTAACTTTATATTTTTTAGCTGTATATTGAATCCTGACAAGGTGGAGGGGCGTTTCAAAGAAGATATCTTGTGACTTTTTCAAACTACGGTATGGACATCATTTGACCCTGATATGATTATAAATATGAACGCATTTAAGGAAATGTGCTGCATTAATATCTTTGGACAGGGTATAGATAGATATCTTAAGAGACTCTCGACAAAAAATTACTTATAAATTTGCTGTTAAATACAAAAACAATTACCAAACTTCATTCGAGGATAAATAAATGGAAAATGATGATATATTGCTTTTGGCTTTTAAACTAAAGATGCACTAATCATTCTTTAAGTTGTCCTTTAAATCTACATTTCAATCCTGATTTTTACCAAGGAAATATAATATTCAGCAAACGATTATCTCAAATAAAATTGTTTCACGAAATGTTATCATGAATATGCATTTTAAAATTAGATCTGCACGAGAAAAAGTTAAAATTATGATATATAAAAAAGTAGGGTACTACAGTATAATTAGGCCAACATTTTCATACCCTGTCTTTTTGCAAACCTCCAGCTCTAGAAACATCTATGACAATGACAAAGGCAACAGCTTTAGGAATGTATTCCTTCAGCATTTTTTTCAACTCTTCATCGTCACCAATCCCTGGTGTGTCCACAATGGTAACGTTTCCATTCTGTTCTCAACACAAGCCATTAAATTTTATTAAATGATAATATTTCTTTACAAAAACAGCTCACAAAAACTCATTTTGTTGGTTTTCTGGATGGCAATGATTATAAAATTGATTCATTTTTTACCTTAATTTTTGAAAATGGCAACGACACATCTACTTGATACATCGTGTTTTCCTTTTTGTCTTCATCTTCTAGATCTCTAAGCATTTCGCGTAATTCCTTATCACTGTTAAAAGAATGTTCAGTGGGTTCTTCACAACCACTTCGGTATGTTTTTACTCTCATCTTTTTACAATGCATGACTCTGTAAATTCTGCCAGTTGTTTCTAAAGCACCATAAGCTAAAGCATCTTGTCCTATTAGTTTATTGATCAGAGTGCTTTTTCCGGTGCCCGTCTCTCCTGAAAATAAGTGTTAAAAGTTACTTGAAAATATCTATTGTTTCAATTAACTTATTCAATTATTATACGGGTTTCATGAATTGTGTGTTCTTTTTTTTCTTGCCTCATAAAAATCCTAAAAAAACGCACGGTTACTTCGTTCAAGTATCGCTTATCTATTCTATCATGTAAGATTTGGGTCTAGGATCATGAAGCAGTGTGAAACTTTAGTCAAAATTTGTACACCGTCTTACTGTCTTAAGATTGAATACATCGAAAAAGATATGCTTTTAAATAAGTCTCAAAACTTACTGACGATTGGAAACAAATTTTAAAACTCTCTTCTGCCTTAGATTTTTTATGAAATTTTATACATGGTTTACTACTGATGTAATTGTTATTTTAAGATAAAACGGTCAGACGTTTACTACATCGTTTGTTTAGGGGGTTATCTTAAAGTTTGTTAATTTTTAAAGTAAGACGTTATGAGATTTTGCTTAAAATGTATCAACTTTGCATGTTTTTTTGTTTTGTTTTGGTTTTTTTTTTTTTTTACATTTTTAAATTTCTTCCCAAGGTATTTTTTTCTGTTCCACACATGGAAGTTTTCAAAGGCATCAAACGATCCAAACCCCTTGCTTTGTTCAGGAGTCATATCGGGGTTTTTTTTTTCTTTTTTGTATGCCCGGGTCAAAAATATAAAATACCTGGTTAATATCTTGAAATACGTGTATTAAGCCATATTTAGGGCGAGGTAAGGGAACGTTACAGAGGTTTAGGATTGCCGATCGAACCCTCTTGACGTTTCTGACCCGAGCCTAGATATTGCCAATACTTCAAGACATTTATGTTTATTCTACAATTTAATATCAATTTTATGGATCAAACGAGCTTTTTCGACACATTTTGCGTAATATCTGCAGTTGAAACCATAACGCTGTGGCTTCAACCAAGCAAATAGATAACGTCACAATACAAATGAAACGATGAGCAAAAGCGTACTTGAACTGTACTCGACCTCGTTAATTATTGTTAGTATTCGATATTTGTATTGTTTTGTTAAGTTTCAATTTTATAAATGATGGAAATGTAGACCTAAGTCTAATAGCGAGCGAAGTGAGCTTTACCGGCAAGGCGTGTGTGAATAGAACATTCAGACCACTTGCACATTCATTCAACAAAATTTTTTGGCGTCATTTACTCGGAACAGTAATGCTCTTTTTTTATCAAACCAGCAGTTTCCTGTAAATATTCACCCTCTCACGAGAACAAGCAAGGTAAAAATAATTAAAGACTATGTACATGCATTATAAATACTGCTGACACAACGTTAATGTAAACGGATATATACATAATTCCATTACATAGATTAACGGAGTCATCGCCCTTTAACCTCTGTGCACTTTCAAATACAATCGAGTGACGTCACAATGGTTTTCTTGCAAATTGATCCGTCAGAATTTTTTGGCGTCAGTAAATTTCGACCCATATTGCAATTCCAAGCATTGCAAATGGCGTCCTTGCGAGAATCAAAGTAAAACTTTTGAGAACCAGATAAAATGTGTAATTGCAAGGACGTCATGCTTTTTTAGGTTAATAAAACAGTATACTACGCATAGTTTTAATAATCGGGGGATATTTTAAAGAGCCAGACGACACAAAACCGACATGAACTCTGACGTTGCAATTACGTTTACATAAGGAGAAATAACTCTAACTGTAATTACTGTAAATTGAATAACCGAAATGAGAAATTCTTTCAAAATCATGAAAAAGCTAACGAATGATAACATTTCTTCAGATATATAAAACAATTGTAACTTGCACTCATTTGAATGTTCACATTTAATAGATTTTAAGAGGATTCCAGTAATTTCCGCAAATATCAGGTATTTCTGACCCTTGATTTTCGGGGGGGGGGCGGGGGGGGGGGGGAGTGGGGTTAGAAGTCAAGCCTACCTATAGAACACTATAAAACCTAATATGCCAAGGTTAACTGACATAACAATCACTTTTAAAAAGGAAAAAAAATTCTCTGAAATCTTTATTATTCAACCACATGTTATCCTAGATTATCCTACACTACTTCAACAGTACTCATAGAATCATAATTCAATAAAAACTCGAAGTATTGCTTATATACTGTTGAGTAAAAATTATGGATAATAAAACAAGATATAATGATTTAAATTCATTTACCTTTTTGCATCCATTTGTAAATTCATAGTATTTCATAATTAAATTATTACAATGATACTTATATACATATTTTTATAGGCTGCGCTCGCTCCAACGGTCGCACGGTAAAACATATTAATGCTTCATGATTCTGAGGAATGTTTTACAATATACTGTAATAGCTGAAGGATCGACTCGCCTGTTTGTTGTGTAAGAACGATAACGCAACTCTTTTTGTCAGTAAAAATTGATAGTGACACATTTTTTTAAATATGGTACTTTATCATATATTTGCATCACCTTGATTATTTTTTTTTTTCAAAGATTGTTGAAAATGTTGTGGGTTTTACAAAGTATATTAGATATGTCCATCCAACAAATGATTATGACTGTTATTCTTTCTAAAATGATGATTTATTCAGGTGTGTAATTTAATTTTCGAACGAAAGAATATTGCATAAATTGTTAACTACAGGAGTGAAATATGGCATCATTGATAGCATTTTTATAATTATTTTTTTATATCAGGACTGTTTATGATTCTTCATATTGAAATACAAACGAAACAGATTACCTACTACTACAATCCCACAATCACGTTTTTCAAGATCTTCCATCCCCTTTTTTAGCAATTCTTTGATCTCTGGGTTCGTTTTTTCAAAGGCTTCACCAACATGTTCCAAAAATGCATCTTCTTGGATTATCTTAAGTACTTTTTCAAAATTATTTAATAGTCTTTTCTCAGGTTCTAAGCTGTAAATGAAATTAACTATCGAATTATTAATATACTTTTGCTTATAAATGTTTACAATTGACTTTATTTTTGAGATTATGCAATGATATTATCGATTAAGGGGGATGTGCGGCCATCTTGTACATTTGAGAATAAGAATGTAAACATTTCATGAACTGGCTTATTTCTGTCTGAAATTGGCCAAAACTGTTGCCACAAGATATAAAAGCAATAAATATGAAGTCCTGCATGTCATTTTGTTTGAAAAGTATGCATACAAGAACAGGACGATGCCTTTTTAATAGCTCAGAACAGCTGTCGAACTGCGCAGCTACAGACTTATTTTAAAGATTTAAAAATCTGAAAAATATGAAGAGGGTTTATTAGTGTCCTCTCTACGATCATTTGTTGAGAAAAAGGTCTAAGCTTGCTTATTTAAGTTGCAATTTGGTCTCAAAGTAGGGTACTCTATTCTTAAAATGGGCCCCCACAACCACAAGATGTATATACCTTTGTCTATGGAGGAACATTGAAGTTATATATTTTCATTGCAATATAATGTATACTTTTTTTTATTTAAAACAATCATTTTTTTCTACCCCTACCCCACTTCTAAAAAGAATTTAATTTATCCTTATAGAACTGAAAAAATCCCCATAAACCAAACATGGGACAGGTATAGAGATGTATATCAAATTCAAAACAAATTGTTTTGAATTGTCATGTATTTTTTTCTATGAAAATATAACGTCAATGTGTCTCCATAGACACAGGAGTTCTAAGTATAGACTGGATTTTTCTTGCTTTAAAAATAGATCCCATGCCGACTGATAAGAATAGGGTACCCTATTTTGAGGCAAAGTTACAACATAAATGTGCAAGATTCACACTTTTTCTAAACAAATGGTTGTAGAGAGAACACCAATGAACCTCCTTCATATTTTTCAGAAAAAAAGTCTGTAGCTGCACAGTTTGACTACTGTTTTAAGTGATCAAAAAGGCATTGTCCTGTTTTTGTATGCATAATTTGTATACAAAACAACATGTAGAATCTCATATTTATTGCAATTATATCTTTTGGCAACAGTTTTGGTCATTTTCGGGCAGAAACAAGCCAGTTCAAGAAATGTTTACATTCTTATCCTCAAATGTACAAAATGGCCACAAATCCGATCCCCCTTAATACTAAAAATACAGGTCAAAAGATCAACAGAAGGCATAAACGTCATTTTTGGGTCTTGATAAGTGAGATTTCAACAACTTTTAAAAAAAATTCTGCAATAATTGGATCATAGCATAGAAAGGTTTATTTTTATCCTAACACAATTGTTTTTTTTTTTTTTCAAGCGCTTCAGTTGTCCCTTTCTATACAGCTAACACCAAATACATATCTCAAAGCATTGCAGAGAAATTCGTAGTTAAAAAATAGAAGAGCAGGACAGGGTACATAAAAGAATAACATTAGAGTACTATCATTGATTTAAAGATAAGCATGTGCCTGAAATGCTTTAAGAGGAGTTCAAAGCAAATTTTAGAGAAGAAAAAGATACTCAGGTATCAGATTTATCACTAACTTTTCATCAAAATCATTGCAAGGTGTTTGTTCTTTGTCAGCATTTGTTTCCGCCATCCTTTACTCTGTCATTGTGTGCCTTTTACCAGACTTCAGATCTTTAAAAAATAAATAATGACTTTATCAAGACTTAGGTAAAGGGTTACATGTATGAAAAATGCAATTTTGGACCAGCTAAAAACAACATTGCAAAACGACTACAGATGGGTCAATATTTGTAACAGCGGTTGAACCCTATGCCTGCCATGTAATTAGAACAAGGATGCAAAAGTTCTCACTCATTAAAGGCAAACCTTAAATATATCAAAGAAGTGGTGTGCGAAATTAAATGACATTTGTGTTGTCGACTGGTGATTTGAGATGATCTAAGATTACTGTAGCATATTAAAAAAAACAGCTTAGAAATGTCGTGCTTCGTGAAACAAGGGGATAGACAACTATCAACAAAAGATGCTAATGCTAGTCGTTTAAAAGTTTTGTTTCTTAGTTTATTAGAATTTTGATATTAAAAACTACTACAAATTAAATAATTAAACAGATTCTAATTTAACGAAGTCTTTTACATACTTTTAGGTTTTTAAAGGTTATTTGAACTTTCAATGCAGACTTTTTGCAGAAGACCAATGAGTTGTTAAAACATGCATTGCGTTTAACCTACTATATTTAATGAATACAATAAAATGCCATTAAAAAAACTTAAATATACGTAATGTGTAAATCTCCAAAAGTAAATGCATAAGCTACTCAAAGTTATTTTGATATTTTTCTTAAAAAATGACAACAAATTGTGCAAAATAATGCATTACATTGAACGGATGTATACGGTTAGAAGCTTTTCTTATTGATATGTATGCAAAGTGCGTATGTCTTATATATGGTTTTATAGTAGGTAATGAAAATGGCTTTTTCAAAGCTGATTGAAATCGAAAACTAATGATTCGAAATCAACAAAAAGGTAATGTTTGTTGATTGCTTAAACAATTAAAATACTTTATTTAACGATTTATTGAGATATAAAGGTTGCACAATTTCAGATAATAGGTAACCCGCCATGGGTTTGAAATGTAGACTTTTTTGTGCAGATCGCTACCTTCATAGTCCGTTAAATCATAAAAGATAGCATTTTATTGTTTATATTGACATTTTTCTTAAAATAAATTATTATATCAATCATAAGTAGAAGGTAAAAGTAAGTTAATATCTTTTGAAATGTCATTTTTTTTCAGTCTTAGAATATTGCCTACCGTTGTAGCCTAGTCGTTGCAAAGGATGAAAAAAAAATGACAAGTAACGACACGCTACTAGAAATTACCTTTAAGTATAGAATATGTACCCAATCAACTATAAATTATGTGATTATCATTACACCATAAGAGGAAAACCAACCATACAAACATAACCATATTATGCAGCATTACCTGTGCAAAAACATAGATCTAGCATCTTGTAATTTTATAGGGAAATTGCAAAAACTGCACGTAATAATGTTATACTCTACATCATAAAGAAAAATCTAAGTAACTAGCATGAAATAATCAAAGACTAGGCATGAATCTATCATACCACAAATACACGTGAAAAGTACCCAAAAGGGGGGCGGGGGCGGGGGGGGGGGGGTCTCCCCATTTACAAGGTATGCAACATATCTTGAAACAACTGAGTTTGGTGCACAGGTATGTTGGATGGTTTGTTAATACCCCATAAAACAAAGAAAAAGTCATCAAAGGTAGCATTTTATTGTTTATATGTACACTTTTCTTGAAATACATTATTGAATTAATCGAAAGCAGTAGGTAAAAGTACGTAAATTACTGTTAACTTATATCAGTACGTTATGTAAAGGAAATATCCTTCATTATATGGGAATTTGAATCCATCGTCATCATGAATATTTCGTGCAGTCCTTGATCCTAGATCTTTTTAGGTTGCTAAAGGTTTCGAACAATAAATAAATTGTTTAGAACTCGATCGTGTAGATTTTTAGCATTGTTAGTCTCTAAAATGCTGTGAATTACAATTGGTTTGCTTAGGAAATATAGGGAAAAAACACAGTGAATGGAAACAAATGTTATTACTAAAATTAATAACATACCTGTATAAGATAAAATGACCCAATATGGCGGAAATTGGTCTTACTTTTTCTTGGCTGTGTATCCGTCTATCTGCAAATCCACACGATTATGTCAGGCTTTAAGTATAGGGCAACAATGACAAGCATAGATAGAGAGAGTTTAAAGTTCTTTTTTTAGCCGGTGATGTGTGGGACTTTGCTTTTTACGTGTACAGATGACAGTGGATCATTGTTCGTGGTTTAAAGTTCACAAAAGATATCGTTTACTGCGCCTACAATTCATTTACAATAAATATTTACATCAACGTGTCCAATATGTATGATAATCATGCACTTTATATCAAATATCGGTAGGATATCGGTCTTTGAAAAAGTATTTATCACTTCTGTTTTATATTGATTTTCTGAATGAACGCTGAATTAGTTTATTGCTTATTAGGAAACATTTGCTGTCTCTTGAAACTATTAGAAATTAATATGTTATATTATCATCCATTTATGTTATCAAATTACAATCACTATCGATATTTTAGGTCAGCATGATAATAAAACTACTCGAAAAAAACAGTGTTAACAGAGTTATTAAAGTAAGGTGGTCAGTGTGGTCAGTGTACTTCAATGGAACATAGGTAAAAGACGGTATTTAACCAAAACTAATATAAACTGAAAAACAGTTGAATAAATTCTTTAAAAAACCCCACAAAACAGATATTCAAATGTCTATTTCAATATGGGTCTATATATGAGCTTTCAATAAAAAAGAAATTGTAATAGTTATATGCATAAAAGCTTTTCCCATATCAAGAATGTTATCGTGTCTTTTCCTATTTGTTTTGATAGATATGTCACAAACGCGCTTCCGTCCAGGGCAATTGCCTCGTGATCACTCCATTTTACTCATGCATGGATAGCGGGATGGCAAATAGGTATGATTTATACTTACGTCATATATTATAGTGTTTAATCTAAGAGAGAGAGAGAGAGAGAGAGAGAGAGAGAGAGAGAGAGAGGTAGTGTTGTATTTGGTTCATTTGCAATGTTTTTGCAATGTTTTTCTTGTATAAGTTTTAACACGAAGATAATTGAACTGTTTAAAATGATGTTCCTTGTAAAATAAATAAAATATACTATCTAACAGATAAGTTTTTAAACACAACAAGCAAAATACTTATTTTAGTTATTTTCACATTGACAGTTAATGATAAACAAAAAGTGTCAAACAACTACACAAGATTTAGAAAGGAATCATAACAGTAACTTATCCTCGTAAAAAAACCCACCAACATACTTTTAATCCACTTATCGAAGATCAGTGTCAATGATATATTTGCTTTCAGTATCTCATGTCTTCTTATTTGCTTATACACTTGTTGGCTTGTGATTAGTATCTACGATATAAGTCTACAAGCTCTTATAAATTGTCTTGAATTTGCATCAATGTTTTATAATTATATAAGTTGAATACGTTTAGAATTTTTATACAAGTTTTGATTAAAAAATAATAAAAAAAAAATACATAAACATTCATTTACATGTAATAGTGTTCTTAGTGTTAAACTCTATTTCCATGCATTTTTCACATAGTTATATTTAAACTTGCAATGGTATCGATGCCTGTCCACTCTGAGGACTAAACAAAGAAATTTAATTGAAAAAAAATTATGTGGTCACAGCAATTCAACATATTGTCACGAGATCTTTTTACAAAGAAAACTCCTTTAATAGCCAGGTTCTATTTTTCCAGTTTCACAAAATGTGCAAACATTGGGTAAAGATGTATTTTTAATGGACAGAACTAATATAGGCTATTGTTTGCCTGCTGTTCGATCGATTTTCATTTATATACTTCTGTGTATGTTTCTGGATGAAATCATTCTTAAACTAATATATTGTGATACCAATCCCCATTATTCTTAAGATTTAAATGCTGTGTTTTTTGTTAATTTTGTACATTGTATCACTTAGTGATTGCTGATATTTTTAATGATTAGCAGATGTAAAGTACAATAGGATTAATTTACCGGTATAATAACATGATTGCATTTAAATACTTATTAATTTTAATCTCATGTTAATAAATTATGTCACTCTGGTTAATATTTTTCTTATTTGAGTTTAAAAGAGTATATTGTTGTTATATTTAGTTTATATTTCAAGGTTTTGTCATATATTCTACTTGCATAAAACGAAATTAAACGAAATTGAAACATGATATCAAATAAAATTCGTGTAAGTAAATGAATAGAAATGATGTAACAGTTAATGAGAAAATCTATACGAAGACCTAGAAATGTAACAGAAGTACTTAAAGACACAATGTTATGGTATAAAAAATCATTAAAAGCTCTATATAAAATTTAAATGGCAAATATTAAAACAAGAGTTGTCTGAAACTCAGAGGAACGTTTGATTCAAAATGATGAATATTCGACGGACTCTAAAATAGATTGGTTTTGAATATTGTGGAATATAGGGTAATTATTAAGGTCTTCCGTTCCTAACGGAAGACCGTATTGTTAGTGCTTTGTTTCTTTTCCTCTATTATTATTATTGGGTTTTTTTTCTCCCACGTTTTCTCAAAAACGCTTCAGCCGATTTTGATAAAATTTTGAGATCTTATTTATGACAAAATTTGTAAAAAAAATTACACGAAATTTTTTTGGTCGTCACTTCCGGTCCTGAAATATTTAAGATTTTATGTTTTTGCCTTTTCACGATTTTTCTCCAAAAGTATCTAAGATAGAAATTTCAAATTTTCAGGGAGAAAGGGTCCTGCCACAGTGCACTTTGCATATCCGAATGTCCGCCGTCACTTCCGGTTGTCACCGGAAGGAAACAAAAACAGTCATTTTTCAACTTTTTTGATTTGAAAATTTCTAATGTTATTATTCGATAGAGACGCTTTAATAACTTCAGAATATGAATTTTTTTTTTAAAATGGATTCACGCATTCTCGAGATTTTGGGCTCCAAAGTCCTGAACGAGAGTCCGCGTAGCACAGTCGTTAGAGTGGTGGACTTGTGCCCAGGCGACCCGGGTTCTGTCCCCGAGTGCCGAATGTTTTTTTCTTTCTTAATTGTGTTTTATTTAACGAATTTATCTTTAAAATAATGGTTTTTAATGTTTTCCGTTTCAATTTTATCATATCAAACTAATAGCGATTTTTTTTCAGTAGAAATATAGAGCTCGTTTCAAACAACCGTTAATTTCCCTTTTTGTAACAGTCTTGATTCTGTGAGCAGCTATCTAAATTCAGATGCTCGTAGCATCGCCGGCATTAAAGTCATGCCGCCGAAGCACCCCTGCAATACGACCGCATTAGAGCTCGCCAGGTCGCTTTGCCAGCATCAAAGAAATGCCGCCATCTCAATGACTGTATGCACACAACATTTAGCGACTGTGGGTAGGAAATAACCGTTCACCTTACAAAATGCCAATGTTTCAATTAATCTACATGACTTTAAAAGGAGGGTTGTTTAATGTTTATCCACATATGTGGATACAGCCATGCATGTATACATGCGTTTATTGACAAATGCTGTTTACAGATTATATACATGTTTCAATTGTCAATGTACATTTTCTTCCTTCTCTCTCTCTCTCTCTCTCTCTCTCTCTCTCTCTCTCTCTCTCTCTCTCTCTCTTAGTCAAGTTATGAGCGGTAAATGTCTGAACTCCGTCTCTACGATGACATGTAGTGATAACGAACAGTGTTCAAACTCAAACGTCCAAAGGAAAAAACACAAAACACGATCAGAGTAAACACGGATCAAAACAATTCATTGAAACTTTTCTGCAGTTGTAGCCTTGCTTGTGCGTAGTTCTCTAATCTAGATTGAATTTAGGGGTCAACCCAGAAAGATGTCGATACTAAATATAAAGTGTATTCCAATAAGCAAAATATTCTCTCTCTCTCTCTCTCTCTCTCTCT
>WFKH01011926.1:64548262-64560516 GCA_016163765.1 Magallana hongkongensis
CCTAATACTATTCCACAATGGCAAAATATGTCTAGTAACCTGTCACATGCATGACTTTGCATCAAGAGCTGAACCAATTAAGGAGGCTGGTTTGTCCAACAGATGTACCTTGAATATTAAGGGGGAACAGGACGCGTATTACGTGACTATCATTGCAATGATGCTTTGATGTGCTCACTCTATTATGACGTCATAATTGATTTGATTGTATATTGCTATGATGTCATTTATTCAATATGACGTCATACAGGATTTGATAGATCTTTTTCCCGTACTAAAGGTCTAAAGTTGTCTTTGTCAAAACATGAGCTGGTGGAAATTTAACATTTTTTTATTTTATAAATGTAAATGTACAAAACCATAAGCGGTTAATTAATATAATCAGATATATATTCTGATATTGATCTGTTCATGATAATTGATCAATCTAAATAATGTATTACTTTTTTGATGGTTCCAAACAGAATTTGTCACAAAAAGTCATAATTCCAGAATAAGGGGTAGGGGTGATTCCTATTGTAGTATCTCTCTTAAATGCCAAGAAAGTTGCCATGAAAAGTTTACAAGTTATAAAGCACATGCCAAGGTTGATATATGAATTTTTTTTGAAAATTTCATTGACAATTTTTATGTGCCATCACATTTTGTTCAAATTTAGAATCAAAAACTTCAAAATTGGAAATGCTGATATTGATAAAATTATGATATTTCTATGTAAAAAGCCAATGTTGTAAACAATTTTGAAATGTGTTTTCGTTCTCAAAATTAATGAATATGACTTGCAAATAAATTCCATCAAATAAAATAATTATTGCAGAAAATTGAAATTGTTCAAAAAAATTCATAATGCCAGAAAAGGGGGATAATTCCTATCAAAATATCTCCCTTGCAAGGTAAGTAATTAAGTAGTCATGAAAATGATATATGTTGTAGTGGACATCTTAATGTAAATGTGTTTAAAAAAGAAAAAAACATTCATTGACAAATAATTTTACACTGCAACCCCCTGTTCCCCCTAAATAGATGGTTTCTTGACTTTAAACTATTTTTAAGAAATGAAAAAATTCAAAATTTTTTAGCTTCAAAATCTGCATATCTTTCTGATTTGCATACAGAAATTTTTCCTTTAAAAGAGTTTCATATAGACTAAAAATGACCAGACCATCCAGCCCTCTTTAGTGACTTTATCAATTTATCAGTTGCTAACTCATGTCATTTTTTTTTTTACCTTATATGGATGTTTTAAAGAGTTACAATTATAGTTATACATGCTCTTAAATGTGTTTATATAATTCCTTCCAAGATACTCTCCTATCGAGGAGGAATCGAACTCATGCAAAGTGATATCCCTGTACAGAGATATTGAAAAAATTCTCAGAAGTGAAGAGTTCAACGGAGACCTTGGAAATGAGCTTCAGAATTGAAACCCAGATTTCATCAATGATCTACAGAGGAGAAGGGAAAGTATGGAGGAAACCGACAGCTGCATTTTGATTGCAGGTACATGTATAGCTAAATAATTTGTTATTTTAGGCCGCCAATGACGGTCGGTAATATTATATGAAAGTAATAAGTACATGTAGCTGTGCGTTTTTGCAAAGCTATTATAAGCATCTACATATGTAGTTCAACCATACCTTTTATCTGTGCAACGCAGCTTTGCTCAGAGGGAGCCTGTAGTTGAACAATACTAATTATAAAAAAGTAAAATGTATGAGTGAAAAATGCCATTGTGTTTCTTTTTATTTTTATAATTTAAAAAACATAAGACTGATGTTATTTACGACTTTGTTCGTATGTTTGTGGGTGGATTTTTTTTTCAGGTAGTGCAAAATCTCGATCTTTTCGAATATTTTTTGATTGAAAAAAGCAATCAATTTGCGGCCATTCGTTTGATGCTTGCGTCAATTTTTTTCTTGTTTCTATTTTGAAAATTAAAAAAAAAACAAATAAAAAGAGAGGGCTAGAAAATGATATTTATTATATCAAAATTATATTAACTTAAATAATGCAATTATCAAATATCTTTTTATAATATCCGTATGTTAATTGGCACAAATGACATTTAAAATTATAAACTGAATGATTTTTAAATACATTATTTGATACGTTTTTTACGATTTTGTTTTGATTACCTTAAAAAAAATATAAAAATAAATTTAGAATAGGATATAAACGCAATTGTTTTTAGATGTATTCTTAAAACGATTTGTATATTATTAACTTGTCGATATTTCATAAAGTTTATCACGCAAATCTATGCATAAATAAATCTTTTATTTCAGGAGAAACATCTGTTGGTAAATCAACATTAGTAAACAGGATTCTAGAGAGGCCGATTTTAAGGACTCGCTGCTGTAACAGCAACTCTACAATCTGTAAGATACGTAACTCTGATAGGATACGTATTATTACTGAAAGTGAGATGGGGGAGGTTGAAGAGATGAACCTTACAGACAGATGTGATTTTGAAACGAACGAGGGTACTCTGATGTTAAGACATTTACTAACTGATTCCCTGGAAAGAGGCAACATTCGACTTGTAGATGTTGGATTTGACACCTGTCCTAAAGGTTGGTGTTTTGCTTCCATTGATGAATTAATTCTATTGCTATATATTTATATGTGCATTGACAATGCCATCGATGTTTTTGATACGTGAAAATATCTTGGTGCAAATGAGCATACTTTTTGAAATATTTTCATGTAAAAAATAGCTGAAGTCAAATTATCAATATAATAAATAAAAAAAAATCAACTCTCCAGGTTGATGTGTACAGTATACACTCTTGAACTTTTTGTATAATATTGTTTGTGTTGTATATTTTCTTAATGTTGTTTTATGCAATATGAGGATAAATGAATTGAATTGAGTTGAAAAAAAAGTATTCCCATTTCAAAACAATATCAAAGTGCATTACTTAAACTACTTTACACGCAAACTAGTTTAAGTGGCAATATTAGTATTTTCACAAGTTAGAATTTCAAGCAACGTTTGAATTTGTTGGTAATTTATTGAAAGAGACTGTATATTCTTCTTACTAATTGATGTTCTCGTGTTGGGACATGCAGGTGTTGTAACAGGAATCATTATGTCTAGACCGATTTCAAGCGGGCGTGCTCACGTATGTGCCTGTGTATGCGTTTGTCTGCATGTGTTCGTGCGTGCATGTAAAAATATTGTGTATCTTTATAAAAATTGACTGTACCAGTTATTAACATGTATCTTTAAAAAAGTATCCTAATTAATTTTATATTTCTCTTAAAAATTCCATAATTTATCTTTTAATTTTAATCATGTGCACTAATAAAAACTACATCTCCTCTATTTCAACAGGGTCCCACGATTCTTATGGAAGTGGCAATACCATGCTTTGAAGTATCAGATAAACACATTCGTCAATTCATTGAATGCCTTCCTAACGCAATGTCTTTAATCATTGTAATAGACATTGCCAGAACTGATGCGACGCATTCGGTAATCTGTTCTTATTTTATCATTTTCTCGTTAGTAAGGATATGTCGTTGAAATAAGAGGCAGAGGCAGGGGTTTATAGTCTAGCTCGCAAATTCAATTGTCTCGCACGATTTCTACATATTAACCCCTAGTGAAACCTGTACAATCCATAGCATTTCCAATTCCATTGGGAATATACCAGCAGAGCTGCAAAATTACGGCGCTAATGCTTTTTCATTCACACAGCCAGCTCGCTCATGTGTCAGGTACCCATTTTAATTCCTTGGTGGAGAACGTGCACAAGTAGAATAAAATGACTTGCCCAAAGTTACAATGTTACCGCAAAAGCGACAGACCGGACTCAAAACCAGGGTCACTGTGTCCAAATCAGTCCAGACTATCACATTTGCCAGGACCAATAATATTAGTAAAGTAAACCAACGTGTGAAGCAGATGAACTTGAAAAAATTATGTATGGAAGGAAATTACCGCAAAATGTATCGTGAATTTATCATTATAATTCTTACTTCGTTATTCATTACATTTTCCCATGTATGCCACTTTATTATTATAATATTAATGTTTATCATATTTCACTTTGATCCTTTCATATATTCTTTATGTTGTGATTAATTCTGTGTTGCATTATTCTTTTCTTATCCGTATGAATTCTTGCTTTTTGTATTCATTCCGGGGTTTTTTTTTTAATACATTAATTTTCACATGTTTATTTCAAACATAAATTCGCTCTTGATATAATTTTGTTGCCAAAGGTTGATTTTATGTTACTGCCAAATAGTTGTTTTTAAAAAATATTTTCCCTCCAGTAAAGGCGAATCTGCAGTTATACCAGACTCTACACTGGTAATATTTAGGTCAACCCATGGTTAAGTACATCTATCCACAGCTTGTTTTTAATCATTTCAAAAGTATATTAACATATTCAATACCACATCACGTAAATCTAATTTGATTAAAATAACGTATGACATCAATGGTTCAACCTCCTGTTTGTAAGGATAAGCTTTCCCACTCATAATAATATCATGGGGGGGGGGGGGGGGTAAATATATGTATTTAAATCTGTATCATCTTTAGACCACATTCTTCATATTTTTAACAAGAACATTCCCCTTTATTCTTTCAATTTAAATATACTATATAGATAAACAAAAATACCTTTTCTAATTCTTAACAATAAAAAATAGACGGGTTGGTGATAGACATAAGTAAAATACATCGGCTCCCAACATCTCGTCTCCGCCAGTCACCACGATATCCTAAGCCAGTGTCCACTGTGTAGTTCACCTCCTGCTCCAGGTCAATTCCCGTATCATCCTCAAAGTCCGAAAACTCTTCCGTATGTCCACCATGGGCCGTCAGTCCTCATAAACACCTCTCAGGCCAATGCATACATTAAATGAGACTAACCACCCGGAAACCCAGGTACAATGTCCATGTACCAACGTTGGATGAACTACGTTGGTCCGATATTGGTCCAACGCCGTTCTACCAACAGCGATATGTAGCCAAACTTACAACCATTAGCCAGCGTTGGGCTAACGTATGCTTGCTATCTGGGATATTACCTTCCCCGAATCCAATTCCAATTTTGATATTATCTTAACTTTTAAATTAACTTTAAGGTAGTTGAGAACGATGTATTGATCTTGATTTCTAGTTACGACTCGATATCTTTACCTTTGCTGGATTTCACAAATACTTTCGATTTGGTTGAATTTCGCCCAGAGCTTTCAGATTCTTTTAGGTAGCCGATAGAAATGACGATACTCTTATAGAAGGGAAAATTTATCTTAAAATAACTTTTAATTTTGGATTGCATAATATTTAAAGGAGGTGCACATGAAAAAGTTAATTGTTGCTAAATAAAATTTAAAAGCCTTTTGAAACGTAGTAATGAGGTCTGTAACCTGTTTGTTTATTTCTATCATGAGAATTTATCAATTTAAAAGTCTTAGTGAAAGGTTTATGGAGGTAACCCAATATTGAGAACAAAATAAAGAGCAAATTTAAAGTGAGTACAACCTGTCGTAGGAACAATTTAGACACCAATATTCCACAGACTTTTGCTCTTTCGTCAATTATCATTTCGCCTAGTATTTTAAGTATTTTTCTTTCAAAACTACTACTAAAGGCATTTCAATCGCAAAAGGCTGTCAACTATATAAAGCAAGCACAGAAAAATACATATTTCTTATATTGATGTATCGTAACTGGTAATTAATTCCAATAGGTATTGTCTTATTTTTTTGAGATATTATGATATACTTCATCTAAAAATGCAATCTTTAAAAAAAAAAATGAAAAAATATAGATTTCAATTTTTGGTTAGGGTATATCAAGTATGTTAAGATATATTTAAGGAGGCCAATTTGCGTTTTTTGGGCGTAAAAAATACAAAGGCAAAACTCTTTATTTTTTAACCATATGTAATACACGTCAACACTGTTATGTATGCAAAATTTCCAGAAAATCTACCATGGGTTTTATAAGAGACCATTTTAAAATGCAAGTACATTTACTATAGCAATGTGTAGAAAATTGTCATTTTTCGCACTTCGAAGCAGATTTTAAAAAAAAAAAAACAATTTTCTTTAAATTGAAATTTGTGATTAGTATCATCATTTTCCATCTTATATATAAAAAATTCTTAATTGTATCATCTGGTTTTCAGCGGGGGTAATTTCAGATGATATACCTGTATATCTCGTCTCTCATATTTGGAGTATTACAAATGTAGATTGGTAGAATGTATTATAAAAAAAAAAAGATAAATAACCCTTATGATAACATATTTCTGTGTGTAAAATTTTAAAGGCTTACACTTTTCATATTTTCTTTTATGTTATCTATTGTAAAGCACTCGTAAAAAGCTTCAATTTATCATAACGTCTTAAATGGCATGGTCACGATTTTAGTCAGATTTAATATTTGCAATGCTTCAGTAAGGCATTTTAATAGGCAACCAAAATTTGGATGTCATTCGTTAAGTTATAAGCGAGTTACAGAGATAACTATTCTTTGCTAAGTTAACAAAACTTTTGTTTACATTTTAAATGTTTAAGTGAAAATTCCAGTGTTAGACCTAAAATGAATGTGTGAAACGTTAGAAACTGTTTACTTATGCTTAAAATGAATAAGAAGATAAATAATTCAGCTTGAAAAAGATTTTTCACTTGTATATTGAACCTATATAAACAAAAACAGGGCACGAACCTTGTTTACATGACAAAGAAGTGTGAGCCATGTATCTTGCTTATAACTCTACGACTGACTCTCAACTTTCCAAAGCATTGTAAATAATAAAAACAGAAAAATAGAATTTGACCAAAATCGTGACCATGCCCCTTTAAAAGCATAATGGCAATGCTCACCTATCGTACAACGGAAAAATGTTTAAAAATAAAATTTTCTTTTAAAAATCAAAATATTTTTATCTGTATTTTGTTTATAGTGTTCAATTCCATAAAATTTAATTGAATAATGTCACAATTCTGCATTTGATCTTAATATGATGTAATTATAATTAATTTCCGAATATTAATTAATAATCATATACCAATATGAATTTTATTAATTGGCTGTATTGAGAAACTGAAATCGAAAATTGGTTACGTAATCTCGTCAAACAAACTCCTTGTGGTCTGAAAACGCCATGTACATCTACAATAAAATACATGCATAAAAAAAGAAGGGGAAAAATGAAAAATAAAGAAAATATTAAAAATTTAACACTGGAAAGGTGGAGGGGAGGTGGTGGATTTTTAAAGAAATGGTCCGAAGGAACAGAATCGGTATTCAAAGGTGTTACCCGTGCGGCGTCCTGAAAGAAAGTGAATTAGCGCGTCTTTCTAAACAAAGAGAGTCGCTAGAATTCCCGCGTTTAATTTCATTGGTCAAATGATGACACCAACATTACGTGACCAAAAAGAGCACTCTCTACTTCTAGATAATACACATTAAAAAGTGCGATAACTCGTAATGCGAAAAATTTGTAAAATCAATATATATAAAGCATTTTAAGTAAACTTAAAATTCCTAAATTTGATTTGCTTCAAACTTTTTGTTTTTAATCAAGGCTTTAAAGAATCCTTCGTTTGGCAAGGAACAATTCTATGTGGAACAATTCAAGGCATTTAAAAAAGTAATAATGGAATCAAATGTACAGAAGAACAAACAAGTTAGAATTTGCGACATCTGAGGTAAATATACATCTTATTTCTTATTTTATTTGCCTTGTCGGTCGACCTTCTGGTTTTTTTTTCCTACTTCATTGCATACGAAATATTCTTTGTATTTATAAAATAAAAATATTATTACTGCAACATTACAATCCATTAGAAAATCTCATATAGGTTTCAGTAAAAATATTTTTTCAGTGTATTTCAGTAACAAATATGTTTGCTTTTATAAATAGCAACAGAAAAAAAATTGTTATACATTAAAGAAAGAATTTCATACCCTTAGAAATCCTAACAATTAAAGACTTTTAATTCTATACTCCCCTGCAAATAGTTTTATTTCGTAGGTTTTCATCGAAGTTGGCAAAACGTATGAACATACTTCTTCTAAATGTGTAATATTGCCAGGTTCATTCCTTACAACCAAAGCAATGGAGGTTTGAATGACTTTATGAATATGTTGTGAATGACCATAAATGGCAGCTAAATGGCAGCAGTTTTCTTCTGTTTTGTTGAGATATCACGCTTAATAGATGAACGAGTATATTATAAGAAATTGTCTCAATCTTGATAAAATGAGGAGTTAAAATCATGTAAATGAAATAATTAAGTATATATTAAGTAATTAATCATCAACATTTATTGAATTTGAACATCGAAATTATATTGATACTGACGACTACTTGTACTCCTTTACATGTACAAGATGGCATTATGAAATATAACAGATTTGTATTGAAGTCGGATAAAAAGATTCAAATTTTATTTGCAGATTTATTCAATGCATTTTAGAAAAGGTATCCACAATTTTAAAAGCAACTCTTGACTCCGGAAAGGGTGAAACATTTGAAATGGAGTTGATAGAAGCTCACTGCAAAAAGATCGTGATGCTGGAGTGTGATTGCGAACAGGTAAGAAATATTACAGGGTAGCCACACATAAAATTTCTCGAACTAAAAATATATAATATAGGAAACCCTTGGCTTCAACGCAAAAAGCGAGCTGCAAACACACGTACGCCTTTACGAATTATTGTAATCTATTGCACGTGTTTTCATAAAGTACTTTTATTGCAAAAAACTTCATTAAATACCATCACATTAAGTTCTTTTTATCTTTTATATAGAAAAACTGTCAATCTTTCTATCTTAGGTCAGAGAAACGTTACAAAAAGGAATCAACAAGGCAATAGCAGAAACGACTGAAACCTGTTACAACTTTATGTTAAAAGATAAGGGAAAAGAAATGATTTTAAACCCATCCGGTCGTCCCCCTATTCTACAAATAGGTCGATCAAAAATGTATAAGGAAATTAATGATTTAATGAGGCAATATGTTACCGAATTCCTAAGAAGTGCATATGTGTTAAAAAAGTTCAAAGGAATAAGAGGAGAAATTGTTTCTTTTTACCATATTACTTCCTTGGAGCTCAATGAGTGGACTTACGATCAGGGAAGTAAGGTTTCTGTTTGTGATGTTCTTGAAACATCCCCATTTTGTCTGCCGCGGAATTTGCAATTTTTGTTACTCTTTCTTGGAACCAGTTTCAGATTCCTTTCAATCTTAATAATGACAGAAAGCAAAAATTAATTGACGAAATTTACTACCAACACTCTTCAATTTGAGGATCGATTTGTAATCATCTTCAATCGAGCTATGGTCTTGTCATGAAGGATCTTTTAGATAAAGTGACTGCAGACTTGCTACCTAAACGGATAAATCACCTTAAGAAGATAATAGAGCAATACAAGGGCACTCAGGAAAAATATTTACGCATAAGGAAACTCGAAAAGCTTGCAAATAATGTAAAGAGAATACAGGAAACTGCAACAGAATTACAAGAATCAATTGAAAATATGACACAAGTTGAAGAGGCTTACAACGGAATGCTATGACACGTAAACACCAAGAAGACCCCCCTCCCCCCCGTACAGAAAAACCCCAAGACATTACCCTAAAGTTTGGGATCTGGGAACATCAAAGAAAATCACAGCGTTCTTTCTTTAGCTATTTTGTTTATACTACAGATTGCAAGCTTATTTGCAAATGAAGGATAAGATAATATCTAACTAAAACATTTTTGTCTTAATTAAGAATTTCTTCAATATGTGTTTAAGAACTAAAATGATCATATGGTACTGTTATTTATCAACATAAATGAATAGAAAGATAAATTTCAATAGAGTTAACAAAGAATGAACGAAAACAATGCGAAACAGTAAATTTAAAGTGTTCTCTTAAGATTGGTTGGTAATTAGTTTAGTTTCATTTCATAAATCAGATGATTTGTCTTATGATTTTATTTTCAGCATCATAATTATGAGGGAAAATTCTAGAGTTTAAATATATATATATATAATGTGCTAAATTGCTAAATTGTCTTTTTAATAAAAAAAAGTTTTTATCCATGCTCATTAATTCATTGACTATTAATATCAACTACTTACAAAGATTAAAACTGTTCTTCGATAATTTCAGACAAAGACTGTCGAGTCTCTTGCAATTCTTATTATTCATGTGTAATTATAAAGATTGAACGGAAATAAAACAGAAGTTAACATTGATACAGTTAAGCATCATACGCGTCTATCTTTATGTTACAAATGTGTATATAACGTATGAATAGTCGCTAGTTTTAATATATAAATATGTACGTCTATTCTTTTAAATAGCATCTGTCCGAGTTTATCATTTCTTACAGGAACTCCCTACAAAGGTGTTAGAATTGTAGGTTATGTAAGTGTAGATATATTTGTTTTATTTAAAGGAATTTTTAAACAATTTTTCCTCACAAGATACTATTCTTCATAGAAAAGATACTATTTGTACGAGCATGCCCCGGGGCCATAAAACTTAGACGAGCTCACTTTTGAGCGAGACCGAGATCAAAAGTGAGCTGGTTTAAGTTTTATGACCCCGGGCTTGTATATTAAATTTATTTCGAAACACAAATTGGCACGTTATACATATGTATAAGCTATTTGCCTGGTTTATGTACTGGATTGCTTAAAACAGTGGTCAACTTTGGTTAAAGGTTGACCATTGGTTAAGCTACTTGACCTATGGTTAACATTTAAGCAACGTAATTTAACTAATGGTAAAATATTAACCACTTGATAAGAGATTTAACTGGTTGTTAAAATTAAAAATCAGTGTTTCGAGCAACGTGGTCCTATTTGTTAAAGTTTTCAAAGTCAGTAAAAAAAACAAATATTAGCGAAAGGTCTTTAAAGAAGTGGGTGTACCTATGTCGTCGACCTAAATGTGTTGGTTCTTTGTGATAGCCAGAGTTTCAGTAATTCAAGACTCTTAGTTGTGCTTAACATGTAACATTCACTGTTCATAACCATAGGACTAGGATAAACTGTGTTATTGGAAGTACTACATATATATATATATATATATGTCAACACATTACTAAGAATTATTTGTGTTTCATTTTGTCATTTCTTTTTACAATTGATAAATGCTTAGAAAATGAAGGGAAATGAGCATCGCAGGTGAGTGACATTATAGAACTTCCAAGGTTTTGTGGTGCCACGTCTATCGCTTGGTTTATGTAGAAGGAGCAAAAACTTGTAATTTCAGTATAACATAATTATCAAATGATGAATTATGTAGGCTCGAGGGTCAACGTATTTCCAATCGGATTAGCTTTTTTTAATGATATTTTTTACTCGAAATTATTATTAAGTAAAGAAAAATTCAAAACGATTTAGATTAAAAATTTAAATGTTTTGATAAACTTTTTAAATAGAACCTCTTTGTCTAAAAGAGATAAATATAGTCTTAAATGGCAACGACCATCCAGTTTTCTTAAACTTCATGTCTTACCTTAACTTAGGTGGTCTACGGACGCATTTTATTCTTTTAAATTCCGATGGAGTTTTTGTCATGTAACAGTCAACCTTTAGTTCATACAATCTTTTTTGGGTAAAATCACAGCATTTATCAATGCAGTATTAGATGCATGCAAATTGGATTAAAATTCAAGGCGACAATTTAAACTTTATTGTTCAAAGCTCAATTTCATAACATTTCTGATTATACATACAATCAAACATAAAATTATTTTTCAACTAATAAAGGTTTTCATAAATTATTTTCTGTAATTAAAATGTTCTAATTAATCTCTGAACACTGAAAGACAATGGCACATCTAAACTGGTCATACATGTACAATTTACTCACATTGGCCAATTAGGCCACCCAAACTTAATTCTACGGTTAACGTCACTTCAAAATATCAAATCGATGGGGGAGGGCAATACAATTAAAACAAACAACATTTTCAAAAAAATGATTTTAACCATTTACATTAATACAAATACAGTTAGTATTCAAGCTACATGTAGGCTACCTCTTTAATAATGATCTTTTCTGACAATCCCATTGAGTATCTGATGCATATAGTCCATATTAATGTGCTCTAAACATTTCAAATTTTTACAGATTGTAGTATTTTAGTAAAATCAAACTGGAAAAGATCAAATTAAAATTGGAGTCTGTTTGTTTTTTCTAAAACACAGTACATGTATCTGCTAAACATACGCGCATGGGTTACGTTAAACATAGAATTAACTTTGGACAACCTT
>WFKH01011926.1:64586395-64606880 GCA_016163765.1 Magallana hongkongensis
TTGTATTTTTCCTTGACTGTATTAGCAACATTATTTGGAACCCCTCTGTACTTTACCCGTTGATGACGAGGTAGACGGCCGCTGTGTCTGTACACTCCATTAGGTCCGGCCTACACTCCTGTAGCAGGGCCACACACATGAACAGGTCAAAGGTGTAGTGACACTCCACGTCTGTGGGGAGGGAGGAACGTGACACACCCCCTAGTTTATACAAAACAACACTCTAGTTATTTGTTTACAATTCTTCAGTTTGTAAAATGAAAGTAGCATGATGAGGAATGCGACACACCCCCTGATGACAATAACAACTGTGCTGCGGTTTTATCATTTTTTGTGAATTTTGTTGTTCACTCGGACTGTAAAATCAAATGTTCTTTGAAGTTCAATATCTGATAAAAATATCATATTGATAAGACAATTTTCACAAATTTACATATCTTTGAAACTGTAAATTTTCCTTAATCTATGAAAACGAATATTGATGAAACCATAACATGTTAGATACTGTAAAATTTAATTTAATTTGATTTCTGACCTTGATTCTCAAATTCCTTTTTAAGTTCTTTTCGCCGAGTCTTCTCCGCCTCCATCGATGTAAGCTCAAGATGGTGACTACTGAGGATCTCAAAACATCTCAGTGACTCCATGAAGGAAAACTCTCGCTTGAAGCCGAGTAGTAGCCACCTACCAAAACACAGAAATTATAAAAATATCAGAATAAAAAACTCTCTAGTACATCATTATTTCTGTTTTCTTCTTCACATTTTTTTTCCTGTCATTTTCTCTCTTTCTGTCCTCTCCTCTCTGTCTTACAGAGATAGAGAGAGAGAGAAAGAGAGAGAGAGAGAGAGAGAGAGAGAGAGAGAGAGAGAGAAGAAGAAGAGAGGAGAAACATAGGGAGGAAGCATGAAATAAATAAACTTTCAATAATTAAACATATTCATAACTTTTGTCAACTGATAATGTAGTCCATGCATCATTCCAAATCATTCATGGTAAAAAAAAAATGACCTTCAAGTATTTTACCTGTGACAAAAGAGAAGGTCCCCAAGGTCATTGGCCCTCAGATGTTCTAACAGGGAGGGGTCCATCTCTTGTAGGAGCAGCACTACTAACTCTACAGCAGACCAATCAAAAACCATGTAACATAATAACACATACAGACCAATTAAAAACCATGTTATATAATAACATATATATATATATCAGACCAATCAAAAATCATGTTACATAAAATTAACATATTTCAGATCAATCAAAAACCATGTCAAACAATAATAACATATATCAGACCAATCAAAACCCATGTTCTAAATTATATATTATTACAACAAATAAATCATTATTCTGTCATCATGATGGCAACTGACCTATTTTGCTGACCATTCCTTCTTCAGTAAACTCATGCTGAATTTTTTGGAGATAATTCCGGAAACACCAGTAAGCCTCCACCTGGAAATAAAAAAAAATGTTGATGTTAATTTCTTGTAATTAAGACATAAGTATGATTTGATTTTAACAATTTTAAATATTGAATGTTATAGACCTAGTGTGTGTGCATTGTGAAATCATCATTTGTGATGGATCAATATTTTGTGGATGAAATGAACACCACTTGATCAACTGACTGGTACATAATCGTTTAAAAAAGACTAGTATGTTAAACACAGAACTTGGACAGTAACAAACCTCAGAGTCAAAGACAACTAAGAACTGGGCCAGTATGTCGTTCATGCCCTGGGCGTAGCCGATCGTCGGGTGGAACGCCACAAATGTCAACAGGATGTTGCGCAATACTGTCAGATTTGGATTCATCGTGCCTCTGTATGAAAAGGGAGAGAACCCAGGTGTTAAACAGAAAAGAACACAATGTTAAGTTATTATTATTCTCCAAGTTTTATACAGAAAATAACACAATGTTCAAAAATTTCCCATCAAGTTTATGTGAAGTGAATTTCATATGAAATGCATATAGTATGATTTTGTGATATCTGGAAGATTTGTGTAAAATTCTTAAGAGAAAATTTCATTTGAAGTGCATTTTACATATATTTAAAATTTCATATTAAGTGCATATAACATAATTTTGTCAATTTATCTGTCATCAAAATTTTTTGGTGTAAAATTCATCATGTGAGAAAATTTCATGTGAAGTGAATCTCACATGAACTTTATTTGAATGCTATTCACGTGATAGATGATCAGCTGAGATATTGAGTTGAAGTATACAGATTTGCTATATTTCTGTAACACTGAATAGAAAGACTGGCAAAAAGGCAGGTAATAGACAGCGACTAATCCTACTGCATACAGAGTTATTTTCACTCTGTGTAATTTTCGCCCTTATACACTTGCAAACAGTTTAGCTTAGCCCTGTCTTGAATTCGCCCAGACACAGTATTGTTCGAAGACAGATAATTTAAGACATTGGATTTTGCTCAGTCTTAAATCAGCCCACTGACAACGAGGGCGAAAGGGGTGACTATTGCCCTGTATACAGTATTAGTAAGTCCAGATACTGACTTGAAGTAGTCCAGATCTCTGTCTGTCCGGGGAACATCCTTGTCAATGACACGGAGGTGATTCCACAGATTTTTCACATCAATCTTCTGTCTGTTCACATACACCTACAAATCAAATGAAATAAATCAAATGAACTTCTGTATCATGTGTAGATCCTTTTTTTCTTATATTACAACATTTGCAAAACTGGGGAAAATCTTTAGGTTTTTTTTAAAATTGAGATCTGTAAACAATTGTGTACAAAATGGAAAAATATGATCGTCAAGAAAATATCTGAATATATTGTATTTGCAGAAGGCAAATATTGTCAAGATACAATTGTTATAGGTAACAGTTCAAAAGAGCTTGAATTGTTGAAGATTTTGTTAAATAACCTAATAAAACACATGAGTTAGCAGTTCACCTGAGCTTGAATCTTCATAAAGTCCATTTTCTGCTGCATCTCCGGAGACGACACATCAATAGACTGGAAATTCTTGGACAGGACTTTAAAGTCCGGAGTTTCTGCCTTCATCTTGCCGTCCATCAGCATCTTCTCCATCATCTCATACTCGGATATGTGATCTCCGGGGCTGTGATCCGGACTCCGGATAGTGTAATTCTGGTCCTCGATCTGATAGCGAGCCACGAGTCCCTGCTGTAAGAGGGTAGCACCTGGATGGGCGTTCAGGACAAGCATTGTCTTCCAGCGCGACTTCATCTCATGGTATTTCATTATGTAGTCTAACAGAAGTTCTTCTCTCTCCCGCGACGTCGACGTACACGGGTAGAGTCCAAAAAGAAACTGCCATGCCTCCTTCCGAATATCCGGTTCCACCCCACCCATGAATATACACTTTCTAAACGCGTGTTCGTCGACAAGTCTGCCGTCTTTGTCAAAAAGTTTTTTGAACACTTCTGCACACAGAGGATTTCCTCTTCTTTGAACAGGAGTCGGTAAATGTTCAACACCGTCGTCAGGAGGTTCGTGCACATTCACTGATAAAAAACTAGGTTTTTTGGCTGCATATGAGCCTAACATATTACTCACAGGCTTGTTCCGAGAACACATGCATTCTGATTGGTCCACTTGATCATCACTGTTTTGTAAACTTGATACTGATTGGTCACATGAACATGAGGAACAAGAAGGGGTGTCTTGCTGGCTTTTGGAGAGGTCCTCTTCATTTGGCACATTGCTGTTTTGACTAGAGGTTTTATCATCATTGCATAAGTTCACAGATTTGCAGTCTTTGTTTGTCTGACTTTCTTTGCTGCCTACCACTGATTGAACAGACTCTGATGTAGAAACTTTGGGATTAGGTTGGAGTTTTTCTGGAGGAGGTTCTTCTGTTTTGTTGGCCATGTCGGGAAAGTCTATAAACTCAAAGGAGTCGTCAGCGCTGCATGGCCTATGAAACATATTTTTTTTTTATAGATCAAATCTTTAACTTTTGGCAATGAACTTTAAGTTCTTGAAAAAGAATAAATAGCCAATAAGTGATATATGCTTATGATCAACAAAGCACAAGAAGAAATGGAAAGGAAATGTTGATGGTCTATGAGCCATACTATCTGTTTTGTACTACCTTAAGGTAGTAAAAAAGAGTATACGAAAAACCGTCACTTCGGAAAACATCTCATAATTCAAACGTTAACGTGAAGCAAATTTTTCAAGCGCCTAAATAAAGCGTGCATAGAAACAAAACAAATGCAAACAATTATGGCAAAATGGAAAGAGGTTACCACAGGAGGTTTGTAGGGACAAAACCCAAAAAGAGATCAAGTAAGTCAAGGATTTAACTTGAATAAACGGGATTCACTTATCAACCATAACTGACAGAACCATCTGGCTCTGGAAATTGAACTGGTCTGACCAACACATTCCACCCCTACCCCTTAAATTTTCTTTGCCCGAAAAGGTCAACATCCCAGGTTCTTACCCATGGCAGGTGTCAATTAATTAATCTGTCAGTTCCAGGGGTTGGCACGGCACCAAATGTGAATGGCTGAGAGAAATAATGATTGACCATACGAGGATGTGAATCTTAAGTCAGGTGCAGAACCAACTGATTTATATTGCACTGGCAATCAAACCAGTTTGACGTCACAAAAATTTCATAAATTCCTTCAATAAATATTCATGTACATTGTATGTTTGCGACATCTAAGAAGAACTTCTTTCAATGTCAGAGGTGCATATGGATCTTTATGTTATCTAGTCCACCTGGCTACTTATAATTTAA
Organism: Magallana hongkongensis; assembly: GCA_016163765.1. Lineage (NCBI taxonomy): Eukaryota > Metazoa > Mollusca > Bivalvia > Ostreida > Ostreidae > Magallana > Magallana hongkongensis. Next base: position 64,591,144 of record WFKH01011926.1, read on the forward strand.
AACAATATCATGTTACTTTTGGAAATAAAAACTTGCATCTGGCCTCGGGCTACTGGATTAGCATTGCATTTAGTGTCAAAAACATGCACTTAATTATGAAGTCAACACTTGATCAGACAGTCTATGCAGATATTACAGGGCAGAACATGTTGAAATTCTCATAAATCTGATCTAGTCTAATGGACAATAATTTAGCATGTCCTCAAAAAAGTATAATTTTTAAAATAAATATTCTTAAAATCAAGGTTTATACCAATTTCATACAACGTGCTGAATGAGATATTTTGTTACACAAAAACAAATCACTAATGTTGAAATAGCATCATATTATATATCCGCCTGGGTCCTGATTTAGAATAATCTTATTATAGAACACATGTGTACACAATGGTCACGATTATGAGCTATAAAATTTGCATACAAAAGCCCATTGATCAGCTGTTTACAACGACAGAAAAAAATGGTGCACCTGTAGCTCTCCATTCCTCGTGACAAATCTAGAGTTGTAAATACAACTTTTGCTTTCACAGTTCGGTGCTTCTTTTACCATGAAACACAATCACTTCTCGATATTACCTCTCTAAAAGATCCATCTTTTCTTCATCGAGCTATGACTTCTGCCTTCTTCTGTCATCATCCGTCATTTGAGCAGTAAAAACATGACTCAATCTGATTGGACAAAAAACGATTTTGCTATTTTTCTGAAGTTCGATAGATCTTTGTGATGCGTGAAACTTTTAAAAGTAGATCAATAACATTTGATTCTCAGTGAGAACGATATTCTATAAAAAAAGAAAAAAAAAAAAGAAAAAGAAGAAGAAACATTTTGTTTTATGAAAATGTAAGGAAAAAACAGACAAACCAAGTTCCGCTTTAAAAAAAAAAAAAAAAAAAAAAAAAAAAAGAAAAATCAAATTGCTCTAATGTTCAAATTCTTCAAAGTAAACTTTGAAAATATTTTTCATTCCTTTTGTTTTTCATTTGTTTTGGTTTTTCAATTTTTATTTCACTTTTTTAAAGATGCGGCTAAACCGGAAAGAGATATCGAGATCGATTTGACATTTATTAAATCAATGACAACAAACTGAAGAAGGAAGTTAACTTACTCAATGAACCTCTAAAATTATCATGAAATTCCTTATCGCATCGTTGTTATATTTGTCAGGTAATGTAAATAAACCATGCATTTTTATCTATTATTGATTTATTAGCAAGATTTTAGACATGACAGTCCCCCTGATAGGAAGTGGGACACATTGAATGACTTGCAAGTTGCAGCACTTAAATTATTACGTAATACATTGTAATGGGGGATTTTCATCTATGATGGTCAATGTAGTTCGTGGTAGGAATGAATTGACATGCTATTCTGAATGATGTTATTAACAGAGAAGCCATTTTCGTTTGATTTGTACCCCCACCCCCAATCTCCAGCTCTTCAGAATGAAAGCTCTGCATGTGTATTGTGGTAGAGTCAGGTGTACACCTCTAAAGTAAGTCCGAAATATCTGACGTGTTCCTGGTTTTTTTAACGATTTTGAGATATTTTACATGTCAGGAAAACGTCAGAAAGGCACCATTACGAAAACTGGAAGTTTGCCGCCTCCGACTGGAGGCAGCATTCTCGGCTCGATTTTAAATATACGATGATTTTACTGCTCACTAATATCGCTTTTATGGGTCCTTACATCTCATAAACAGGCTGTTGAACACATTCTATCAAACTGTTGAGATTTGTTTTAATTTCGTGCATTTTTGAAATTTCATGAGAATATAGGTCAACAACACTATTGTTTATCAGTGTGATTATCAAAATGTGCAGTGAAATTATAGCGAGCGCAGCAAGCGGTGCGAAGCGCCGCTCGCGTAGCGAGCTCTAAGAACCAGTGTGCGCGGGAAAAAGAACGAGCTAGACCTACAGATTCATCAAACAAAATTTTTTGTCTACGTCCCATAATGCTCTCTAATGTTTTCACCCGTGGTGCTATGCCAAAAATGGCTGACATTTAACTCGTAATTTACGGTGCCCTGAGGTTTGAAGACACGTTTTGAGTACCACACAAGCTTTGGTGAGACCCAAGAGATTTTTTACATGCTTCCATTCCATCGTATTGAGTTGAGATACGTAAACAAATGATTATGGAATTTAACGTATGACGTCACAGTGATCTCGCGCTATATTTCCCGCGATAAATTTAGAGGTGGATCAAACATCTGTAATGCTTGCACTAGCTATTTCAGTATAGACTGAGATACCTGCCTCATTGACATATGATTTGTTTTTAATTTTTTTTTTTGATAGAGAGATTATATATATACTAGCAAGAGCCACACTTTACTGTCTATCGATCCAATTTTAAGCTAATTTTGCATGCAGGTACAGTAAGTATGAGTAGGGAGGAAATAAAAAAAATAGGACATTTTGAACTAAATAAAAAAGAATAAAGAGAAAAAATAAACAGTTAAAAAAATTAAGCAGATATTGCATATAGCCAAACCATTAAATTAGAAAATGGGAAATTACACACCCACAAACAGGGACCGGGGACACGGATAACGTATGTAATTAGAATGCGAAAATAAACGAATTAAAAAAAATTATGAACAGGAAAAAAAAAGGAACAAAAAAAAATAAATACTGTATTTATCGTTAACACTTTTGACCAAATTAATCAAAAATTATATTTTACAGACGGATCAATTCTCTCCAAAAAGTAAAGAACGGTTTTAGGGAATGAAGTCTATGTATTTTGTAAGAATTTTTTTAAACTTAGAAATATTATATAATAATCTCTCTCTCTCTCTCTCTTTTCTCTCTCTCAAAAATTATTTAATCGTTCGTTGATAACTAAATAACACTAAGACGACAATGATGCAAGGTATGTGTAATGCTTGCTGCGCTCGCCACAACGGTAGCACCGTAAAACATATTATTTTAAGCTGTATTATTGAGTTTAAATATATATCTATTTAAAATCGTGCCTAGAATGCCGCTTCCTGTTGGAGGCGGTGAATTTCCAGTTTTCGTAATGGCGCCGGTTCTGACGTTTTCCTGGCATGTAAAATATCAAAATCGTTAAAAAAGCTAGGAAAACGTCAGATATTTTGGACTCTATAGTCTGTCCGAAGATATTTATGCAGCACATTTGGATGATTTTTAATAAAAGTACACATACCTGTGAATAATAAAGAACTGCAATTGAAATCAATGAAGGGGGAAAATATCCAAGATATCTTCATTGATACATTATCATTTTTCACTCGAAAAAACTCGCACAAATGAAAACAGATTTCTTACGGAGATTTAAAATGGGAAATGTTGACATCTTTTTTCCATTCGGAAGTCACCTGGAACACCTCACACAATTTTTCAACATTATCACCCAGGTACTTTCATTTCTGTTGCAATGCAAAATTCCAGTAGAACTTTTTTTTAGCCTTGTATTGAAACCTGAGAAGCTAGAGGGGTCATTTCAAAGGAGATATCTTGGGATTTTTTAATACTATTGAATGAACATCGTTTGAACCCTGAGGTATTTATAAATATCGAATAATTTAAGAAAATGTGCTGCATAAATATCTTGGGACAGACTAAAGTTGTGTCACTTGACTTTCCTCCTCCCCGTATCAGAACATGATTTTATAGCCCTGTGATCACCTTACTGCTAACTCCAACCTGTGAACATCTATATTATGTTGATGCCGAATGATTGTGTGTCAAAAACTGCAAGCCTCCATGCATTCAAAAGAATTCACACTACATATCATTTGTGTTTGTGTTGCATTATGCTATTTTGTTTTAAAAAATAGCCCCCCCCCCCCCATGCATTCAAATTAAGAGGCGAGTTGAGTGATTTTAAAATTATGGTGATGGCGGGGCCTGGTATGTCAAGTTGTGTCAAAATGAGCCAGCCTTCTGTGCATTCAAATGATTTCATAATTAATATGTTGTGTGCATTATGTCACTGTGTTTTGTAGTTGTGTCAGCAGTGGAAGATGAAGCCTGCTCGGACTGGAAGCAGGTGGTGGATCGTATCAACTCTTACTCCAGGTCATCTTCCTCCTCGTCAGGGATGGAGCTCAGCTGTACATACCACCCAGAGAAATGTGAACAGGCAGACTGTGTGGGGAAGATGAACGTCCCCTTAGTGAGTTCACCAGGAGGTCAAAAAGGGGTCAAAGAGACTGCATAGTATTAGTGTTTTAGTGAAATTAGTCATTGCTGTGTAAAAAAAACAGCACTATTTCAATCGCTGTTCATAGTAAATAGCATTGATTTAGTGACCGTTTGTAAAAAAAAAAGCAGCTTAGAATTAGACTAGTGGCTGTTTGTTAAAAAGAAGTTATGATTTAGTCACTGTTTGTAAAAAAAAAACCCACCAAAACAGCATAAATATAAATTTACTTGTAATCACTGTCATTGCAGACAGCAGCATTGAATAATAAACTGTCATTACAGAAAGCAGCATTCATCTATTCGTTATTATTACAAGATGCAGCATTGATTTATATAGTACATGTATTATTACAGGATGCAGCATTGATTTTTTTAAGAAAATAATTTAATTTCTACCTATGTTATTTGATTGTAACATAACAGCATGCAGCATTAATTTATTCACTATTATTACATTGAGCAGCATTGATTTAGTCACTGATATCTCAGGGAGTTGCATTGGTTAAGTCATTTTTATTGCAGGATGCAGCATTGATTTAGTCACATATTACATGGAGCAGCATTGATATGTAGTCACTGTTATTACAGGTGGGATCTTTGGAGTTCTGCTGGAGGTTGGTGCTGAACCATTGTGATGACCCAATGAGTATGGACATCAGCATCGCCACAGACAAGTACAACATCCACTTTGACCATCGAGTCACACACGACAATCGCTACGAATTGCCTGTAGGGAATTTAAGTAGTTGTGAGTAGAATTGATCTTTTTCTTTGGTAAGGAAGAAACATGTCATCTTTACTGTTACACCAACTTTCCATTTTTTATGCATATTTTTTGCCTTACAAATTTGGCAAAGTAAAAATATTTTTCATTTGTGCAGATGTTTGTTTGTGATTTTAGATGATTTATTTTTAGATATATTTATTTTGATTTTGATAAGCATGATACATGGAATCTTCACTGTTACACCATATAGCATTTTACTTATAGTTATGCATATTATAAATTTAGCAAAAAAATATATTTACTTTTTTTCACTGGCAAAAATGTTTTTATGCAATTTCATATGAGTTATTTCCAATGCACGTAATAGGATTATATAGATTGTTTTGTTTGGAGATAAAAGCAATATAAAAATAAATGCAAATAATTGGTATTCACACCCCAAAAAATAAAAATCGAATGAAAGGCCAAAGATTGAAAGGAAAGTAATTTTAGTTTGTTAACCAAGATTTTAAAATGTTTCATCACATAGGTAAGGTAATATTTTTATTGCAAAATTGGAATAGGGGAACAACTTGTTTTAATGGAAAATTTGAGCTATTTCTAATTTCACAGGGCAATAAAATTATTTATCATAATTCTACAGAAACTTAATGTGGCTGGATGGCTACAATTTTATTTTTACTTAGTTACTATATCAAATTTACAAATCCCATTAAACAAAAAAAAAATGAAAATTAATAGTCCTTTTTAAAATTTCGGGTAAAATTAGTGATTTCTCCAAACTTTACTGTTCAAAAAATATCCAGAAATTATATGCTGCTCTAAAACAAATAAAAAAAAAACTCATCTGAAAGATTATTCTTGTAGTCCAAGAGGAATACTTTCTTTTATGATTGAAAACAGAAATGTTGCACCAAATACTCATTGTTGTATTGAAAATTAAAATAAAATTCATCTTGAAAATTTTTTATTGTACAGGAATTTTTTTCTTATTGTAAAGAGAGATGTGTTATTACATTGAAAGTTAGGGATGAATATTTGTGGTCATTTATAAAATAGAATATTAATCTTCTTGATAAGAAGAGCTCTGTATAAAAACAATTTTTTTTTGCTAAAAGATTTTGAAGTTTTCTGTACTTCACTGTTTATGCCTAAGCAATTCATATCTAAAGTATATCTATCTGATAGGTAATTTGTTGACTATTTGGCCTCATTAAATCAGGTGTGTTTTTGACCTGTAGATTTGCCTAAGTTGCCTGGTACCTCACAGAAGGAGTACCTGAGTATAACCTTAGAGAAAGTCAATGCCACAGCAGTCAGAATAGGAGTAAGATTTACATATATCTTTTTTATGTCTCTGTGTATATTTTCTATGTAAATTATGACGAATATGCTATTCTATTTAACTGTGAAGTAGTTCTCATGCTATCTGCTCATGGTGAATAGTCATCGAAACTACTCACCAGCAGCATTTGATTTCCTGACAAATAAAGTTTTCTTCAGTGTTATACAATACCTATTTACTAACTATTAAATGGGTGGGGTCAATATGGCCATATTGTAAAGATGTATTTAATCTTAGAAAATCCTCTTCTTTACTTCCACAGCAGGGATAAACTGAATGTACGGTTAGGATGTCCATGAATCCTTCTACCTAAATTGTATAATTTATGACCATCAAGGCCTGTGGGCCAGTTGTTTATTTATTTTTCATGCAAATAAATCTCTGAAATAATGCCCCTTCAAACCTTTTAAAAATTGACATTCTAGGAAAATTAGCCCCCACGGAAATTACTGATTTTACAGTAATTTGAATAAAAGTATTAATACTCTCAGTGCTTTGATTTTTACAAACCACTAAAGTTTTATAAAATTGACAATCAAGGAGAATTTGCCCCACAAATTTTACTGATATTACAATATTTAGAATGTATCAGTACTTTCAGTGCTTTGATTTTACAAGCCTCTAAATCTTTATAAAATTGACAATCCTGGAAAATTAACCCCTGCAAAACTTACTGATTTTACAGTAATTAGAATGTATCAGTACTTTCAGTGCTTTGATTTTACAGGCTAAGCTCTCTACTGAGTTGTGCAGTAGCTTTGGATGTACTGTCACTGCCAACATTCCCGTCTTGTCCAAAACGGTGGTCCGTGTTTCAAAGTGTATCAAAGTCACCAAAACTCCGATCCCCACCAGCAACTGTTTCAATAGGAATGGCAGCAGTTCTGGGGGGAAAAGTAATACTACGATTGATGGGGGTGGTATTAAATGGAGCGATTTGTTTACCACTACGAAGATGCCACCACACAGCACTGTGAAATCACGTAAGTACTGTTGTATTATTGGTAATCAATGAATTCAATAGTTACGAAGTTTTTCAGAGATCCAGTATAAACTGGGGTGGATGCATGCGTTGATCTGGGGGGGGGGGGGGGAAACGGGCCCAGCCCCCCCCCCCCCCCTACAAAATTCAAATTTCTTCAATTTACATAGTAAAATTACTGAAAATAGGCCTCAGACCCCCCTAGCAAATATAGTGATCCCTAGTGCCCACCTCTTGATAATTTTTTTTTTGGATCCAAACATGGGATGTAATTGTGAGATGTTCTAACTCTTATATCTTTCAGCAACCTATGGCAAAAACTGCTCCATCTCATTGTTGGTTGAACAGTGTGGACAGAACGAGATCTGTAAGCTGGGATTCTGTGAATGCTTCACTCCAATGTTCCCTATGTGTACGTACACAGGACTTTGTGAGACTGAAGGTAGGATTTGTAGGGGATTCTTTAGTTGCTACTGGGGTATAAGTAATCATTCAGTAGATACATGTAAGGCCATCCTTAAAAAAATGTTCATTTGGAATTGCCGCCTGGAGGTTTTTAGACCCAGGAGGGAGGGAGGTAAATTATTTTTTTTTTTTCAAATTGGAAATTTATTTTAAAATTGATGAAGAATAAAAACCTCAATAAAAAACAGTGAAAATGTTTATTTCTTTTCTTTGTTCATGTCAAACGAGATAAACATATACAAAAGGGTGCTCAAATATAACACATTCAGTGAACCAAAACTGATAGTCAAACTATAAGATTTAATTTTAACAGTCCATTTCATAGGGTTTCTTTTTGGAATTTCTAGCCCTTTTTGAGGCTATTCACACAAACTGGAAGAACCACGTGGAATTTCTTTAGAAGATTTCTGTCCTTTTGAAAATCAGCTGAAGCACAGTAGCAGTAAAGATCTTTTCTTGTGCCCATGGCTGCCTCTGCATATTATGCAAAGGCCATGGCCATGTGCATTGTGCATTGTGCAGTTTATCTGAAAAACATCACCTAGAACATAGAAACAATACTTCAATGAATCACAAGCAGCAAAGATTAATTTTATTGCATCAATTTCCTAAAAATTGCAATAATAAAATATTAATTTTTAATATTCTTGATTTATCTATAAATGTTTTACCTTCAGGTATTAGAAGAGCTTCACATGTGTAATCATACTTTTCTAGTGTTCTTGCCAAAGCCCTAGTGCCCCTAAGTGTCAGAATTTTCTTTGAATACATCTTATCTTTTCGCATTCACAGCAGGTAACTGTTGACCTTACATTTTGGGCAACCAGAAAGCTGTTCTTTACTCCCTGAAATCAGATGTGATATTTTTCAATTTTTCATAACTAAAAGTAAGAGTTCAAGTAAGAGAAATGCCAGCAGATATTTGCATATCAATTATCAAAGATTCAATATTATCATTCTTTCTATTAACATACTTGCAATTCATCTGCACCAGTAATCGCTGTATGTTACGTATTTCAAAGACTTATCGAGCTGACGGGCCATATCAGGATTAATAATATCTTACCTATGGAGTTTTGATGACAACTGGACTGATATTTCCCGCCGCGTGGTCGTTTTCAATCTCGACATGTCGGACTTGTCCATCTCCAATGCAACCTCTCAGTCTGTCAGTATTTGCTTCCATGTGTCTTCGCTTCTAAAACTTTCTATTCTGTTGCTTATCTTTAGTTCATTATTCAACTGTATAGAGACGCACAAAAGAATGATCGATGGCTCTGCAGGACTCGCACGTTTTCCATCACTGGCACCAGCCTTCAAGTTTGGCGCGTTTGCGAGAACCTTCGAATCTTAATATTATAAATACTTCAAAGAAAACGTTTTATTGATCCAGTGTGTTAATTTTATGAGAAGATCGAACCTGATTTAAAAAACGCATTTGACAAACGAACTATTTATTAACCTGTTATCATGTTACAACGAAACAAAACAATATAAAAAAAGTTCCTCATATTTTGCCAAATAATATAATTTTTCCAGCGGGGGGTATTTAGATGAGGCTGACGGCAATTCCAAACAAACACTAATTTTATTATGGCCTAATTGCAAACATAGATACTGTATACAGGGAAATTTTCGCCCCTGTTTTATGTTCGCCCCTTTTGCCTTCATCAGTGGGCGAGTTCGAGACTGGGCAATTAAAATCGTCTCTAATGGTTTCTCGTTTACATGTAACACAACTGAATTCAACACTGGGCAAAACCAGGTGAAGAAGAGTGAAGAAAAAAAAAACGTGGGGTATAAATAACCCTGTATACAGTATATTTTTACAGGGGAAATTTTTTTGACTTTTTTTTTTTCTGGCTTGAGTTTAGTTTTGCCACCCCCTTTTCACATCCATTTTTATAAGTTTTTAAGACAATTGATGAACATGTATCAAGGAACATATCTTATGGTACTTTTTAATGCTCAGTGTATTGTATACACTAAATTACCTTCTGTTCATCAAGCTAACTATTTTGATAAAATATATACAGTCAAACTTCGTTATCTCGAACTAGATGGGACTGTTTAAAAACTTCGAGATATCCGAGTATTCGAGATATCGAAGGTAAAATACTTAAAAAATAAGTTGTTGGGACTTACAAATCACTTCGACATATCCATTGTATTTGAGGTATCAGTGTTAGAGATATCGAAGTTCAACTGTATTCTAATAGATTTTATGAAACGTGTACTTCTGTTTACCTTTTGCAGAACAGTGTGAGAAACACATTATTCCAGATTTTATTAAGAAAAGCAGCCAAGTAGCTCCTCAAGATAATGGCTCCAGTTCAGGACCCACCAACAGTAAGTGACCAATCAGAACTCTTGTACCTCAACATATTAGTTTACTGACATCATATAAACCACAGAAGGTAAACTTCGAAACCCTAAAAGATGATTGTGCTTTATTATTTGGATGCTTTTTTATGCACACTTAAGTTTTGTAGGCTCATATAGGTGATAATGTTTATGCTCAGAGTCACAAATTCAACCTAAATGTTTGTTCAGCAATGAGAAATCCTTTGAATGAAACCTCAGCAAATTATTTTTGTCCTGTCAAGAATTTGGTTTAAAATTATATTTTTTCCATCAAGGGACATAACTTGTGTAGATTCGACAATGGGTAAAAATATTAATTAGTTTTAGACCCTTTATTGAAAATTATTTCAGTCTGCTTTTTTTTCTGGCAGAGACAGCTTTGATCGTTGGCTCAACTTTGGGAGGAATTGTGTTGATTGCAATCATTGCGGGAGTTATTCTGGTTCTGATGAAACGTGGAGGATCTCGTTATCGAGCACATCAGCTGCTTTTGACAGAAGATGACACAGACAACATCATCTAGATGTAACCACAAATCTGATTGGTTGATTATCAGTGACACAGACAACATTTTCTAGATGTCATCACTAATCTGATTGGACGATTTGCAGTGACATGACAACACCATTTGGATGTCTCCACAAATCTGATTGGATGATTTTCAATCAGCTCATTTCACATTCTACAAGACATTATCTACTCTTCAATCATGGAATGAGGTTTTTTGGAAGTGAAAGTGATACTATTACAATGGTTGTGTTTAGATAATTTACCATAATGAGATTTTCATTAATTATTTAAGAATCTTTTTATGTTTTTTATTGAAAACATAGCAAAAACTTCTCAAAAGCATGCAGTGTCTGATAAAACACTGTCAATTATAATTTTTCTCAAAAGTCACTGCGGTAGATGTATCCATTTATTTTATATGTTTTTGTTTATAAAACTTGCATCTACAAGGAGCAAGCAGAATTTTTAATCTGTATAAATTTTCATTGTGATCCTGTTTTTAATTTAAATTTTGGAGAAAAGAAATTTCATAAAGAAAAAAAGTTTTGTTTATTACCCTTTACATTCATCATCATCATCATCATCATCATCATCTAACACTAGTATTTTGATCACTCATACAAGATCAATAATTGTGTTTATATTCTATATTGAATAACCGCCATGTTTGTTGCTTTACCCATGTCTGCTACCATTCTCTTGCTAGTGTATGATACTATTTGGTTTTATTTAATATTTACCTTTAGACAAGTTAGATTGTTCGTGAATTATATTGATCCTCAATTTGAGCGAATTGCTTCAATAGGTCCAGGTATCAAGGGTTGTTAGTACAGTGAATTATTAAAAAATGATGTCTAGATCTGTAGTTTGAAGAATATAGATATGTCTTACTGAACAAAAATTCTGTTAATCGATAAAATTACATATATATATATTATTAACATTTATTAAGATATTCCAAGCTGTCTGATTTATATTAATATCTAACATCTTAACAAAGAAACCACCAAGTGAAAAATTTTTAACACTCTTTTATAGATCTAGGCAACCATTCATCTCGTGTTTTTTTTTTGAATCTTCCGTCTGCCCCATGCCCCAAAGTGCTTCAATCTTCCATCTTTCATTATCTATCATTCTACTTGCAATCTTCAAAGGTTAAAACCAATCCATTTGGTATGAACATATTATATTGTATTGTAATAATGATTCTATCATATAAAAATGGTTCAAACGCAATTTCTCACAACTTACTAGGTTCTTACCATAATCAAAATCCATATTTAATCCATATCATCCATTGTTTAATTTTTTTCAAGATCTGATGATACTGCAAGCTTTTTTTTTTTAGCTTATTGAGCTATTTTTTCATCAACTTACTCCATAACCTCAATTCATAAATGGTTAATATCATAATCAAACACATATCAAGTTCATATTCATTCTTTGCTGTATGTGATGCTGATATGTACAAGCTATTTAATCCATAATCATAATTTATTCATCCACTTCTCTCTCCATCCTTGAGTTATATCCTTATCCAATTTTGACTGGAATAAATAATGACTGCAAACATAAGTAAACAACACACAACACTGCACATTTCCTAGAAGGTGTTTAGTGTATGATTATTCAACATGCATATATAAATCTTATTGATATAGATCTGAATATTACTGTAGATTCCTAATTAAACACAAGGAATTGATAACCATGTAAAGTCGGGAAAAGCACTCATATTTATTTATAATTTCACTATTATTAATCTAACATTTATAAACTACCACTGGTACATATGAATTCATTTTTTTGAAAAATTGGAGTTCGCAATTTTATCTTATCACAATTTGATACAAATTGGCAGGATTGCAGATAAAATACTTGTGTAAAATAAGGAATCTACAGTAAATCATAATGTTATCATTAACAAAGAGCAGAATACTATAGCTTGCCACTGTATGCTTTTTATTATGATAATAAATGATAAAAATCTCCGGCATTTTTTGTTGTTCGGTTGTAGGATCTGAAGAATGTATGCTCACTGAGAGTAATCCTTTGTGATATGCATTGTATGAATGGTACAATATTTAGATGCTACAAATTTTACGATTTTGACTTATTTCCATGTTTTTTCTCTGTATGTTTTAAGTTTTGTTTGTGATTTGGTCTATTTTCTTGTTGTATGCAAATTATGGTTACTTCTTTAAATGTTCAGTTATTGTTGCATAATATTTTTATGGTGTTCTAAGATTTGTTTTGGAGTCAGATACATGTTGCTATGATTTAAAATGTACACTATATATACATGTAGTATGGGAAGGAGGGATTCATTTACCTTTTATTTATCATTTGCTCTTAGATTTTGCATACTGTATTTTTTTGGAAACTTTTAATCTCTACCTTACAATAACTTTGATTTCCAAAATTTAAATTTCAAGTCTTGCAGTTAAAATATTTTGGCATGTACAGTGTAACAAATCTATTGAAGAATATGTGAAATTGATCATGGGAAAAATCGACTCAAAATTAAATAGCAAAAGAGTTGCAGGATTTGGAGGCTGACTGATAATTGTGTGCAATAAGTTTTCTAGAAAAACATAGGTTTCAGGGCTCCATATGAATGAACTTTTGATTTTTGCAATCTTTAAACATGTTTGTGTACAATGTGGTTTTTTGATGTTGAAATGTGTGTGCAACAACAAACTGTCTGTTGTAAATTTTGCTTTTTTTGTGATAGCTTTCATATAAAGTTGTAAATATATATAATTATGCCAATTTGCCTCTTATGAATTTAAAGAAGGTATTTGTGTTAAACTATTTGCTTTTTTTTGGTTCAAGTGAAACAGATAGTTATTTGTATATATTTGATATTGAGTGTAGAAATTACATATTAGTACATGTATTTTTAATTTATACTCTTCTTATATATGGACATTAAGTATCTTTACTATTATCATTCCTTTGAAAAAGAAATTCTTTATATAATGATATAACTGCTTCTGTAGAGCAATATAAAGGAATAACACAGGGTTCATTATAAGCAGGTTCCCATTTATCTGTATCCATTTTATTCAGGTTTTACTGTAACAATAGAAATTTGCCTTGCATTGTGTTATGCCAATGGTACATCTATTATTACAATGCACATATATTTAATGCATTGGCAGAAAAATATAGTAAACTCTGTGAAAAAAGGATGCTTTTTAGATATACCAACATTTATATCAATTTTCTGTGGGTTTTTTTATAACAAAAGGCTTACTAGATTTACTCCTCTAAAAGATTTCAATTTGAAACAAGTTACATAAAAAAAAAATGATAAATTGAAGATTCTAGGACTAAAATATGCATAAAACAGACTATTACCAATGTTTTATTTGATTTGTCAGTGATTTTTTTTACAACGTTTTTTTTACAACGTTTTCAAAGCATCATTTTATTGAAAATGAAGTGAAAGATGGAATCAAAAAATTATCAGGATGGCCTCCCTTTTAGTAAGAACTTGCTCCATGTGTTTAAACAATGGCTCTCAATTTAATAAATTTTTCTGTTATCCAATCTAAAACTTTCTCTTTTTGGCATGTTTAACAAACAAGTACATGTATTTGATGTCATTTGAGACTGGTTGTTTTGCTTAAACCATTTACCAATAATGACTATCTTTTGAAAAAAAAAATGCGTTCTTGTATGTTTTGTTACATTCCGTGTTAATAAACTTGTTTTGAATTTATTTGCATTTATGAGTTTATTTTTATTATGTTCGATCAGAATACAAGCACAAATTTTAGTTTTAGTATTTTAGATTAAATAATTGAATATTTTTCTGTATCTTTATACAAAGTTCTTCTTTTAAAGGAGATTAATATAGTCTAAAAATAGCCACGACCATCCAGCACCCTTAAAAATATGATTTGTACAAATTGTTCTTGTCGATATCAATTTATCTCTCAATATTATTCAGCTCTTGTAACAAATTACACATAACATTATCTAGCTTAATTGTGAATTGTTAACAAACTGACCAGCAGGTAAATCATTCAATAAGTATGTAAATAGGTACCGTAAAGATTAATTCGCGCGCGAGAAAATTTTGCGATGTTCGAAGGATCATCGTAGTCGCGGATATTACCATTGAAACCATTCTAAAACAACAATTTGGATACATATACTTGGATATCCAAAAAAAAAAAAAAATATATATATATATATATATTAAGGAAACCACTGGAATACATACTCGATATTGGCGAAAAAAGTCTTTACAAGTGATAGTTGGTTTACAGTATATTGAAGACATCAAATACATACAGTCACTAATAGTTATCAAGATTGTTTAAATTTGTAAAGTCGATACCGGAATAACTCGTTGCGTAAACACATTCTAGCAAGTACAGTTAGATGTGTAAAAACATACCTCAAAGATGTATTTAAGTGTTTACAAAGTTTTATTTGACAAGTAAATATTAAGTTTGTTCAAGTAAAAAAACGCAGATTTTATTAAACGTACAACAAACTATTTCACAAATATCAAGTGTACAAAGCTATTGTGCAAAATTAATATCATATTACTAGTATATTAACTTTGGGTGCACAGCGTTATTTTTAAAAAAAAAAGTATAAACAAAGTTATCAATTAGATGTCGTATGTACAAAATGAGCAGATTTATAAAAATGACTTATTTACACAGTATCACAGTATACTGTATACAGGGTTATTTTAGCCCCGTGTTATTTTCGCCCTTCAACACTTTCAAACGGTTTCGCCCCGGCATAAATTTGCCCAGACACAGTCGTTGTAAAAGAGATAACTCTGACTGTCTCGTTACAAATCACCCAGTCTTAAATTCGCTCGCTGACAACTAGGGAGAAAGGGGCGGAAAAAAAATGGGGGCGAATATTTCCCTGTATACAGTAGTTACTGAGAATAGGTCGCCTGGACTCTGACCTCCATTGTGGCAAAAAATATCGTCTCTTGGATTCTCATACAATGTATACATTATATTGAAAAAAAAAGAACAATATTCAATTAGTTATTGTTGTTGTCAGAGAGAGAGAGAGAGAGAGAGAGAGAGAGAGAGAGAGAGAGAGAGAATGCAGAGACAGAGATAGAGAGAATGCAGAGACAGATAGAGATAGAGAGAATGCAGAGACAGATAGAGATAGAGAGAAT
>WFKH01011926.1:64622366-64674878 GCA_016163765.1 Magallana hongkongensis
AGGCATAATTTGAAATATGACATTTAGGTAAGTAAATTGGCTTATTAAATCCGATTTATATATTCTATTTTTTAACAGTTCATCGTAAATTTTAAACCACAAATGTAAATCTCAATTGTGGGAACATTGTTATCTAGTTGGCTATCAAGTTTTACGATGTTCTGATGCAAAATTTCTAAAACGCAAAACTACCAGTGGAAACATCATCATTATGATATTATTATTATGATTATCTTTTTAGCTTTTAAACAAAATTCCAATTTTAATTTATCATAATGATTTTGTAATTTGGGTGACAATATAAATTTTTGTGTTAATATATATAACCACAAAATGTTAATATATAAAATAAAAGTACCTCACATTTTCATGCGTGAGGCACATCACTTTACTAATGTATTATATTGCAAAAAAGCAATAGGCACGTTTTAGGAAAAAAAAATTGACTTAAACATTGAAAGAAGAAACAGTTTACTTCCTAATAAATCACGAATCTATTGATGAACACAAATAAATCAACAATCTGCAAATTTACACATTGTCAAGTGTTTTGATTTAAAAACAACTAACGTTTGTCACACAATATTTGACTATGGCAATATCTATCATCAGGTTTGCTCTAAACGTACCCAAGATACATAGTTTTAGCACTGAAACTTTGTCAGTTAGCAACTATCTAGAATCATTCAGCTGAACAATAAATAATAACAAAATTTGATTACAAGATTCTGCAATTTTGTAATGCCATGAAATATTATCATCTATCGAGACTACATACATTCAGTATTTCATCATACAATGTATACTATTTGTCGGCTTCAGTTTGTCTCAAATTCCAACCAAGTAACATCACTGAGCTAGATTGTTTTATTAAGCCTAATAGAGATGTTGGAAGAGGTCATATGGAAGTTGTATCGAACTAAATATAAGATACTGATTATATCTTTAAAATATGTCGAATATCATTTAAAGTTTTCAATATAGTGTATTGAGTTTGCATTTGAAGACGACGGGGTGTTGCAACCACTATTGAAACAAAACCACTATTGAAATAAATTATTTCAATAGTGGTTGGGAATGTATTTCATTAGTAGAATCACTTTGCAACTACTATTGAAATTAAACCACTATTGAAATAAATTATTTCAATAGTGGTTGGGAATGTATTTCATAAGTAGAACCACTTTGCAACCACTATTGAAATAAAACCACTATTGAAATAAATTATTTCAATAGTGGTTGAGGATGTTTTTCATTAGAAGAATCACTTTGCAACCACTATTGAAATACAACCACTATTGAACAAATTATTTCAATAGTCGTTGTGGATGTATTTCATTATAAGAATCACTTTACAGCCACTATTGAAATACAACTACTATTAAAATTATTTTTTCAATCGTAGTTGGGAATTAATTTCTTTATAAATATTACTTTGTAAGCACTGTTGAAACACATTTGGAAAGAAAGAAGTTGTGTATCATTTTTGCAAACTATTTTCAAATGCAAGAAACACTTTATCTAAGGAACAATTCAAAATACACAAGTAAGGTATTATATACTTGCATTTTTTACAGTAATAATAATTAGTAAACAAATTACTTCAATAGTAGTCCGGTGTATTTCATTATGAGAATCACTTTGCAAACACTATTGAAATACAAACACTATTAAAATAAATTATTTCAATAGTGGTTGGGGATGCATTTCTTTACGACCACTATTGAAATAAATTATTTCAATAGTGGTTGGTGATGCATTTTATTACGACCACTATTGTAATAAATTATTTCAATAGTGGTGTTAACTGTTGTTTGCATTTTGTTCAGTTTATTTTAAAGAGAAACCCGTTACCTCTCTGATTCTGTTGTAATATGTGTACAGTTTGTTGCACTTTTAAAAACTATTTTTCCGAGATAATGTTCCTTTTAAAAATTTTATATATTACTCCAAGTAAAGATGCTGGACATAATTCTCACTGAGTACTAGCACCACGGCCGGATTACAAGCTAGATAAGATATGTTTCTTCAACACGTGTTAGGGTTTTGTTTTGTCACCATCACAGATGCAGTTCTGCAAATCAGTCAAATGAATTGTGACTGAAAAGTTACTAAAATGTTTGTGTTTAGCATGGCTCTGCCATTAAGACACCTTTGCAGACCTTTCAGGTAACATTTAGATGACTGAATGCCACATGTTCGTCTTCTGTACCCTCTGCCAAACTTAACAAGTGTGCTAAGGGATGTTGATCTTAAGCACCAACCTAAGGTCAAAATCAAAATAGTTTCTGTTTTGGTACAGGAATCTGTTTATGATTTTCAAAAAATGCAATTTATACATTAATTCCATAAGTCTAATGAATTGCATTTCAATATCATTGAATTAATGAAATGTCCTCTGTATATTTATGGAACTGGATATGCTATAAACAAAACACTAGATTGACAACACAAACAATTTTGTTTATAAATATGTAATTGTCGAAAATATATGTAAATGGGTCACTCTTAGTGATCGCGTATTTCGTTAACTATGAACAGTTGCTTATAGTGTGGGGAAAATAAAAAATAAAAATGTTTGTAATTTATAGGTAGCGTAGTAATATAATGTAACCACCTTAATTTGTTAATAACTTCAGTTTTCTTTGTGACACACTCTCTGTAGGAAATTTTCTTTTGCGGACGATATTCTCCTAAAAAGCATCAATGCGTATTTAATCACGTTTAATATTTGTCCGATTTGTCATTATTATTAAATTAAATGCTATCATCTCGGTACTTGATACAAGAAAACTAAATTATGTATTAATGTGATGAATTCAACGGTAACAGAATATGTTTACGCATTAATTCTGTAACGATTGAATTCTCTATCGTGAGGAATGATCAACCAATAAAAAATTAAACCATGCATTGCAAAATTATTTGCTACGTAAACATCTATATTGGTTTGTTTTGAAGTAATTTTATTCATCCCTTTTTATTTAATAATCGACTAAAAAGAAACAGTTTATTATCAATCAGATAAAAAATTGTATCAACAATTTAAATACTGTAAATTCCTTATATTACGCGAGTACTTAATTCCGCGATCCCGCTGGTTTGTATCAAATGGCGAGAATATAAAATCGCGAACGTGGAACTTTTCTCCTTATTTCTTATAGTTCTCAAATCTCAGAAAATAATGGCGAGATTTTAAAATCCGCGAAGAGTGCTTCTCGCGATTTTACGCGGAAATTAATTCCTCGCGTTTAATTAGGAATCTACAGTAGTCTTTGTACAATGCATAAATGTGTTACATTGTAAAATGAAAAATAGTCAAAAATTTAAACATTTAAATCAATTGTTCTTATTATGAGATGAGAGTTTTCATCTTTTTTCATAGGCATTTCATGGAAGCTGAAACGTATATGTTTTGAAAATAAATATCCGTTGTGGTTATAAATGGCTTTTGATGAATATTAGGAATTAAGAAAACCCGGAAATGATGGAAAGAGGAATCCAAATTGATAATATAAGGAATGTTCCTGCAGTATCGTGTTTTTTTCTTCAACTACATCATAGACCCTTCCCTTATGAAAATAAATCAAGCTTTTATGGACACGGTTGGTGGACATCTTACGGTACTAGTATTTGAAATACTAGTATTATAGTCAATCTGCTTTCTGTGCATCATGGCTCCAAATGGTTTGCTGAGCAGAGTTTGGCTGTATGAATGAATTTTCAAAATAGTTTTTTTTTTCAAGCCACTAAATTTAAGTGCTTACATGTCAGGTCATAAAAGTTTATTCAAATATAAAATGGAAAGGACAAAATAAGAATTTTAATAGACTTTGAGTAATTTTGAGAGAGATTTGACATTTAACCTTCAAATTTGATAATTGTTTTGATAGAAGTACAGAGTAAAACAGGATGTGAATTATTGCCACATTATAGAAGATTTTAAAAATTATACATTTTGTGGTTTACTGGGAACTTGCCCTGCTATCACAATGACTATTTTGAAAACTTTATTATCTAGATTTTTTGTTGCTAAATGGAAATGTGAAAATCTGTGGTAATTTTACTACTGAAATAACTGATAAAAATGTTTTCTTGGTGATAAAAATGTTAATAATCCTAGTAAACTTTCTTTTAACCTTGTGCTTTTATTTAGCTAATCGTGTGCATTTAGATAATTAATTATAGTACATGAATCTTTGAATACCACATAAGTAATAGTGTGAGGTAAAAAAGAAATGGCCTTAAACCATTGGTCCAAACATACACAGGCTGGTAGTTGTGCCTTACAAACTCCACGTGAAAAGGTTTACATTAATCTTTTTTTCTTTTTTTATGACAAGAAAACCCACATGAATTTCCAGTGTATTTTCTGTATAGCTCATAATGTATGATTTAAATCATCCATCGCAAAATTTTACGTGGGAAACTTTCCCTCGAAGTTCACTTCACGTGGATTTTGCTTGAAATTCCCGTAAAGTTAGTCTACAGTAATCGCCCGGTAATTGCATACAAATAGTGCACTTGTAGAGCGATTTTGAGAAATTTTAATATATCTTACGTTCTGAATTTATAAAATGAAATAAATAATAATTGATCATTGTTAAGAATGCATGATAAAAAATCTCATAGTAAATTGTTGTTGGGGCGAACTGAGGGCAGTGATACATATATACGAAGACAAGTACGTTTTGAAACTTCTTGATATGGAAGATTAAAGCAAGCTGATTTTGAGGACCGAAGTGGGGGGGGGGGGGGGGGCATGACTCCATTGGTCTTACAGAAAATGATAAAATGCTATTTCCAACGTACAGTGAATTTCAAAGAAATCGGGTCAGGTTTGAACCAATCCTTTGTCTCTAATATGTTATATACACTTTGTTTTTTTATTTATTTTTTTTTTGGTCTACGTTTATCTTCTGTTATAACTTGAACCAATGCAATGCGTGCATGCTGTATGTATTGACCTTTGAAACTATGTTTGATATTGAACATCATTTTGTGTAACTGTTACCTATGATTCCTAGGAGAGAGCTTTCTACGTTTTCAGAACTTGTGCCCAATAATTTTGTTATCACCATCTAAGCAATAATATATGTTTGAATCAAGCCCCCCAAAATGTCTAAGACAGTGTTCTAATGGAGTCAAGGTGAAAAAAAAACCGGCACAGTTTTCTGACTGTGACCGTTTTGAGACTTGAGTGTCAACTTGCTTATAAATCTTTTTATTTCATGTTACTGAACTTTTTGAATTAGGAATATATCGATGTCTTACATTTGATAAACGTGAGAAAATGTTCTCCATATCCTCGATGTATTTGAAATGTATACATATTTACGCTATCGTTTGTATTGTTTCATTGAATCTTCATACTTTGATGCCATTAAAAACATACATGTATGTTGTATGTTATACAGTAATTGCTATAAGATGTATGTCTTACGCAATAAAGATATATAATTATATAGTAACGCAAACTGATATTCAAATGGAACGTTTTTAATAGATTTATATAGATCATCCAACAAGGCCTACACCTTTATATCACATACTAAATAATTTATAATACATATTTTTTCTCTCATTTTAATTCAAACATTGACTCATCATAACATGTATTTCGGTATTTCCGGGTCTAACATATACATATACAGTGTTCTCATCTTACTAATTTGAATTTTTTTTTTTTGAAAATTACGACTTACTTAACGTAATTTGGATGAACAAGTTATTTCAAAATAATTTACAACGCTCTACTTAACAGCAAAATATAACGACTTTTAAAAGAGTGTATTTCTCGAGATGAAAATTATGTGTTAAATAAAAACTTAGCGTCATGATGCATGTTAGATACTTATTTTAACGACATTTAGCGACAAAAGGGAGAGGGTATACCTAATATATCAAGTGAATGCATATGTCTAATTTATTTAGTATTCAATGTGGCTGAACCTGGTGGTATAAAACATAGTCATACCGTTGTTGAATACTTTTAATATATTTCAAACGCGTGTTCTTGTGCCACAATGCAACCTTTTGTGATACCAAGAAAATTAATCACTTTTGATGCATACACATTGGGTCGCAAATCTCTCTCTGACAAGAATGTCATTAAACATAGAGACTCTGAGCATCATTAATGCATTAAGAGATTCCTCAAGTTACAAATGACGTTATTTATTGATGTGAAAACCTAACATGGAAGTAATTAAATCAATGTTAATGTGCAGTTAAGACGTCTTCTTACATTATGCATTGTGTCACATTTCTATAATTTTCGTATTTACTAAACTTAAGAGTTCAGAGGGTTACATTCTCTAGTTGTCTGCTGAAGGTTGAAGTTTATATTTTAACAATATATTTGTTTATTCACTTTTTTGGGATTCTTTCGTAATTTTCCACATATAAAAAAAACGGTCTATGCTTCAAATAATAAAATGAAATTTTTTGTTTCAATTATATGTACATCTTGTTTACATATTGCACAATTGAATTACAGGTAAATTAAATTACTTGAATTAGGATTCTTCATGTGACTCAAGGAGTTTTAGATACATGTGTTAATCATGTTGTGAATGTCTACCTTCATTTATTGCATTTTAACCGAATGTTTCGTTGAGGAACTATACATGGGAGAGAAAGACAAAGAGAGAGAGAAAGACAAAGAGAGAAAGCCAAAAAAGAGAGAAAGAAAAAGAAAGAAATAACAGAGAGAAAGAGAAATTAATAACAAAGAAAGAAAATAAGGGTAAACAATCCTAACCATTGAGAGAGAGAGAGAGAGAGAGAGAGAGAGAGAGAGAGAGAGAGAGAGAGAGAGATGTACCTCTGTCTTCAACGATGTGTAAAATTTATTCAAAATATTTTTGTGTTTCTAATATAGAACGTAAACTTTCGGTGATTGAGCTGTAATCGTTGTCATTTTTGATAAATCAATAATAAATATACGAGGAATTATTTTCTTTTGATAACGTACACTAATCAAGAACATGTAAGTTCTAAATTTACCTCTGAATATCTTTCTTCCGTCTTCCCTTTAATTTCTTGACCTGACTTGTCTTTCTCGAGAGATTAATGTTGAAGTCAAGTGCTGTTTCACCTTTATTTCAAATCATATACATTTTTCTGGATCCGATTTGCATTCAAAAGATAAGGAAAGAAATACCATGATTTTCTTAAAACCAATTGACAGTGAAAGCATTTTAATGCTTATCGTCAAATCATTAGTGTTTTGATAATAAACTTTTAACAATGATAAATTAAATGAATAACATTTTTTTTTTAATTTTAATAACTTAAATAAAAAAAGTTAAATGAATTTTTAAAAAGCTTAGAAATGTATATGCACATTCCACACACATTACAGCGTATATGCTAGTATGTATCCCCAACCTCCGCGGATTCCACGTATCTCTTTAGAATTATTTTTTGCAAGTAAAAAACAAAACATATATTTCAAAATTCTGAAAATAACCGACATTCCTGTTTTTTTTCTTTGCATGCGAAGAGTGGGGGCCCGGCGTAGTCTAAAAAACACGATTATTTTTGGTTGTTTTTCTGGAATGTACTACATTATAAATATGACATCATATTTTTTTTTTTACTGAACGCTTTACGTCATAAAAATTACATTGTGACCTTTGAATGACTGACGTGATCCCTTCAAGGTCATTGGCCTGTCACGGCAGAGCTATATAAAATGTGGAGCAAAGTTGACCTAATAATAGGACTTCATGTCAGGATGATTCAAGATATGACATACATTTGATCAACTCTGACCTTTAAACCCGAAATTCACTAGTCATTAGAAATAAATAACATTGCATGGTATACCTGACTTCATTGAGTCTTGGACAACAACTTCCACTTGTTTAATTTCTATAAAAAAAAAACCTTGTTTTTTCGATAACCTAAATTTGCGAGGTACCGACCAGTTCTAAAGGATCTAATTCATTTCAGCAAAGTAGGTTTAAACAATTCATCGTATTGACCCTTGAAGGGGTAATAATTTCCAATTCTTAACTCTGCTGTGAATTCCACGTGAAATTTACCCTGTCCCTCACTTTTCACTCTGCCTCAATTACAAATCAGCTTTGGTTTACATGTATTTTTAAAAGTCTCAATTTCACATGACAATTTAGTTTGTCTCCTTTGTGTATATATTATTTATTCAGAAATACAACTTTGGGCAATACAGCCCATCAGTTTACATTAATTCACTAAATGGGGGGGGGGGGGGGGGGGGGGGGAGGGGGGGGGGTGAGTTAATGATATGGCCCTGTCGAACGTTATTTAACAAATACACAATTAACTACGGAACACAATTGGAACCTCATCTTGATTGATCGGGTCAAGATCTATATACAAAGATAATTATAAGCCTCAACCTCAACATGAATAACTAGTTTAATGTTGCATAATAATTTTTTTTTCGCTTTCAACAGAAGTGATCTCTGCAAGACGTTTGATTGGATTTGACTAGCATTCATATCGACAAATGACGGTAAATAAGTAATATTCACGAAAGTTTCACGTAAAAAATGTTAGCATATTAACGATTTATATTAATACTGAACAGCATGAGAAACGAATTCTTTCATAACATATCATAGCAACACTTTTACATACGTCGTCTCCTACTTTTATTATGATTACTAACAAGGAAATTCCATACAAAACACAAATGATCTTGCAATTTCATTTCTCGTTTTCTTGACAAAATTGATGCATGATTAATCATTTTTATACTAATTAGTGTTATGATTTACACGTCTAAAAGCATAAAACGAACAATTTGTCAAATATATTTGATAGTTCTATATCAATAGCTAAGAGGAAATGATGGATCATAATTGTTTAGCTATTAAGAGAATTTAAAGTACCTTTGTTTTATCAATGATGTATATTAATAGACAATGTTGTAGATTTTATAGTTTTTCAGATCTGTTGAGAAAAATGTTCGTTTAATTAGGGTGACTCACTATACTTTCAAATAGTTTCTCAAATAAGCTTAAAACGACTTGATTATGAAAGATAGCATGATGCATAAGAAGTATAGAAGTCAAATAGGCGGGAAAAAAAAGCAATTTAGGGGGCAAATATTATATTCTAAAATTTTATTCAGTAAATTTTAAAAAATATCAGGTCGATTTGAACTCTCGATCAAGCACCATATTTACCTACTGAGCTATTGTATCGATCGATACAAACAATTTCACAAAACATTTAAATCGTCATTTTGTAACGTTGTGTCATAAATTATATGATAAGCCTTGATGTATAGTAAGCTACCTTAAAGGTAAAGTGCCTTATAAATATTTGTCCCGATTTGGAGCTGGGTATGCTTATATAAAGACTTAGAAATTCGCAAACTACAATCTAGATAAGTTTTAATTCAATTTTTAAATGTTTTATTGATAGCTTAATATTTCAAAAATATATTTGAACTTTGTTATGTGTGAACACGCTGCATATGGATTCATTCAGACTATAAATAGCATACTTAATCTAAAAAATAAACAAACAAACAAACAAACAAAAAAGCCAAAATCCCCAATATCCACAATCTGTTGCATTAAAAGGAAGTTTAAAGATGCTCAATTCATTCCAAAATGACTATAGCTAACTGTTGAAATGCAAGCGTTTAAAAAAGAACTGAGGTTGGTGCTAGCGCTTTCCTTTTTTTAAACAAATAAAATACATGTATACAACATGACTATTTTATGTTGTATATTTTTATTTGTTGAAATAAATTGAATCAGATAAAGAACCCATTCAAATACTCTATGAACCAGTGGTCTTTAGGATTATACATTCAACTTAAGATATTCATTCACTGAGTTACCGGGAATGTTTGATTACTGTGTGATATTATGTTAAAAAAGAATTCACATCAAGAATGCTTTTTTTTTATAAGACGATCTTATTTTGTTGCATATGAGCTCAAAATTGATACATTTTTTTAAAATCAATTCTTAAAATCGAATTAAATTCAAAATAACTTCAAAAAACTTAAAATTGTCCATTTCCTTGAGAGTATTTCACCTTCTATGAATCCATTAACTGGCATCAGATCACATTTTGACAGACTGTTTGTTGAGACATAATAAGGCGTAATAACCAATGTCCAGTTTGATTTTGAAAAGGAAGAATCGAGCGTAAAACTTACGCTTCAGTAAATCAAAAGCTCGTGCGTTGCTTCTGCTATACTCTCGAAATTCTGTTAAACAAACAAGTACTGGTATATAGATAACAATTAACATAATATTTTCGACAATTAATTGAAGGAGAAATTTAGTTGAAAGATAATCATTTCATGGCGGTGATTTTATGACTGATATTTTCGCATCCCTTCCACTTGTTTAGTTTTTTGCTATTATTCATTCCGTCTTTTTTTTTTTTTTATAAATTATTCTTAAAATAAGATAAAAACATTCCACAGTTCAGAAACAGAATTTTTTTAAAAGAAATTTAATTAACTTAATTTACATTCAATTTATCTATGTCGTGATGTCTTTTGAAATCGAAATTTACAAGATAACATGAAAAAATGTAAGTTTTTGCAATTTAATTATAATTTGTAGTATTTTTATAGTTTGACATTCCGAAATAACGATTCTAATTGTCGCTGAAAGGATTCTTTTCAGACATATGGAATAAATTTCACAACCATCGCAATAAAAGCTCTTATTAAAGATCGCCAAACAGGCCTGTATTTTTTTAAGTCAGAATCTGGGAGTTTTAGGTCACGACATAGCGAAATCTGGTGTTAATTTAGAACCAATGTTTATTTAATTAAGATGAAATGGTACCTAAGATTTATACACATTGTCAAACAAAAGAATCAAATATTTATGTAGATATGATATTTATAAAATCCTTTGACTTTGAATTTTAATCTTGACACCTTACCTTTGCACTTTAATAAACATATCTTCGTGTTTTAAAAAAGACAAGGAAAAATCTTTAAAAATGAGCAAATGGAGATCAATTATCAATAATTAAATTTATTATTCATTTCTTTAACAAATCGATCAAATACTGGATAGAATAATGTTTTTAAATTTTTTTTTGATTAAAATATTGTTCATTTTTGAGTGTCATTATTTACGATTCCATTTTGATACTTTGGTACACAAACAAAAATTTTTAATCATTTTGTTTTAATTGATTATCGGAAGAATACTTTGCAAAATGACAGTTTATAGTACCAATATTACGAATGCAATGAATAGGTAAAAAAAAACCATGTATGTAGTAATCATACAAACGGCTATCAGCTTTCGACAATAGAAATGTACAAACAATGCTGATACTGCTATCATGACGGATGTTAATGGATTCAGATGGACTCGCCGTTAGCTGTCTCGTTTTGAACTCAACAACTGGCAACACGCAGTTCTTTCTCCTCCAAGGACCAAAAAAAAAAACCTTAGTCCAGAGACAGCTCTCATGGCATTTCACGGAAATTAATCACAACTTCACCAACAAATTAACAGAACAATTATGTTAATATTAGGTGCACAATCGTATAATGGAACTTTTGTCTCAAGTGCTGTGTAAAAAATCCTCACAGTTTATGGTTGGTTTCAGTACCTTCAAGAACTGTTGCTGCTGTTCATCTGAAATTTAGATTATGCAGAGCGGCATTTTTTGTGATTATTTTCGAAAGTGAGTCAGAATATGGAGGTCAAAGATACTTTATGTAACTTTAAAAACTAAAACACCTGTCTCGAATACGCATTGAGAATTTTGTAAAAAAGTAAAACAAGCGTTTCACCATCGAGTTAGTTAGGCCCAAAAATTCCATTTAGAACTGGATTATTTTGAACCAAGAAAAGCAATCTGTTATATGCTTTTGCTTGAACTTGTTGCGGCTTCTTTGGAGAGGTTTGCAGTTGTATTTATGTTTTGTCTAAAATGGGATAGACCCCGAGAGGAATAAAACAACAACGCCAAAAACGTGTCGTATTATGATCTTGAGATGCAATGGGCAGCATACTAAAAAGGATTTTTAATGGATTCAACTACTGGCTAGAATACATTTAATAGAATTATGAAATTAATTTCATTAATTCTGTACGGTCAAGGTGTTCTAATTTGATATTGCCATGCATTATTTCTTTAAATGAAAGGTAAAGGCCAAGGGAAATAAAAGCATTGGTTTTTGATTAGGACGTTCGTGCATTAATTTTATGTAACACATAATGTTTGCATATTTACCTTAAACTTGAAATTAAAATAACAAGGATTTTTATGCCGAATTACTACAGAAATCCATGATATTAAATGTTTCTTGCAAAACGAGAATAATAAATTAACATAAATGCTTTTCACGATTAAAACAATGTGAACTCGCTTTTATCAAGAAACTGTAGAGTTTGACAAGGTAGCATCAAATCTTTTGAGTGTAGCAGCGGAACAAACGACTTCAGAGCACCCGCCTTGTATACAAAAAGAGAATGCCTTATTCAAACCTTGCATAGGAAAATTGGTTGCTTGTTGGTTGGAATCACGTAGCATAATGCTGCATATACATGTATGATGCTGGAAAGGTATCAACCCATCTGATTGACCTATTGTCTGCACGAATTGATGCATGGACTTAAAACTTATCGTAATGAGAACTGAAGGGGAAATATTTTGCAATTGATGAAAACAGCAACTTGCAACTCGATGTGTCTTATAAGTAATTAACCAAAATATTTATTGATTAGATTGAACAAGTTCCCGTCAGATTTAAGGGCAGATTCCTTTAAAATTCCAAGCTTTAAATTGAAATGTTTGTCTCCTGCTATTATGTTTTGAAAAGGACCGGCTTTGTCATGGCTACCATGCAACAGTCTACCTCTCCAAGGAATGAAAGTCTCGTCCTGAAAAGACCAACAGCTCAACTACATGTACAACCATGATAAACGAAACTCAATGAAAATCAAAAATAAGTTAAAATCATGACATTGATTTTGATTATGAAATAGGAGATGTCAAGTTGATACAATATTTCTAACCGCATAGTGACAGGTGTTCATATTCATTTTTCGGGATTTCAATTAAAAAAAAATTCTGATCACTAGAGAAAATTTTTGTTTCTCTCCCCCCTCAATAATATCTTGAGAGTACAGATATAATATTCATACCATCTATTTTAATTAGACATGTAAAATACGGTAGTATTCCAGTTTACGACTTGTATCTTCTCTTACATACCGCGAGCAAACTAAGTAACACATTTACGACTGTGCACTTAAGCCTTCTGTCTTTAAGAATATCAAACGTTCTGCACAGTTTATATATGTGATTTAATTATAACTTTTTCACGGCTTCGGCGTGAAATAGTAAAGACCGAAGCCTCTGCTTTTAATGAGAGAAACGTGAAGGTTCTAATTGTGAAAAAATAGGTTGTTGTCTTTGATAACACAAGGCATTGAAAACGTTACCACAGCCCCTACCCCCACTCCCTAGCACCCAACCCCCCCCCCCCCCAAAAAAAAATGAAATCCGCTCTCCATCCAGGTAATGGAAACAGAGGTACAAAAATGAATCATAAAAATTGAAGCAAAACCAAGACTTATTTTGCCAAAACATATCCAGTACTTTAAATAACATAAATGGTAGACGTTTACGTCACAATCAATTTCCTCCTTGTAATATGAATTAGATTTTTAATAGGCGGAAGAGAATGCAAGATGACTTTTTCAACTGGGGACAGTCCATGTTTTTCCTTTTCATTTTCTACAGTTAATATGAAATATATTCCATCTTTCATAACTGTTTAAAATACAAGCTTGAATCCAGTAACAGGTTTTAGCAGCCGTAGGGGTTTTCTTTAATTCTTGAGCAATTTTTAAATCTTCATGCGTGACATTTTTGACATCGTAAATCTCTTTTGGTAGATATGTGTGACGTTGAAAATCCTTTTTTTTTTCTTATCATGCATATTAATGAGTCGCTAATTGTCGCGCGAGGTTTGCCGACTTCATTATTTCGACTCTGAGGAGGTGGTTGTTACGAGGTTTTTCGCTCCCGAAGTTCACGTTTATTGTTTTCAGTTTTGTGAGATAGTTTCGTGAAGTCGGACTTGAAACATTTTTGAAAGTGTGAACAGACCATTGAAACAGAAATGGGTGACGTCACAACATAACTGTTCTTCTGTTCTAAGGAAGAAATATATATATTACGTTTAACAGTTATGATTTTACCGTAAAATACATATACAGAAAATATATATTTTTTCGTTATTACTGGATATACTGTTGGATTTTGTTTTCTATATAAAGAATTATAAACGATTGTTTAAAAGAAATATTTTCAGAGGATACTTGAAATACAATTTTTAAGATGATTCGATTGGTGATTCTCTTATTTGGGATTTGTTTCGCTTGTTTCGCTACCCGAGTACATTCGGCACACCTCGTGAGTCCGGTCCCTCGGAACACCATCTGGACTTATACGTCTCAACTGGATACGAAGGGCGAAGTGCTTGATTGTGGAGGAGTTGAAGTAAGTTTTGGAAGAGAGAGAGAGAGAGAGAGAGAGAGAGAGAGAGAGAGAGAGAGAGAGAGAGAGAGAAAGAGAGAGATGTTAGATGTTAGATTTTTCTCACTTACGTTAGAATGAACACGCGTTACTTTACTATAACACCACTTATTCAAAAGAATTAAACCATGAGATCGTGTGTCAAATTTGAACAGAAAATAGCAATCAGAAGAACACATACTGATGCAATTGTAAAGGAAACAAAATCAAACTTTAAAACTCTTTTCGTTTTGCTTTAAATCTTCGTGTTACAAGTACTTGTGCTAGTACGTAATTCATTGTAACAATATTGTCCATTGTCTCCATCAGAAAACAGCGTTGAACGATTTGATGAAATACGGAAATTTGAATTTAGATAATTAAAAAAATGACGGGATTTGATGATAGAAACTAATTAATTTTCAATGGTTTATGAGTCTTCCCCTGCTTTAACACACGTTTGAATTGATCTCGTCTTGAAATCTTTATGAATTATGGATAATGCCACCTCCCTATCCAAAAATTGACGAAAAATGGATTCGTATTAAATCCAACAATGCTTTGTGACTAATTAGTTAATTAGTCAAAAATCAAAAATATGCCTTTTTAAATAAAAATTAGAAACAATCTGTCAATCATATCGAAGAAGATGAATTAATTATTGACTATTATCTTTAAAAGGGGAGATTTAGACCATGTTTAACTAGACACGGAATATTCCGGCTTTTAGATTTATTCAATTAACCGCTTAGTTACGGCATGACCTTTTAATGCATTCCACACTAACCCTAACCCTCATGTAATCAAATAATCAATTAAATTCGTAAATGATTTATATTTACATTGCGTTTTCTTGTATGTATTTTCTGGCAAAGTAAAACGGTATGTGAGCTTTGTTTTCATTTCATTGAGTTTTAGACACGTCTTAGAACCGTTTAATACGTTCGCGTGTTGATTCATAAAATAAATGGGTTAATGAGTAATTAACACTGATAAAACGTGTCCACGTCAGAAAAAGACCTGTAAGTTAACGGATGTTAATTTATTATATCGGGGTCACGTCGCGGTAAAGATTAAATGATAAATATTAAAATTAATAACGTCTTTCTATTCATTATAAAATAAATCAAGACTTGTTTAGAAGCGTGGGTTTGGGGGTAATTTCAAAGAAAGTGAAAAATTAGGTTTATCGCGAATAACTAAGCATCTAGGCCTTATTTCAGAATAGAGTCTACGTCTTATGACAAAATGAAATCTCATGTTTTAAAACCCGAATAATGTGTCAAATACATACAATCAAAGAATAACTTTAAGAATTAAAACAGTTATGTCTAAATCGTTGTTAATAACTGTACATGTATGTGTTGAGAACCTTTTATAAACAAGTAAATGTAAATATTGATGACCTTTTTGCAACTTTTTTTGTTAAACGCAACACTGGAGTAAATTTACATTTGGAAAATGGACTATCCTTTTTGTTCAGGAGGCTGGGTAGTCAACTAATTAACCATCATATAATTAACCATCATATAATTAACCATTACTTATGGCTTAAACTTTGACATATGATATTTTTGGCCATAGACTAATCTTTAGAAAAAAAATCCAAATATTTAAGCTTGAAAAATTGAGTGTTTTACTATATCTTTCTACAGAGCTCTTCGTCTTAAGGAGGTAAATATAGCCTAAAAATGTCCACGACCATCAAGTCCTCTTAAAGCATCACATAAGACAGTGATTGCAGGTGTACAATGGTATCGTGACACTTTTAAAAGGAAATAGACCAACCAAGAGAGGCATATTCCTGCATAATGTATTCATTGTCAAGAGAATTTTTATCACCATCTTCAGGTGAAATATGAATCGTAAACGCCCATCGTCTTAACAATAGAACATAAAAACGCTAAATTATGTCAGAGATTTTAATATTTGCAATATCAATACCAACATTTGTGGGTTTAATCTTTTTTCAAGTGATTTTTCATTCTATGGCATCTACAATATATATATTCAGACCACCTTCATAGTTCCTAACCTGTTCATACGATCCAATGCATTTCCATACCTTTATGGGTCAAATTGAGAAAAAGACACCCCCCCCAAAAAAAAAACAACAAAAAAGATCAAAATAAAAACCAAACGTCTGTTACGAAAGAGATTATTTCTTATATGAATTTCCGCTGAAGTTTAATTTATTAAATACGAAGCATAGTACAACCAAGATATTTTTTCAAAAAAGATATCTCATGGAAATTTGAATTCAGATAATTTCAATGTTGTAAGCCTTCCTACTAATGTTCATTATTTACCATTTTACATGTAAATAGAATGTTGCTATCCTTTTTTTTTTTTTTTAGACACATACATTGTACTTATAGATCAACACCATTTCGTATAGTTTAGTTGTTTATTTATTTACGCAATGTAGACTTAGGCAATGTGTTGTAATAAAAAGGTTTGCATTTAAAACATGTAATAAAAAGAACAGTTTACAACAAGACCCTTAATTAATCTAAATTAAAAAATTCATCTTTTTGGACAGACCTGCATGAAATGCTTAATTGTTTTCAGACATTTCTCAGACTTTCTCTCGCTGCGCCTTAGGTGTCAACTTCGTGCATTAAGAGACGCGTTCTGTATTCATAATATGTGGGGAAAAAAATTAAAAATGAAACCCCGTTGACAGACACCTGATTGATTTCATCTTAATTATAGTCATCTGTGACATTTCTTACCTGTAACAAATCACATTCATGTGTTCAGATCAAACGCCGAGAAAACAAAACAGGTCTTTGTTTTTTTGTTGAATTCCATTGCTTATATATTGTCTATTGATGAATAAGTTAAGAACTTCTCTCTCTCTCTCTCTCTCTCTCTCTCTCTCTCTCTCTCTCTCTGTTGAGTTTTTCTTTCTCTCTCTCTCTCTCTCTCTCTCTCTCTCTCTCTCTCTCTCTCTCTCTCTCTCTCTCTCTCTTCCCATAATATTGATTTTTGTATAAATCGAAGAAACGATACTACACCTACCTCTTTTTCAATTTTAGCCTCTAGATGTTAATTAAATGCAATGGTAAATAAATGTACTTGATAAAAAGAATAGTTCAACTTCTATATGGGTCCTTTCTTATACCAATGAATACATAATATGGAAATCATAATATCAATGTTCATATTTTCTGGAAACCATATTTTCAGTGTGACACA
This sequence comes from Magallana hongkongensis, assembly GCA_016163765.1. NCBI lineage: Eukaryota > Metazoa > Mollusca > Bivalvia > Ostreida > Ostreidae > Magallana > Magallana hongkongensis. The sequence goes on from WFKH01011926.1 coordinate 64,640,082, forward strand.
TTTATTTCAAACAGATGCACACTACAATCAGAGTTTTCAACATACTGTAAACGTATTATATTTAGCGTCTGCGATATTTGGCGGACAATGTTTTTTTTTAAATTTAAACAAGTTAGCGTGGATTTTAATAAGCGTAGTTCTGAACATGACTATTCTTATTTATATAAGAATAGCATTTAGCGATGCACTTGATTTAGCGAAAGCGGCGTTCAGTCAGATTCGCTAAAATGAATTTACAGCCGAATGTAATCGGTTTATAGAAGTGCAAATTTAAACCAAAATATAATGATTGTAATCTAGATAATCAATGTACTGTATGTTTTTCGTACTACGTACTTATTTGCATTATCCCAGTTTTAACAACAACGACAACATAATTATATCGTTAAATATGGAAGTAATAAATACATGTATATATCGCAGTGTCTGATGGTATTATTTTGTCATCTTAGAGACAGTGGAATGCCAATGGTGGGAAATGCGGTGTGTGTGGAGATCCCTGGGACGGGCCTCGTTTTCACGAATTTGGCGGGAAATACGCACAAGGGATCGTTGGGGGCATTTACAAAACCGGAAGCACTGTACAAGTAACAATTGAAAACCCTGAAAAAGTCGGTGGATACATCGAATTCCGGCTCTGTGACGTCACGACAAAAGGACGAGATCTCCAGCAGAGTTGTTTCGATAAACACGTTCTGTTGTTCAGCGACAACAAAGAGAAGAGGCAGCGAGTGAAATCTCACGAGACTTTTGTTGATGTTTACGTCGAACTTCCTGTTGGACTTACCTGCAAACAGTGTGTCTTGCAATGGTCTTTCGTCCAAGGTAAAAAAAGAAATATATGCAGTATAATTAACATTTAGCAATTTTGACCTGCACAAACATTGAAAACAGTGAGCCACTGACACATTTCTATTAAAATCTTAATAACTTAAGTCTAAATTAAATAAAATACACACGTGAAAGATATAAACAGCATTATGACTATCGTGTACTACTTTATTTGTGAAGTAGAATGACCAGACATGAATTGAAAGCAATGCTTCTTTTTCAAATCTGTTAAAATTCTTAAGTGGCAATATATGCAAATAAAGCATCCATTTATTAAAATTAATTCCAAGTTCTAGTCTACATCGTGCTCTTTTGAACAATTAAACTACACAAAAAGCTAAACCATAACACTTAAAAAAGTTCTAGATTGTTTTTATCATAATTCTTGTCAGTTATGTAACTTTAATTAAGACATGCATTGTGATAAGAATTCTTATAAAATGCTAGATTTAAAAAAAATTAAAAATGATTTTTGCATCTGGATTTTTCTGTAGGCCTTAGATTTTAATTTGTTCTGTTCCTGAAAATTGAATTATAAATAACACTAGATCTCAGGAGCTTAGATATATGCAATTTCACGCCTTTAAGCAATGTACTTTATTTCAATTAATAATAAACGCCAATCTAAATTTCCGTTAAAAGTTTAAGGAAGCTCGATCGTCAACCATCAGATCCTCCTCATATTTAAAAAAAAGATTTGTTTAGATATAAACTAATATTTAGTAAAGAAAAATTTCATTTTAATTTTCATTATAAAATTTGAAAGTTTTCGTATATCTTTATATAGAGCTCTTTTTTAAAAGGAAATTTATATAGTCTAAAAATGACCAGTACTCTTAAAACAAAATCAATTTTCCCGATCGCTTTTGCTCTTAGTTCTATATCTTTTTGTTTGTGTAACATTACAATAGACGCTTCTTGTATGGTAAGTTACAACTTAATTACAAACTTAGAAATACAAATACAAATGTATTTATATTACCATTTAAAAGAACTTTGACGATTTAAACGTACATATGCAATTAGTGTCAAAATAAGCATCTATGTAATCACAAAACTATCTTATGACATGATTGTCGACAATGCTAAGTAATGAATCGAAAGTTAATGAATTAGACGTTTTTAATGTCAAAATGAACATTATTTTTTCTCATTCAACAGCATAACGAAGTCGGTTTAAATGATTATGTCAACAGAATGATGTTAAATGATATACAGCTTGGCTAATTCTGTACAACTGTTAATACCTGTCACGTCAACCCAAACTTTACGTAGATGAGCAAAACAATATACACTTGTTTGCAAATTAAGGCGATGTTTCAATAGATGTAGCTTTTTTATCGTACGATCCAACTCTCATTTCAGCAACATTTGTAAACAATTAAGACCCATATTGAGTTCTTTACTAAATAAATAGGTGATCACATGCCCACGATGGTCAATCACATGTCGCGTTACTATATATAGAATAGATGAAATATATTTCCGTCCACTGATAAACCGTCTTGTCCTGTGACTTTCATAGTGACAGCTTTATGAAGATCTTTAGTCTCTTTCCTCTTGCATAATGAGTTAAAAAGATTAAAAAATCGTGCTTTTTATAATGAGTCTTTTAGTGCACTGTGTCGGCATGGCCCGACCACGATCTAGATTCGTCTTTAATTTTGCTCGTTTTGCAAACTGTGACAAAAATCTGTAAGAAAAACCACTTCTAAACCTAAAATATGAAGGGAAAATGGCGGTCCTTCAATGATAAACTGATTGATATACCATATCTAGTAACTAATTGATAAATAAAGAAAATTCTTCATAGTAAAAATAAACTACGGAGTTTACGATTTTCTACACTTTACCCTATGTGTCACTTCGTTTTCAATTAAACTAAAATTCATTCATTTTTGATTAGATAAAAGGTCGATTTTAGCTTTGACCAGGTACCAAAATCAAAATCATTTTAGTATCAGTAACATAATTACTTCTCATAAATGTATCAAATAAATACGTTGAAAATAATTATTTACGTTCAAGTTAAACGTATGGTACCCATTTCTAAAAATGTTAATTTATATATTTCTGTGTGTTATATAATGTTCAATACTTCAATAATACTTTGCATTTTCTATTATTTTGCAGATAACAACAAATGTCCAAAATGCACGGAAAGACGAACGATTCGAAACTGCGCTGACATACAAATAACTGACCGTATAACGAGACGTAAAAGGCAGGTCCAAGGATGGCAAAACCAACACCAGGATCACACTAACCTGGGAAAGAGAGTGGAATGGCTTGGTGTCCAAGCGAAGAAGACCATCGACAACCACAATGCTGCTAAAAAGCCTCTGGTAATGAAAGATGCTGAGATCTACAGAACGGAGCTGAGAAAGGTGGAGTCCATTGCCCCTAAACCGAGTCCTCCTGGAATTCCAAATAACAATCGACAGCAGTATTATCAGTTACAACATCAAAGGGCGTTGCATCGACAGAATGGCCAGTTTGGACAACAGCAAAACGCAAGTCCGACGAGGTATGCCCAATACAACAGTGAAATCACGGGGCAGCAGAGACATAGGCCAAGTAACCAGGATTTCAAGCTCACCCAAGACGCAAGACCAAAAACACCGAAGAAGAACCAGGTAGAACCCTCTCCGGCGTTCGTGAACCCTGACACCAATTCTCAACCCACACCAACACAAGCTAATCCAGGACCAACATCTCAATCGCAGCACCAAGGACAGACGCAGGGCGATCAGTTCATGCATCCCCATCATAAACAGCACAAGCCATCGACTACGAATCAACACAACGTGCAACCTACAAATCAACCAATGAATCAGTATCAGCACGGTAAGCATCCAAATCAACCAGTCTATCAATCTAATGGTGGACATCAACAACAATATCAAAGTCAATTCCAACATAATCAAAGAAGACGTCAACATCAACAACAGCAACAAAATCAGTGGTATCCACATAAACAACACCATCGTCAACAATCCAGTTTGAACAATAATAACAATGGATGGAATTGGAATCAAAACAACTACCAACGCATGTCCCGTCAGCGAGGTTCCTTCTCACAAAACCAGCCACCGAATCCATCTGCATCCATGGATGGCGTCGGAGGCGCGTTTAGTTCACAGTTTGACAAACCTTCTGGAGGGCTTTCAAGCATGCCTTCTGAAAATCCGAGCAAAACTCAGTTTAATGATATGGTTGCAAAGACCCATTCTGGGGGATTTTTAGCCTCTCAAGAGAGTTTGATACCGATGTCTTCCAATCCCAATCAACAGTATCATCACAATAGAAGACCTCCGACTCCGCCTTCTTCCGGTTTATACCCATCAAATGATGTAGTTCCGCCCGTGTCGTCGGGAAATTCTCCGCTTAGCAACTTCAAGGGAGACACACCAATTTCTATAGACCGACCTGCAATGGAAATGAACCCAGATACAAAACAGATCAGAAATTTTGTTCAGCCTGTAGGGTTTAAAGAAATACCACGTTTTGATTTCGTCCATGCTCCCGAAGTTCAAAGAGAGAGGATTAAGCCCAAAATTATACAGAATCAATCGACAACTCCTTCTCCTAGTAATCCCCAGCGGATGGCAAATACTGGTTTGAAACAACCACAAACAGTCAATGGAAATATGGGAAATCAACAATGGCAAAACAACGGCTGGCAGGGCTTCCAGCCAAAACCACAGCCAACTCCAGTGCAACAACCAAGATCCCCCCAGTCTTCTTCTTTACATTTACAATCTAACATAAGATCACAGCCCAAACAGCCACCAAGTTCATCACCAACTGATGTACCAGTAAAGGTTCAACCAAATCCACAATGGTTGGATTCAACATTTGAACAACAAGGAACCAAGAGCAACGTTCAGCGTATCTCCAGTCAACAAGGCTGGATGAGCAACAAGGCACCAACTCCAACAAAGACATCAGTATATGGCCAAAACCAACCACAGATTAAACAGACAAACAACAGAAGCCAGCCTCAAGGAAACAACAAGAACCTGCAACAGACGCAATGGCAAAGTAATGGATCTAATATGCAACCATTTAAAAACCAGCAACAACAACAACAACAACAACAACAACAACAGCAGATATGGAATGGGCAACAGCAACCGCAGGGAAGCAGACAAGCTCAGATGAGACAAATAGGCGAAGGTCAATTTCCATCTCCAACAGCTTCACAGCAAATACAGCAACAACAACCTCAAAATCAACAACACTATCAGAATTCACAACAAAATCAGAATCAACAACAGAATAAACAACAACAACAACAACAACAACAACAACAAGAGCTCTGGAAAGAACACTATTTACAAGCGCAGAATATGAGACAAGGAAATCCTTCTCCGTCGGTTGTGCCATATTCACAAAATCAACAAAACAATCCATCGTACAGGATCAAACCAAACAAAAAGCCATTCACACTAAACGCTGATCCACAAGCTATGCGATGGAACCCGAAGGTAGCACGACAGTTTTTTGGTGGACTAACGGTCTATGATCCAAAACCCAGTTCATCTTCAGGATTCCAGAAACCAAAAGCCTCGCCACCAAGTTCCCGTATGTTCCCTCCATCTACATCTCCTCCTGTTACAACCACTCCTGCACCGATGCAGCGTGTTAATAGATGGAATGCTCCGCCGGCACCGGCCTCCCCAGTTGTGCCCCCACAAAGTCAGCAGTCCATGATGTCAAGTGTTCCATCTCACACGAATATAAACACTGCTCCAAACTTTGCACAACGACAACAGTTCCCAAATCAACAACAACAATTCCCAAATCAACAACAGCAACGGTTCCAAAATCAACAACAGCAACAACAACAGTTCCAAAATCAACAACAACAATCTATTTCATCTCAGAATGCACAGCAGAGCCCACAAAACACACAGCAACACAGCAATCAGCAACAACCACCAAGTCAGCAGGCACAAAATGTTGCTAGTCAAACGCCTGCCACTAGTTCAACCCCAATGCAGAACAAAGGATCAAAAGTGTTGGCAGATAAAAATGTACCCGGAACCAAAATTAAAGGAATTAATTCTCCTTTATTTGTTCTACAATCCAAAGCTGACGTCAACAAACACTTAGATAAAACAGAAGCTCCCCCCGTCACGAAAGCGACTGATAAAATGTTAAACATAGGAGAATATAACACGGGATTTAAAGGTAATAAGAACCCGTTGTATGTTGTAGGTTCACCACTAATGGTTACCGCTCAAAACTCGGAACCTTCCAAACAAATTGAAATAGTACCAAAGCAGTCAAGCATGGTACCAAATCAGCCAAGCAGCAACAACTTTATGCTAAACTCACAACAAAACTCAATGTCGCAACACGTTGTACAATCAAATCAGCAACAAATGCCCTCAACTCCGGCCCCACAAGCTTCAGAAGTCACCAGTGCGCCTCGTTCTTTTAATCCTTTCCTCGGATCACCTCGACCATTGCCAAATCGACAAAGACCAACTGGACCTCTCGGTTCTCAGAAAGGCTTTCCCAACCAGGCCAACAAGTTTGGGTCTCTTTTCGTTCAAGGAGCAGTTGTAACAACTTCTACACCGGCACCTACCACCAATAATCCCCTAACAACCCAAGGATATAGAATGGGAAGTTTAGCAGCCATCGGAATAGGAAATCAGAATTTGCAAGGAGCAGTGATTGCTGCTGCTAAACCAACAACCCCATCTCCACCGGTCATCAATGCAAGACAGGAGACATTTTCTGCACATGGAAGGGGCATGTTCAGACCAACATTTACTCGCAAATTACCTCAGCGCTATCCACAACAGTACCCTCCACGAAATGTCAACCATCAGAGACCTATCTATCCACGAGTAGTGCAAAGTACTCCTCCAACAGCATTAGCGCAAAATCAGATGTCACAGATGCAAAATGTACAACAGACCAGGAATGCTGCGAATGAACAGAACCACAGTAAACCGAAAACGGGTTTGTCCCAACAGCAAAATGTTGCACTAGAAAATTTACAACCTAACATAAGAGGCCCACCAGAGAAAATGACTACTTTGGATGCTATTATATGGGATAGAGCTATTCCAACTACTACTGAATATCCCATCACACAAGCACCGTATGATCCTAGCAACTTTAACAGATTTAGTAGACAAAACAAAAATAGACATTCACAATATCCAAACGTTCAAAGACCAACACATAACAGATTCGTAAACCACCAAAAACAGCCAAACCAGTATCCACAGAAACCTTCGCTGTCTAACCCAATGTCATCAGGAACTCAATTAGGCAACTGGAAGGGACCTTCTCAACAATATCAAGGTGCTACAAGAGGACAGCAACCCGAGACTCATCATCAGTGGAATCAACAGCAAAATAATCCTAATATGTTTTCTGCACAAAATGGACAATCTCAAATCCCAGAGAGCAAACCCAAACCGGTATTGATAGAAAGTCCAAGCGCACCTGCTTCCACAACTGGTTCCAGAATTAACCAATTTGTAGTGAGTGGACCCAATCCACCACAAAGAACCCAACAGCAAAGCCAAAGGTCGAGCAATCCCCAGCCAGCTCCAATTCCTATACCCGTTAATAGGAATCCACAACCAATCAAAGGACAGTATCCTCAAAACACCGTCCAGAAATCGGGATTATATAACCCTAAAGCAGACACATTTGGTGCGTTCTTGATGGGTGGCAGGGATCATAAAACTGGAGTTGCAGCCGAAAACCAGATTGAAAAACATGGACCCAATTTGCAGACTCCTGTCAGAAAGGAGTATGTTGAGCCAAGTAATACTGTAAGTCAAGTGAAACAACCGAATGCCATTTATCCAAGTCATATGCGGTACCCGTCTCATGATGGAGGATTCAGTGTCTTGTCCGGTGGACTTTCACCGTCCAAAATACACCCTATGGCTGTAAGCAGAGCCAAGGAACGGCTTCAACCCTCAGAAAGTCCAAAGTTATCCGACCTTGGTAATGTTTTCGGCCGCGAACAGCGAGCTCATCGCTTAGGAAGCTATCAAAACGTTCTTCAAGGTGCTGAAGCAATGCCGTCTGCCGGGAACAGTCAGGTCCTCTGGGGAGTACGAACGACGCCGGCTGAATCCAAGATAATTTACCAAGACGCCTTGCAGAATCAAGCTATCGCCGATAAAGGTAAGCCCGTTCCTGGGTACTATCGACGAGACACTGTCGTAGAGAAGCAGCCCCAGTCAGTTGTCCCGAGCATTGAGACTCCGAGACAACAATCTCTGTCAAATGGACCTCTGCCTATGGAACTTGAAAAATCGCGACACAGTGTTAGGAACCAAAATCCGTACCCTCAACCTATACCGATGCCTAACAACCAACCAGATTCTGGTCAACAACAACGGCCGGTCCCCAAGACCATAGAAGCACCAGCAAAAATGGCGGTGATTGATCCGCCCGTTAAAATACAACAAATCCAGAAGGGGGTTCCTCAACAGCAGCTTCTAGAAAAACAAGCAGCTGAAGTTCAACAGTCAACGACAACAACAACTAAGCCAGACGTGCGCGCTCAGAACCCGCATGTATTTCGAGCACCAGAGTACCACCAGCAATTCAGGTTTAGAAGCACTGGTTTTGGAATACCACAAGTTAGACCCGCCTCTAGCAAGGGCCCGAGTAATGGAGTTATCCAATACTCCAAATCACCGTGATAATTTCCGGTCGAATTATGTTACTAGAATTTTGACAATCTTGTAGTAGAGCTAACGTTATCGTTGATTTGACTGTTTAATTATTTTCGATTTTTTTCTTATCATCATATCATAAACTAGACAATGTTGTGCAAAATACTAGATTACAAGACTGAGAAAAAATACAATGTGTTTTTTTTCTTGTTTAGCTCTGGTGGCGTAGTTTTATTGGTCGAGTGTTCAAAAGCATTGATTATTTAATCGATGAAAATTCACAATTCATGTGGACCGTTTCCAAGTTGCTTGACCAAAACTATGTGACGCTGTTTTATTGTTTCGTCAGGAAACCATGACGTACTGGAAGGAGTGACGTATAAATGCCTTGTTAATGCTGTGTTGTTGGAATGTATGTAAATATTTATTGATTTCTTATAAAACAACAAAATGATACGCTGTTTGTTTATTTATGTTTAAGCATATTGTTTGTTCCAATACGTTTTCTTTTCTTGTTTACAGAAACAACGTTAAAACATTTTTTTTTAAATCCAGTTCAATAGAGTATATTGTTTGTTTTAATACAATTGGTTTTCGTGTTTATATAAAAAAAAGATAAAACATCTTTTAAATCTAATTTGATAACAAGATTGAATTTTGTTTACCAAAATTGTCTTTTCAGAACTGAAATGCGTATTTAAAAATGCATAATAAAGTTAATAAAACACACCGGCTTCAGACAATGCCTCGTATATATATATGTTGACAAGATGACATTAGGAATATTCAGCAGCAGTTTAGAAGCTAGAAACTGTCAGATAGAAATAGATTCTCTCACTGATTCACGATGTAAATTAGCAGCGACATGAAATAAAAAATCGCATTACTGTGGAGATGTCTGCGTTTTTAAATTAATTAATAATTCTACTTTAACATGGCAATAAATTAAAATGAAAAAAAATGTTGAAATGTTGAATGTTAAAAGGTAAAACATTATAATTGAATTGGAATTGCTGCACCGAGGTCTAAAATTTATTCCCTTTCATTTTAAGTTACAATTTAATATGCTCTGCTGTGGTTTCGTAATATGAGAGAGAGAGAGAGAGAGAGAGAGAGAGAGAGAGAGAGAGAGAGGGGGGATTCATTTTAAAAAAAAAGGTTTTAAAGAAGTATAATACATGTACATGTTCTTATAATAATATTTTTTTTTATGCATCAATAAACTATATGACTCACGATACTTTTGCATAGTGAAGTCATAAAAAAATTAGCTTAAACAAAGCAACGCTATGAAAATGATAACGGGTTTTTACATTCAATATGGTGTACAAATACATCTATGATAATATGCTCTATTTTTGCCTCAGTTTATTTTTCCCAGGCCAACAATTTCACTGTTGATCAATCATCCCTTGCCTAATAGAAAACAACACCATTTGCTTAAGTTTCGGCTGTGAAATCAGGCTTATTCATAATCAACTTTCCTCAATCAGTACTCAATCTGGGTATTGACCTTAAAGGTACCCAGACTTATACTTTTAAGACACTACGTCACAAAATGGCGATTTAAATGTTTTGTTAAACTGTTTGTATCAATCGATCGTCTGGCTGTTTCTCGTCATAGCTCAAGTTCAAGTTCTTTATTCCGAGAGACAAATATCTCATAGGTTATACATGTAAACATACATTTCAAATACAATAGGGTAGCAATATACAAAGTGTACGTAATCAATTTTGATTATTCACATTAATACATGTAGTTCGATGCATGTTGGCATAATATAAATATTTCCCTAAATTACACAGTTCTGTAGTATTTGAGGAAGATAGTAACTGTAAAACTTTATACACACTTGGTTTTCGGGAGTAGTATTTTTTAATATACTTTTCTCTTAAACTACGAAGTGATGGACAAATAAGTAAAAAGTGAAATTCATCTTCAATATCATTTAAGTTACAAAAGTCACATTTTCGACAATCACGTGTTAAATTAACATACCTCCCTGTTTCAATCTTTAAGTCATGTGAAGACAACCGTAATCGTGTAATTAATTTACGATATTTTACATGAATTGATTTCTTTAGATAAACTTGTAAACACAAGTAATCAACAACATGTTTATACAATATACATTTTGATGCATTGCTTATATCGTTAACAACTTTTTGTTTAAAGACATCACACATTCTATCATTTATAATATCTAAAATAGCAGATTCTTTCATAGTACTATGATATAAATTGGCCAAGCCTAAGGTGCACAATTCTTTCCTAACATTTGAAATCCATGTGTCATTATTGTTCACCATGTCTTCGTAGCATGCTTTTAAAATACAGTTTTTACCGTTTCTTAATTTTAACCAGTATTTAAAAGATTTTTGTTTCCTGAATATTTCTAGTGGAAATCTACCTAATTCATAGTATACTGCGCTGTTGCAAGTATTTTTTCTGACACCCAAAACCCTCTTACAAAAATTTATATGCACTTTTTCTATATCTTGGCCTTTATGGAATCCCCAAATTTCAGCACCATAGCTTAGCACACTTTTTATATAGGTATCAAAAACATTTAATTGAGTTTCAACATTAAAATTCAAATCTTTCATTTTACTGGATATGCTGAACATTTCTTTATTTCCCTGTGCTGCACAGTGCTTTTGTGTGGATAAAAATTTAGCATTGTAATTAAACAACATACCAAGATAGTTAAATTGATTCACTGCTTCTATGTATTTGTTATTGTATTCCCATTTTTCATCATCTTTAACACGTTTTCCGTTTCTAAAAATTACAATTTTGGTTTTTTGTACATTAATAGATAAGTTCCATTCAGCAGTATATTTGTGCAGTGTGTTCAGCATATCTTGTAGACCCTCGGGCGAGTCCGCCAAAAGTACAGTATCATCAGCATACATAATTAAAAACAAATTAATCATAGCTCAGTGATTAAATAATCGGGCTTGTGACCCGCAGATCATGAGTTCGAATCCAGCTAGGGCCTTTGTTCATATTGATTGAATTAAATTTTTGAAAATATAATTTTTTATCCAAAATTTTAAATTTTGCCTATTTGACTTTTATATTTCTTATTCATCTTGCTATCTATCATAATCAAGTAAATTTGTGCTGATTTGAGAATTTATTTCAAGGTGTAGTAAGCCACCTTAAAGTCATGCACTTTTTTTAAGTTGAGAACTGAGTTGTGTGATTTGATGTTGATGTTGGTGACGTCGAGAACAATGTATATTTTACTGAACATCTGCAAAATTCATAACTTTCTACTAGATATTTACATCATACCCAATGTTCACAGTCTATATTAGATGGCTTTACGTAGAAACCTTGTTCATAAATATTCCCATCTATTCGAACTGTTTACCATATTTCTCGTCTTTTATTTCATAAATTCTTACAACTTTTATACCCCACCCCCTTCCATTCCCCTTTTTAATTGTAGAGTTATCCCAAACAATACCACAACAAATTGTAATAGTTTATTTATGCAAATATCTTAAAAATTCATCAAAGGGCATTGCTACATTTGAAAAACTTAACTATGGCTTTTTCAGAAAGCTAAGTTGTTTGATCGTATTTTTTCTTCCATTAAATACGAGTTTCTATGTTAAAGCCAGTTTAACTTGTAGGTACTACTGACAACACACGTTTAATAGTTTAATCTGAAATTTTATTCATTAGGTCTACAGCATGTGAATGAACACAAGTTACAATGAAATCCAAACACTACGACGAAAGACAAGAAAAGCATACACAAAATTATATGCACAAAAAGAGTTTCCATTTCCGATTTTTGTTTCAGAGAGGCATATTTTAAAAAATCTAACTTTTTGGAAAAAACATGAATACCTTCGAAATTTAGGAAGGGTATATTTAATTTCCTCACTTCAAATACTGTATAGTTTAGTCGAGTGGTTATGCAGGTTGACCGAATGTTGACCATGACTGACCTTTCGTTTAGGTTCGAATTCCGGAATGGTTGGTATTTTTTATATTATTTTGCTTTAATTGCTTAAAAGGGTAATACCGGTATATCAAAAATGTGAAATTTATTAATGTCGGAATAAAGTTAATAAAACGCTTGTCAATTTGATAATTATATATTTCCATGTGTATTTTTTTTTCAACGTAACCTACTGTGTAAAGTCCACGTTATAAGCATTAATTGTAAACATCTTCTACTGAACGAGGGATTTCAAAACAACAAACGCATCAATCAAGAAAATAAATGTATTTTTTTAAGGAAAATATGCCATATCAAACATACATATACAGGTATTTAAAGCAAAAAGTCATGCAAAATAGTATGAATCGGCGATAAAGCAATATGTAGATGAAAATATGTACGGATAATTTTGTCTTTTTATCTTGATGATAATGAAAAACGCAATAATTAAATAACAATCAAGAGCAAACTCAAACGTTTTTGAAGAGCCAGAATCAGATGTATTCATTTAGCTTCAACGAATTATATTTAAAACACGCTGGAAATTAAAAAAAAAAACATTTTTTTTACGTTAACATCAAAATACAGAATTTATAGTCATCTTCCTAACTGTATCTAAAAAGATCAATTGGCGGTCGCCGTGTTCGAAGAAAAAATGCACGTAAATTTTTAGGTATTTCGCATTAAGGTGGTATGGGACATCATGGATATTAGTGTGGATTAAAGTACATTAAAATTAAAATACTTTCACCGGTTTAGAATTTTCAAAATTTTACAATATTTAACCAAAAAAAATACGTTTTAAAAATTTTTGGAAAGGTAAAAATTTTAAAATCCCCAGCGGGATTCGAACTCATGACTTACAGTTTCGTAGTAAATCCTCTCACCCACTGCGCTACGCTGTTAGATAACAATGTTTGAAAATAAACAATTTATAAAATAACACTTGATTTTATTGTTTATTTGGATAAATAGTACGTCACAACATGGAGGTGTCCCATACCACCTTAATACAAGGCAAACCCGCAATGTAAATATAATCGTCTTCGTAACTGTGTCTATATTTAGAAAGACTTTTCATGCGTTACAGGTATTTAAATGTCCTTCTCTCATTAAAGGAAAAATCCCGCCTTTCTGCAATATTTTCTTTCAACCTAATTTCTGTTAGGCAATAAACTATATTAATAACAAAGTGCGGATCATTTCCCACTAAAAGGGTTTATTAAAATATAGAAAGTATTCTTTAGCCGATAGACGAACAAAGAAAATACCGCATATCCGGTAATTTTCGCGATTATCTAATTTTTGCTTTTTTCACGATCACTTTTACATTGCAAAATATCAAATACGCAGAAATAATATCCGGTATTGTTTGCTATAAGAAACTTTTTTTAATCGAAAAAATGACTGACGCAAATAAAAAAATGTTACACATTTTCGCAAATTTTGACACACGAAAAAACTGGATATACGGTACATTCTGAATAAAATATTAACTCCAAGTAAAACAAAAACACTGTATTATCAATACAAGTGGCAATGATTGCCTCAAATGCAGACCCTGTATGTACCATTGTCGAGATAAGGAACGAAACGTACATGAAACCTCATTTCACATTGAATCTTGGCCTTTGTTTCTTGTTTTCATAAGTAAATGAAAGAGAGAGAATCGCTTTTGAGAACAAGAGGCCAATAGGCCTTGACGGTTCCCTGAGTACCATAACCCATACACAAACTTGTCAAGGAGTCTCATGTATGCATTTAATTAAGTTTCATTCAGGAGTAGAAAAATTATAATATTGTAATGACGACCACCTCCCTACCTGAAACCTTTCAAAAAGGACTATGAAACCTTTTAATTTTAGCGAAAAATAGAGTGCAGGACCTTATATTGAAAAGGTACAAGACTCTGATAAAAATAATTTCCCATATTTCTTTACTTTCAAGATAGGTTTTATGTGTATATGTTTTCATAGATAAACTAAACTAATGTAGCTAGTATACATGTTTTATCTAAAACAACCTCCTATCCCCCATCTCCAGGGGCAGACAGAAACTCTCCCTGTGGGCATTTAAAAAAAAAAGCCTTTGTAAGCTATAATGTGTTACTCACCTCTCCTCTTCCAGCTTTCGAACATTCAACCTTCATTGACATTTAATCTCCATCTGGCATTTATACCAAAATCATATTACATGTACTGCTTATCAGTGATTTTTTGTTAGCTTATTATTACTTTACTATTAACAATGCTATTTGTTTATTTAGAAAGTTCAAAAACTGTTTTTGTTTCAGATGATAAAAACTTGCATAACTCATTTGATCATACAACTTCTTAATTACATTATTTTAAATGATTAATTACTAAATATAAACAAGCAAAGGAAGATAACTCCATTATGAAGAAGCAAGGGAAGATAACTCCATTAACTCCCTCTGAACTCTTCCAAATGGTTTCACAAAATCTTAACTTTGATATACAGCTCCATTATTTCTCTTTTCTATATATGTGAAATTACTCATTTATTTCATTGAAATTCCAGAGCAGAATAAAATAATAAGACAGATATATACCCCCTTTAAGCCATAATCTTTGCCTTACCTGTATGATGACAGCTACATGTTTTTTCTAAGTATGAAGTCAGTTTTTATTCTGTGTCAGTAGACTTTTTTTAAACATTATATAAATTAACACTAAATGACCACTTTGTCCACAACCTGCATTAAGAACCCCTACCCTATACACTATATGAGTGTTTTGGCCCAGCCCTAGATTCAACATTTCTTTCTTTATATGCAGTCAGTTTTTATTCAGTATCAGCAGAAGTAAAGAAGACGATTTTTTAAAACATTAAATGCATTAACACTTATATTGGCCCCGCCATAGAGTCAGAAGCCCTACCTCGGGGGACATGAAATTTATTATTTTAGTAGAGGACTTCCTGGTCTACAAAATTATGAATTTAGTTTTCTTACAAGTGTGTGGGAGTAGAGAAGATGTTTTTTAAACATTATATGCATTAACACTATACATCCATTTTTGCCCCGCACTAGAGTCAAAACCCATACTCCAGGGGACATGAACTTTACCTTTTTTGTAGAGGACTTCCTGGTTAACATAATTATGAAGTCAGTTTTTCTTACAGATGTATAAGAGAAGATTTTTAAACATTACATGCATTAACACTTATATTACTTATCAGGTTTGTTACTGACTGACTACAGAAATATATCGGGTTCGCCGAGCCGTCTATGAGATTAATTAACCCGATATATTTCTGTAGTCAGTCACTAACAAACCTAATAAGTGTTTTGTTTTCCCGAGGACTATCAAGTGACACATTTATTCATAATAAGCGATGATCTACGCAAACCCATGTATACAAGTTGCCTAACATCTCGTCCAATTTAACTCATTAAAACTCTTCAAAGCAATCAATTTCACCTTTCAAATACTATTTGAAAAAAATTTTTGCTTCACTAATTGTTTACTTACAATGTTTTTTGCCATTCAATTTTAAGCGTTTTCTCCTTTTCCTATGCAGAGATTTGAGGAAATCTCGACGCTGCTATTTTGTTCTGCTCCAGACACAACAACGTGACGTCAATATTAACAGGGCAACTTCTCTAATTTTAAAGAATTTCAAAGGGCAACTACTCCAAATATTTTAAGTACTTACTGCATGCGGTTTCTATATTAAATAATATGAAATGTCGAAATGAGTAGGCAAAGCGTCGGCCAATGACGGACATATTGCCGAATATTAATTCTCACCGAACAAACATAGAGATATGAGGCTGTCACGTGTTATGTTTAAATAAATGAAAATGTGACATTTCAGTCCGAGGGAAAACAAATGGCCATATTACCCCCCCCCCCCCCTTTTTACGGCATGAACCCCTAACCCAGGGGCCATGAATTTTACCATTTAGGTAGGAAGTTCGTGGACACCACAGCCATGCATTCAGGTTTTTTTCTCACATGTGCGGGGGTAAAGAAGAAGATTTTCTAAGATTTAATACATTTTAACCATATGGCTATATTGGCCCCGCCATAGAGCCTAATTCCCTGTCCCAAGGGTTATTAATTCCACAATTTAGGTGACAGGCTTTATGGACATCATAACCATGCATTTAGGTTTTAACAAATATATATGGGAGTAGAGAAGAAGATTTTCTAAGATCTAATACATTACTATATAGCCATATTGGCCCCACCCTAGAGCCTGAACCCCTGACCCAGGAATTTCACATTTTTGGCAGAGGGATTCATGGACATCATAACCATGCATTCAGTTTATTCCTTACATGTGTGGGATAAGAGAAGAAGATTTTTGATAATTTGGCTTTTTTTGGCATGTTTTGCCCTGCCTGTGGCGCCCCAGGGTTTTAGGGCCATGAATATCACAATTTAGATTCCTCTTACCATACACCAAAAAAGGTAACAATTGTCCTTGTAGTTTTTAAGAAGATAAAAATGTAAAATTGTTAACGAACGTCGCACACCGCACGACGACGGACAAAGACAAATTGCAATAGGTCACCTAAGTGACTCAGGTGACCTAAAAATGTACGGGCCAGGACCCCCCCCCCCCCCAACCACCGTTGCTACGTACCTGCGTATTGACATTATATTGAAATTATATGCTGTTTCTGGCTACGGATTGCATTTATTAGCCCAGCATGATATTTCCTGTACATTTTCAAAATAGAGATGATGATGATGGTGATGATGATGATGATGATAACATCTAAAATTAACTTTACAGTTGTATGTTACCATTTTTTTTCGCCAAAGAACAGAGAATGTATCGCGTTATGTTTTGGAAAAACATTTCTTATAAACTAAAGGTGAACTGAAAAAATAAATAAAAGGGTTGACTAGATGAACTATCGCATACACAATTTTGCTTATGAGGAAAACATGTATAGGTGAGTCGGGGACTTTTAAATCGTTAATATTTTCATGTCCCCCGATTTGAAATGACTGTAGGGCCGTCAAAATTTCAAAGAGCGCATTAACTGCATTCATGCTGAGAATACAGAACACTATTAAAGTCATCCGGGTCTTTAGATGTCTAGCCACCCGTGATACATTCGCTGCTCTGATCCGATTAATGAAAAAGGAGATGTTAACCAAAACAAAGAAAAATAGAAGAATGACGTCATCGGCGACATATATAATTTTTAGATTCTTGAACTTTGAAACCCAAATGAAATTTACAATAAAGATGCCATATCCTAGACTCAAAGCGAAGCTCAATACCGCAAATAAGATCATTTTTCTATTGGTTAGAAACAGTTTACTTCTGATTGGGTATACAAACAACATATATCGAACGGTAGATAGTATCAAAACGTTCAGAGAAGCGTTAAGCTTTGTTGAATACCTTATAATTTCTAATAGGTTATAGATCGCGTTGAATTGACAGAAATCCATCATTCTACCTAAAGCAGTTCTAACAAGAAACGTTATGATGCAAAACAAGTCAGAAAGTGAGAGAAAAAATACGCTGACATAAAAGGGCTTATGGAGTCTCGGTAATTTTATGATGACCAGTGAAGTGATGCTGCTTGCCACGAAACCAATCGTGAATAACACCAATGTACCAATGTCTATTACATGGATTAAAGATGAAGATTCCACTTGGATTAAATGTGGTTCTTTTCGAGTAAAATTGGGCAAAAAGGGAATCTCAGGTTGGACTGAATTACACATGTTTTCTGAGAATTCTTTTATAGAAATGTCATTATCAAGCAAGATGTTTGAATCTTCACATTGATTTGCTGGTTCCATTCCGAAGAGACAACTGAGCAAAATGTCAGAAAGGTTGAAGAAATCAGATACATTTGGCTTCACGATTTGTTGTTCAAAATTGAGCGAAGAAATGTTATCAAGAATGTTTTCTAATTTTTCCAGATCTTTTAAAGGTTTACCCTTTTGAGTAGCACTGCTAGACTCTATTTTATCTTCCTCCACCGACGAAGATGTTGATGACATCCTATGTTGAATATGAGTGCCACAACTTGTTATGGAACTTATCAGAATGGTGAAAAAAAGAACATTCATGATACCTGAAAGGAAAAAAAGATAACAGATTACTTAAATTTACAACTACCGAGTATTCTTTCCTCTATTTCTTAGGAAAACCGATTGTGATTCAAAGCTCTATAGAAACTGACAGGTCTGAAATCTACACGATCCAGTTCTAACCACTTTATTGATCGGTGGAAACATTGAGCAACCTAAAGAAAATCACGGATTGCACGAAATAATCACAATGATGTCAGACTCAAATACACATATAAGACGACTTGGTTATTTCTTTTATCTAACGTACTGATGTACATTAACAATAATTTAGTTACATTTACTTACTCTTTATGATCAATTCATCAGTTTGTTAATATAAACAATGAAATGCTTTCTTTGATTATTCATGCGGGTTATGAAGGTAGCGGTCATTGCAGGAAAAAAATACATAACCCGCTAAGCAGGGTTATTTATTTTTTCTGCAATGTCGCTAGCTTCATATCCTGCATGAATCGCCAAAGAAAACATTCTAATGTTTAAGTAAAGAGGGTAATACTGTAGATTCCTAATTAAACGCGAGGAATTAATATCCGCGTAAAATCGCGAGAAGCACATCCCGCATATTTTAAAAATCTCACTTTTATTTTTCAGACAGTTATAAACTAAAAAAAAAAAAAATTGATAACTATTGCGCATTCAGGATTTCATATTCTCACAATTTAAAGCAAAACGATTGAATCGCGGAATTAAGAACTCGCGTAAAATAAGGGATCTACATTTATTAAACTTGAAACAAATTAAATAAGAACAATCTTGAGAGAAGGATATATGCTTCGAAAGATTAAAAAGATCAAGGAATTTATTAGTAAGAAAACATCTTTTAACAAATTAGGCATATGTATGTAACAAATAAAACATGCTATATTATACATAAATGTAAATATAAAGTTTCATTACTTATTTTTTGTCTTTATTTTTCCATGTAATCTGATGAAAACTGATATAATCTACACACTCCGAGACTTAAAAACGGCGATTACTACACGATTGCAGAAAATTATCTACAATACAATTTCAAGCAATTAGCTTTACGTAGGGTTTATGATGTACCCAAGAATAATTTCATTTGCCAATATCACAACATCCAAGGTTGTAGACAATAATTGTTCGTAGTTTTAGGGAGGAGCACAATATTTCAATACTGTTCAGAAAAGTTATGTTTATAATGGTTTAGTCCCATTTGCGGAAATCTTAGCTCTGATTTATTTCAGCTTTCAGTTTAGGTTTATCCTAAAAAAGATATCCTTGCAGAATATGAAAACAAAGTTTAATGACAAAAAATCTTTGAAAAATAGATAAACGTAAACAACTTCTCTCGCTCCTTTGATTGTTTGCTTCTCTTTCAGAATGAAATATTAATTTATAAAATACGTTATTTGGAAAATTAATTTCAGATTAGAAAATTTACCAAGCCAAAAGCAAGGATACCATAAGACAATATCGCTAATCATACATGTAACATTTTATAGAGATGAATTCTATTATACGTGTACGATTATACGTATTTAAACATTTCTTAAACCACAGACATAACCAATGAAATAAAAAAATAAAGTATTGTGAAAGTTAGAAAAGAACATTGCAATGATATCTGCCTTTCCTATAGCAAAAACAACCGATTGTACGTTCACCTTTATCCTAAACAAAAATGCTCACTTAAGAGTACCTTACCTGCCATATATGCGGTTTTCGTCAATTATATATACATGCACCTGATATCCCAGTGATCTGGTTCTGAACAAATACGTATTGACCATTACTGTATACAGGGTTATTTTCGCCCCGTTCAATTTTCGCCCTTCTACACTTGCAAACAGATTCGCCCCGTCTTGAATTCGCCCAGACACAGTTTTGTATAAAGAGATATAATTTACGACATTGGTATTCGCCCAGCCTAAAATTCGCCTGCTGACAACGAGGGAGAATGAGGCGAAAATAAAACGGGGGCGAATATTTCCCTGTATACAGTATATCATCTTGGCTGAGATAATTGCTTATATCCATTGTTCATTGCAGTCTAAATGATAAGCCTTCACCAATATTTCATATATTTTTTTCGTTTATTCTTTGATAAGACCAATCTCAATCATGAGACAATAAAAGCTATATAATTGGTATATATAGCTTCTAGGCAATATGAGTGAGGGGGAAATAGTGTAACACGCATTAGTACAACAGTAGGATTTTGAAAATGTCACCGGCTAGTTGTAGAGTCTTGTTTGTTTAAAATATAATAAAGGTTTCTTTACAACTCATAAATGTCTCTCTCTTTCTGTCTATATGTGTGTGTGTGCTTTCAAATCTTACATTGGTGCATGTATTACATGATACATAGATTCACGATTAAAAATAACAATTGGATATTTATGTCAACTTTTTCATTATAATGTCTATATAATACATTATACATACAGATTAAAAAAAAAAACCGGAAGACCTGAATTTTACTTCTTTTAACACAACCTCTTTGTAATTCAGTGCCTCTGAATTTCATTTATTGGAAAAACTAATAAAAAAATGCAAATTTCCTTTCATGGTCAATACCAACGAGAAGTCCTTTGTCTTGTTTCCGGATAGTAAATTAATGGATTAATGTAAGCTAATACCTTAACCTTAGATCACCTGGACCCGGATAGGGTTACGTCCCTTTCTCTTTATGTTTGTATCTTTGTTCAAAGCTTCACTGGTTTTTTTTATACCTTCTATATTGATTTATTGTTTGATCTTATTAAAGCCGATATCACTACTAATCTTCGCAAGCCATAGGTCTCGCGTTCACTCTATTTCCACATCGTCGCAAGCCACGGGTTTTGTGTCCATTCTATTCCCACTAATATTTTGGACACAAAACCTATGGCTTGCGACGATGATCACTACTACCTGAAGCTTTGTTAAAACTTAAACGAAAATAATAGATACCTGGAGAAAAAAACCCACAAAAACTTCTTGATAGAAATTTGACCCATTCTAGTTTGGGTCCCCTGAAATTTAACTCTGATAATATTATGTAATAATTTGTTTTATTCTTTTACCATTGGTAACTATCAAAATTATTGTTCATCGACAAATAGAGTCAGTGCCAAAATATTTATGCAGCACATTTGGACGATTTTTGATCGAATTACACATACCTGTGAAAGAATCTAGTGCAATTGAAATCGATGAAAGGGAAAATATCCAAGATATCTTCATTGACACATTATCGTTTTTTACTCGAAAAAAATAACACGAACGAAAAACAGATTTCTTACGGAAATTTATAATGGGAAGTGTTCACATCTTTTCTCTATTCGGAAGTCACTCGGAATACCTCGCACAGTTCAACGTTATCATCCGGGTACTTTCATCTCGCTTGCATTGTAAAATCCCTGTAACTTGTTTATCAATCGTTGTAAAATAAATAAAAATTAGGGTTTCATGCAGGTATGACAATGTCCTGCATAAGTATATTGGGACAGAGTATACATTAGCAGAATCTACAAAATGCAATTCCATGAGCGGTATGGTCCTGACCAGTTTGAGGCTGTTGTAAACGTATTTAATTTACTAAGTATGTTTAGCGTGTACGACATTTTCGCGGAAAATGTTTTTTTTTTTTAATTTAAAATGTTAGCGTAGATTTGACTTAACGTATTTCTGAATGTGCCTATTTTTATACATACATAAATATGGCATTTAGCGATGTATTTAATTTAGCGGAATGTGCTTACTTTCAAAAACGCTTAAAAGAATACACAGCCAAATGTATTGTGTTTACAGCATATCATCCTCCTGAAAAAAGAGCATCATTCTGTGTAAATAAAGAAAAATTGAGGACGATTGCAATTTTAAGTTTTAATTTACGTATTTTTTCTGTACTTTACAATGGTTTATGGCAAACATTTTTTTAGGAGATTGGGTGTCTACAAATTATTCATCAGATCTACTTTAATTTTTAAGATGTGATTTTTTAAGCTATAAACTGTTATTCAGTACCGGAATTTTTTCATGTGCCTTAGTTTTAATTTTAAATCGAGCTCTTCCTTTCAGGGAGACCAAAATGGACACAACCCTCCAGCCTTCATTAAATACAAGATGCGGGATTTGTAAACCTTCCAGTCTCCTTTACAAATGGCAAATCAAAAATAAAATAAAAATACAAAAACAAAAAAACCACACAAATATAACAAAAAAACCCTCAAAAACAAAAAAAAACCAAACAAATAAAAAAAACAAACAAACAAAAAAAACCAAAAAAAAAAAAAAAAAAAACCAAAAAAAACCAAAAAAAAAAAAAAACAACCAATAAAATCCCCACACACATATATACAAAACTGGTATGTAAAGCTCAAATCTCGGTTTTTTAATGATTTATTGTTGTAAAACGTTCAATTGTTAGTCGGGAGGGTGGGATCTAACGGGAGTACTTTTATATATTTCCACGATTCTGCCGTTTTGTATCATATGGTAAGAATATAACAAAGCAAGGTGATAACTTATGTAGTTATTTCATATAGTTCGAATATGTAAAAAAAAAAACCCACGAAATTTTGCATTGGCAAGAATACTTCTTTAGATTTTATGCAGATATTAATTCCTTGCGCTTTTTTTTCTTAAAATTAACAATATTTTACGTTACGCATAGCATTACATTCATTACACTATGTTAAACCATGTAGCGAACGAACGATATAAGATATAACACCATTTTTTAATTTTGTCTTCTAAATAGTGATTCATCAAAGATGGTTTTATACTCTCAAGGTCCTCTCTCTCTCTCTCTCTCTCTCTCCCCCCCCCCCCCACACACACACACACAGAATGAATTCACTGTTTTAAATGCAAATAAGTCAGTATAGGTACAATAATTTACGGCTAATTTTCTGTACATGTATAATACAGGTTTGATAAACATATCAAGAAAATTGAGCAGATGAGTTATCATTGTAAATGACAAAATGTTTATGAAAAAAAGAAATGAGAAGTTTTTGAAATTTCTTTTTGTTGTTTTAATTCTGTCGATGATAAATATTTTCTCCAAATACTCACATTTAAGAAAGATCGACGCATCAGAAGAAAAAAAACAACAGGAAAATATATCAAAACATGTAATAAAAGATTCCTTAAAATAATTTTAGGTATTTTGGTTGTTTAATGGTTCTCTAGCTACAAGAAATTACACTTACGCCGCAAATGTAATTCTCAATTGCAACTCAAATTTACTTTCGAGCCAAGATATAATATTCGAACATTTACCCTCTTAGAAAGGTATTTTTACTGGCAAAGAAGCGTCTAAGTAATAAAACGACCCTACCTTCTGTGTATACTTCGTTTTCTTCCCTCTAGTGAAGCATGTATAGCACTAAAGCGTTGGCGTCTTTAATGTTCTGTATTATACACTTGTAATGTCTAGCTCGCCGACAGATCGTTTCTTGCGTTTCCGTGTATGCATTGTATCAAAACAACAATTAGAGAGAAATATTTCTAAACTATAGTTAGATCTGCACCCAAATGTTTCATCATTATATCTTTTTAGCATGCCGATTGCTTCAAACATTTATTCAAACATTTATTATTTCTGGAGAATTTTTTATAATATTCCATTTCCTTTCTTTTATTAAAAGCTTGATTTGGAAAGTTTCAAAGCTTTTAAAGCTTTATACTTTTATATAATGAGGAAGAGATAATTGTACCTTTTTAGAATGAAATGCATATTGCTTCAAACTTTTTTTCATTTACCGAGTGTTTAAATGTATTCCATATCCTTTCTTTCTTTATAAGATAGATCTGGCAAGTTTTTAAAGCTTCATATCTTTTATATAACGAGGGAGCGATAAGTAGTGATGGCGTTATCAGTCCTCCATTTCCCCTTCTGAGACACCAGTTAACGAAAACTTGCTTTAAATTTTAACAGTATTTATGAAATAAACGACTTGGAATAAAGAAAAACATACACGAGTCAGTTCGTGTGAAAACAGACTGATTTGTTCTTCTTAACATATGCTTTAGACCAAAGGTAGCATTATAAACAAATATTTTTCATAAATCATATGAATTTTATCTCTTTTGACATAGTATATTGTGTTTGCTAGGGCAAAGCAAATTCTAATAAAATTTCTAATAAATTGCACAGAACTTTAACTAGGAGGAGGATCACATGTATATTTTTCAACGCTTATTGTACAATATATCAAAACTCATTTTTTTTCTTAGTGTACGATGCCTGCAATTTTTTTAGCCTCACAATTCAGCATCTGATTTTAGGAAACAAATAATTAAGAAATATCATGTCAAAATAGAATTAAAGATTACTTAAAGCATAAGGACTTATTATTCCCAAATATTTACATTTTTCAGTATCTTTGTATGTGATAACGCTAAGAATCATATAGTCCTATACATTTCATCAATGACGGAATGACGTATTGTGGGGCGCAGACGGGTTTTCAAAATTATTCGATATGAAAATAACGAAAAAAAAATAGATATTTAATATTTAATTCAACGTTTGGTGAAATGAATAATAAATATAAGTAATAAGGATTCACTCTTTGAATATTATGAGTTGATGAAACACGGTCGGGCGCGATAAATCTATCATAAAGCTCTCCAGGCTTTAGTGGATTTGATCACTCCCGGCCGTATTTATCACTTCATAATATTAAAATGATGATTTCTTATTCCTTAGTTTATTACTAATGACTGCTATATATGTTCTCGATTTCTTTTTATTTTTATAAACACTTGCAGCAAAGGCGCTGATAAAGTGTAATTCGCTGTATGCTGGCCTTATTCACCTGAACAGAACACTTTACATTGGATTCAAAGATATTCAACAGTCACTATCTAAAGTAGGACAAATGCAGACAACCTATCATTTCAATACAATATGAACAGCAAATTATGACAAATGACTTATGACTCAAAAAATAAATATAGCTTTATTGAGTGTTATATCTCTATTCCTTTTTAACTCATTTGGTGGAAAATTAAGTTAAGGTACCTCACTACATCAAGCCTTATTCTTTTAAAAAAACTACCTCACAAGATGGCGATCTAAATGTGTTGTTAGATTTTTTGTATCAATCGATTTGGTTGCATATCAGTATCGGGCTTGTAAACCGCAGAACATGGGTTTGAATCCACCTGGGACTTTTGTACGGAAGCGTATCGGGGCCTACACTTGTTGTGTTTCAATTTATAAATTGTCCTTCTTTTTATTGTATTGTCAACATATAAAGTATTGTGACCTCTTATTTATGTAAATGAATTGAATTGTATCTTGTGATTTCTATATAATTTAAATCACCTTATTGGATTTTACCAGTTTTATTGCGATCTGCGTTATCGACTTTAAAAAATATGAAGTTTGAAATGTTGATTTATGAATGTGAACTAATTATACTGAGATAGAAAATTAGACAAAGAACAATAAAATAAATGCTTTATAGCCATGTCGATATCAATATGCTTTCATTTTTAGGGAACATATTGCGAAAATATTATCGAATGAACTTCGCGGGCGCGGGAGTTCTGAAAGTGACGTCACTGAATTCTGAATATAGCTGTAGACGGCACATGTAGACTGACATTGACATTTTGATAGAAATCAGAAACAAAGAACAGTAATTACTTTATAATAATTGCAATTAGTATGAGTATTTGTTATCGTAGTTAGAGGACTGCTGTATGATCTATATTTGAGCAGTTTGTTATGATCTTCTATGTTTGGGTTACTCTCCAATAAACATGTGATATGAGTTTTGAGACAGATACATGTAATTGAACATTTAAACTAAATGAACCCCTTTACTTACACGTATTATATTACCCCTCCCCCACCACCACCACCACCACCAAAAAAAATAAATGTTTTATTTACCAAAGCGTCGACAACACTCACATCAAATCATGGTAATGAGAAAATGCAACGCTCATGCAGTTAGTTCATGCATGATAGTATTTGGTATCGTAGTTACATGTAGATTACATTGTAGTTGAGAGGATGGGTGATTCATCCAATAAAATTGCTTTGAGATCGTGTAATATCAATTTAAAGACGAAGACAGATGGGTGAAACATTGTTTAGCCTCATCGATGGGAAACCGTTGTAACAATGTGATTATTTAACCATGATCATAATTTGGGGGTAAGACTGCTCATGTCTACCACCCCTAACTACGATTACAAATGCAGATATTTGGATGTTTGACATTAAAAGAAATATTTGAATTTTAGAGTTTAAATTCCTTTATTGTGGATTGAATTTCATGGAGCCAATATTCGTAGATTGGTATTTTTTAAATAGGTTAATAGTAACATTTCGTGGAATTAATTGTATTATAAATAATAAATATATTTATACTATTATTCAAAATTCGTTGCGGATTTAAATTCATGGATGAAGAAAATTAGCATTAACGAAATCCATGAAAATTAAGCATACACGAATTCCAATGATTCCACAAATGTCAGTCTACATGTGTATCCTACAGCTAGATTCAGAGTGAGGTGACGCACCATCAGAACTCCCGCCCCCGCGAAATTCATTCGATAACAATATTTTTGCAATATGTTCCCAAGAAATGTAAACATATTTATGTCGATATACCTATAATGTATACATTTTCATTGTTCTATGTCAACATTTTTTTCTCGATATGACTAAAACCCATTTTTAAATTATCATTTTTAACTCCGTATTTTGTTAAGTCGATATAGCATATAGCAAGAAAACTGATCAATTACAAGGTGACTTAAATTATGTTAACTCACCTCAATACAATGCAAAATGTTTGCATAAATTAAACGACATAATAGTTTATATGTTGATAAGACGATAAAAAGTATGACAATGTATAAGTTATAACACAACAAGTGTAGGCCCCGATACGCTTCCGTACTTTTGTCCATATTTACTGGATAAAACTTTTGAAAATTATATAAAATAAAATTGCATATTTTTTCGCCTATTTGGCTTATATTATATTATGCATCATACTATCTATCATAATCAAGCAATTTTTTGCTGATTTTAGAAATTATTTCAAGGTGTAGTGAGCCACTCTAATGTAATTAAAAGGGTTTGATGGTCTTGGCCATTTTTGGACTATTTAATCTTTCTGAAAAAAAGAGCTACGAATACAGGTATAGGAAAATATTTAATTATTAAAGCTAAATGTATGAAAATTTTCTTTACTATTTAATAGTTTATAGCTTAAAAATCATAAGGAATCATTCATTGAATATCATTAGGTGATCATGGGGTGATCAAATAAGGTCGGTCGTGATCAAATCTATCACAACGCACTTGGGGCTTTATTGGATTTAACCACCAACTGCAAATGATCATATTACTAAGAAAATGATTCCTTATTCCTAAAATAAAAACTTAATCATCAATCTAGATAAATAAAAGATAAGAATAAAAAAATAAAATAACAAATAAAAAAGAAAAAAGAATAAAACCAAAGCTAAAAGATGTGTACCAGACATTAATCCGCAGTAACTGTATGTGTACATGTAACATTGAGCAAACGATAACAGAAATCGGTAGCAAAAGATTAATAATTGATCATGTATTCAAATCGCAGTATGTGATAGGATCACTAAAAAGTTCCTTATGGATGAGAGCCACTTCACGTGTGATACAAGGAATCATTGTAAATAACCGATAAATTTATCATTTTAATATTTTTCAATTGCAATTTACAATACATAACGTTATATAAAATAAGATCACAATCAAACTATTCAACATTTTATATAACAAACAATTCTTAATCAATAATATAAATAATACACAATGGTAACTCAAGTATTAAGGTCAAGATCTAAAGTCTGTCCCAAGTTATTTTTGCTGCACATTTGGAAGATTTTTAATAAAAATACACATACCTGTGAAAGAAGTGCAATTGAAATCGATGAAAGGGAAAATTTCCAAGATAACTTCATTCACACATTATCATTTTTCCATCGTATAAATTCACAGGAACGAAGACAGATTTCCTACGGAGATTTATAATGGGGAATGTTGACATCTTTTCTCCATTCGGAAGTCACTCGGAATACCTCGCACAATTTTTCAACGTTATCATCCGGGCTTAATTATGGCTGATGCAATGCAATATCCCCGTAGACTTTCTATTTTTAGCCGTGTATTGAAACCTGACAAGCTAGAGGGGGCGTTTCAAAAGGGAAATCTTGGGATTTTTTCATACTATTGAATGAACATCATCTGAATCAAGAGGTATTTATAAATATCGAATAATTTAAGAAAATATGCGGCAAAAATATCTTGGGACAGACTATAGTAAATAATTCCAGAGTGTGTTTTTGGTGCTAGAACATTATGACGTCATTATTGATTTGAAGGTTCTTTTTCCCGTACTTTATGGCTTTAAAGGAATAATGTGGAAAATTAAACAATCTCTGGACATTCTATGTTAAATCATGGGAAAAGTAACCCCGATGCCTATATTCAATTTGACATCATTTTAAAGTGGAGGTCAAGAGCTTGTTTAATTCCGTTTTTGGAGAGACTGTTGGCATTCTAGATATATTTTATTAGATAAAAATGGACAAAACTCCGAAATTTGTTCCTTATTTCCTTCATATTTCATTGAAAATGACAGATTAAAACATGATTTTTCATTGTATTTACCGAAAATTTTAGCCCCGGTACACCCTATCAAATAAAGCTATTGTTATGAAGCATCATGGAAAGAATTTACATCTTAAATTGTAGGCACCTTTCATTTACTAGATCTTGACCTTAACAGCAACAAATCAACAATATTTAAGAAAAAATTTATCGACAACATAAATAGTGAGACAAATCAAAAACGAGCAGACAGAAAAACATTAGCCCGCATAATATCCTTTTACAAGCGATTTCCCGGTCATCTCAAAAAAGATAACATTAATTCACTTAGATTTAACATAGTAATACATTGAGAACTGTACAATTAAATAATATCATTTATATCAACAATAAAGACGAAACAAAAGAAAATACCGAATTTATTCAGAGTCTGAATTTTCTCGGCATTGCATACCTATGCCAATGCACTGCTACTTGTATTCTAGACTTCTACATCATATCAGAACACAAACATATTATGTAACAATAAGTTGTTAATCTGTTTTTATATCTATATTAATAAGCATTGGGGAATAAAACCTACATCAACCTGCTACAAATCATCACAATGTACAATAACTTATTTGGTAAAAATATCAACTTGCTCCAAGTTCATACAAAATAGTGAAATATTACATAAATGTACAAAAAACCGGTAATCGACGTGACAGTCCTTTCCATGCGGTTTGGTAAGTTGATAATTCACAGTCTTTCAAAATCACACTAGTAGTTACCTTTTCAATGGATACCCTTAACCGCACTAAATATTTAAGCTTTAATTTCAAGTCTATTATTTCATAGATTTTGACACCCGATACATTCATATATAAAGCACGCTGATTAAGGTAGAACTTAACGGAACTGTGGATCGGAAAAGAAGTGTAATGTTGCTAATAGTAGGGAAGAAATCAATGAGAACCTTGTGGCATGCGGTGATGTTATAATTGTATTTATGTAACATAAATAATTTAAACCATCTCCATCGTAAATTGTTATTTTGAATTTTTCGGATTTGTCACATAGACAGTTTAGATTCTCATATTACAAACTCAATTTTTTTAATAACGAGATCTTTTATTAGAATAAAATACGTCATATGAAGGAAACATGGACGTTAAAAGAACTGTCAAATAAAAATAGTTTTAATCTAAATTTTATTAAATGTACAACACATTATCGTTGTTTAAAAAAACAAAATGTTCCAAATAGAAGCATTTACTAAACGATAACACATTTTGAACAACACAAATCCACAGTACTATACAAGCGCACTAGTTTCGTGACGATTTTGAATCATTTCATCAGTTTTGACATTGACTGTCATGTCTGCCGACCTTGTGTTATTAGTTACATGGTTTACCTAATGTTTACTACAAACCATGCTATACATATATCTTACCAACTGCATTTGTGTTATTGACAAAAAGTAAATAAACAATGAAAATCAAGCGGTTTATAACCTGACGTCATAATACTCCAAAAACGACATCAAAATGCTCAAGGAGAGGTATATTTCGAACTGACGGTGTATGAAATACTAATATATATGGTCTCCACGTGGCTTCTGTAAACCAATGATTTTCTTACAATTTAGCATTAGGTAAGATATATATACTCATGTCGTGACAACTACAATGTAACTCTCATTCGTCGTCCATAGAAGCATATTGTTGTCACCAACTGTAAAAACATTAGGGCCCCATTCTGCCAGCTACCTATATTAATCAGTAGGTCATTATATCTGTCCTCCCTTTATCACTTGTCTGGGGCATATGATCTTTTCCTTTGGCCCAATCAGGCTCATATTTCTTCTACAGCTTTGGTGAAGAATGTGCAGTGACCTTGAAAGTTTCAATGTCTGAGGTAAAGGTAATAGCAGTCTAATGTGTCAACTCTTTACCATATATTCACTTCCCTTTACCTACTTCCACAAAGCCCATATACCATTTAGGTAAAATGTGTGCAGAAATCGTATGGGAAAGCAGTGGCTTTGAATCACGTTTGTACATGTACGGACATTATCGTGTAAGAGTATCTCACTGAATTTTTGTTTTAGACCATACTTTTGCTCCCCTTGGCCCTAACTTACTCAGACTTTTTCAAACCACTGACTATAAATAATATAAGGAGTCCGGATACCTTGAATTAAAGCTGATTGGTCCAATTTTTATCAAATTTTCTGTACGCTTTTAAACGGTTGTTTTTTGAAGTATGTGTATAATAATAAGATTAAAGTAGTTCCCCAGTCGTTTAAACCATATTTGAAATGGAAAATGATATACAATATTTGCTGTGTTTACAATCGATGCATAATATGCGGGTTGAACAAACCCAATCAATCGGGTGACGAAACCAAACGGGTCAATTTTCTTAACACACCCATGCTGCATTTCCTCTATCATTTGTGTTTCAATGCAGAAATTATTTGTATTTACTTCGAATGATTTTATCTTTGAAAGGAGACCGATACCGCTGGTTAACATGTAAATAGGTGAAAGTCTGAAATACTTTTAAGATAATTGACTATTATGGAATATCATTTGATACTGTTATAGCCAAAAAATCGGATTAAGCAGCTTGAAGTTTCTATATAAAATATCTAGGTAATAGTAGACCCATTCCCTTGGCCTTTTATAAATTATACTTTACCCTAGAATGACTGTTGGATAAATAATGTGCAATTGCCTTGAAATAAATTTCTTATGCAGAAGTCAAGGTCAAAGCAAAATCCTCTTAAATGCTTTTAATCCTAATGTTACAGGTATCCTTTTATAAATATGTAGTAAACATGGAACTTTTCATAAATATCATTTTTATTCGTTTACTACCACTGCCTGAAAATCATTTCACTCTTAGATGTTCAGATTAATAGATGATGACGATATGTCTATGCATTTTTCCGTTGACAATATCCATGTATATTTGTAGGTGAAACAATGTACTTATTGTCTTCACCGAGACAACTGATGAAACAAATATATCAATGTTTACAAAGAAAAGTTCCTTTGCCTTACAAATTAAAGTTTTGGAAAACACTTTTTGTATATATGTGGTAAACTAAAAAAATAAAGAAATGGGTTGACTAAATGGAATATCGAATACACAATTCTGCTTATGAGCATGACATGGAAATGTAAATCGGGGGTGTTCAAATCGTTTTCTATTTTGGGTAACCCGGTTTGTTCACCGGTTTGAAACGACATAAGGGCTGTCAAAATTGTAAAAAGGGCATTAACGGCATTCATGCTGAGAATACAGAGCATTACTATAGTCATCCGGGTCTTTAGATCTTTAGCCACCCATGACACACTCGCTGCTTTGATCCGGTTGACGAGAAAAAAGATATTAATCAGAACAAAGAAAAGAAGAAGACCAATGTCGTCAGTGAAAAAGATGATTTTTAGATTCGAAAACGCTGCAATCCAAATAAAATACACGATTAAAATTCCATATACTACACTTAAAGCGAGGCTCATTCCTGCAGCCAAAAATACTTTCCGATTGGTCAGAAATATTTTGCTTCTGAGAGGATATACGAACATTACGAATCGAACGGTAGATAGAATCATCACGTTCAATGAAGCGTTGAGCTTTGTAGAATACTTTATCACTTCTAAAAGTTTATAGATTGACATAAATTGACAAAATCCCAGCAATCTGCGTAATCCATTTCTTGCAAGGAATTGTAGAATGCAGAACAAATCGGAAAGTGATAGAAAAAATACACTGACGTAAAAGGGCTTATGAAGTCTGGGTGATTTTATTATCATCAGTGAGGTAACACTATTTGCCACGAACCCAAAGATAAATATTACCAAATTACAAATTTCGATTGCGTCAATTGAAGTGGACACTTCCGAGTTAACATTTGGGTCTTGGAAAGTAAAATTGGGGAAGAAAGAAAATTCAAATTGGTTCAAATTACACGTTATGTCAACAACATCTCCTAGTGAAATGTCATGAAAAAGCTGGATGTCAAAATCTTTACAGTGCTTTGGTGGTTCTAAGCTATGAAAGCACTCAAACAAAATACCAGTTAGATTGAAGAAATCAGACATATTTTGCGTCAAGTGTGGTTGTTTGACAGCAAACGGATAATCATCTTCCAAGTTCTCTAAACTTTCCAGATGACTTAAAGGGTGATCCTGTTGTGTGGCTCCACCAGACTCCATGATATTGTCTTCCATCAATGTAGGCGCTATAGACGTAGATGATACCCTGTGATGCATTTGGGTACCACAACTTCTTATAAAACTGATAAGGATGGCTAAGAACAGTAAGTCCATGATATCTGAAAAATATATATAGAAAAGAGGGTAGCTACACGCAAAATTTTATAAAATAAGAAGGCAATTATTTTCAGAAAGAAGGAAATGTTAACGTTATCCTATGTAAAATTGAAGAGCTCCTTTCACGAAAAAACATTTTTATCAGGTTGTGTGGATCGAACATTTTATTTTATCTCTTGTGTCGTCGAAATTCAAATAAATGTTCAAAAACTTAGAGCCGTTTTAACAAGAGCTTATACTTTGTTCAGTATGTGTCAAACTCTAATTTAATATAAGCGGGCTCTACTTATCGTAAACTGTCTAGTCATTGGCTTATACTAGTAGATATGAATACAAATATACACTGAACGCAACGACAATTGTCCGGCTTAAGCAGGGATGCATATATTTCAGTTGAAACAGCATTCATTTCACACAACATATCAGACATTTGGGACCTAATTCGACAGCTTGGTTAGATAAGTAAACTGGATAGTTACATCCCCTAAAAGTTTAAGCTCTTGTTTAAAAGGCTCTACTGTTGCAGTCAAATACCAGTTTTTTGTTTCATGCAAAGCCGAAAACATACTTTAAATATAAAATTTTACTTAAGGTGATTTTTGTATCGATTCACTGTCAAAGTTTTAATTATTTTTTATGATAAAAATGTAAGACGCAAACAGTGTTATCATTATAGCACAGTTTCTTTTCCTCCAAAAAACAAAAACGAAATACAGTAAGATAATTAAACAATATGGCTTGAAGCAGTCGTTGTTTTCTTCTCTATCATAACAAAATCTCATTTTTGTAAATAAAAAAGGCGTTACTTAGAAAAATTGATTTCACGTTCAACATCAGCAGACAAGGTACTGCGACACCAATAAATCACGTTGTTTGCCACATCATAAATGTCAGCTTTCATTATTCTAGAAATATACACATTTATTATACAACAGGAAAAAAAACCCTATAAACCTATTAATTTTTCATAATCCATTTTGTTTGCGGTCTAATAATCAGTTTAATATACTTTCATTTTCATTAAATCTTGCTATCCATTTTTTCCTTATTATTTTGATGGGACTAGGTGCAATTAAAAAATCATAATCGTTAGTGATAGATGCTACGTATAATGGTTCATGGGCAATAAACGTACAAGTATTAGTTCAAAAATGATATCTAATGGGGGAGTAAATATTAAACATAGTGACAATCTTTATTTTTAAAGACTCATATTCTTCTACGCACAAAAAACTGTCCCAAAATATGAAACAAAATAGTTTAACCTTTATATATATCAAAAGAAATTTACACATACATCTGTGAAAAAGGATCCAAAACAATTATTAGAAAGAAACT
>WFKH01011926.1:64721473-64739652 GCA_016163765.1 Magallana hongkongensis
GTAACATATGTATGAACCCAGTGGTATACAAAATACAACTGCTGTATACAAGATTATTTTTGCCTCTTGTTATTTTCGCCCTTCCTCACTTGCAAACGGTTTTCGCCCCGTCTTGAATTCGCCCAGACACAGTTGTACTAAAAGAGAGATAATGTGAGAAATTTGATTTCGTTAGTCTTAAATTCTGACAACGAGAGCGAAAGGGGCGAAAATAAAACGAAGGCGAATATTCCTCTGTATTCAGTACCCCCTTCAACCATCGCCGCATGATCACGAAGCAGTCTTAGACTGAGTCAAAATTTGACCAGTGTCGTCTTCTCTAGTGATTAAAAGCGTCGAAAAAATAAAATAAAATGCTATTAAGATGTGATTCTATATTGCGTTGATAGTAACACATTTCAAGTGGAGTTTTATGATCAATATTAATTTTATGAATTATTGAAATTTAAACATAAATAAAAAAATGCTTCATGATCCAAAGCTGAGGCCTTCTGAATATGAATAAATAGTTAACTTATACGGCAAACCAAAACCCATTTTATTAGTAGAGAGGATCTTCTTATCTCAAAGCCTATCTATTTAAATCTATTTAGTACAAAAGACCTAAAAATGGTGAATTCTAAAGAGATGTTTGCAACGTTAACTTAAAGGTTTAAGTAAACATATTATATTAAATGTTTAATGCAAGGTTGTAAATAAAAAGTTGAATGACAATATATTGGTTTAATCATTAAAATATTAAAAACACATATTGATAACATTTCTTTTTTAATAGCTTTATTCATTCTAGATTATACATTATTTCTTAATATCTTCGACACAAAATAACATCCTTAAATACTCGAGTTAATTTAAAATGATCAGGGTTTATTTCAAGTTCGAACTGTTTTCATATATTTAGCTAAAAAGACATAACATGGCGAATTATTAGCGAAATATTTGCAACGTTAAAGTTCTCGCGAATAGATATTTTACATACATGTATGCAAATAAACGTCGAACAACAGTATCTTGCTATAATCATTCCTAAAACTAAAGTTAAACATATACTGATAAGGTTTCTTTTTTCCCAATAGTTTTAAATATAGGTTTTGAATGCATTATGTTGCATTTCTTAATATCATCTCCAAAATATCACTTAATTAAATATTTTCTGTATACCGCGAAATATTCGCCCCAGTTTTATTTTCTTCCCTTTTTTGCCATCGCTTTCATTGGGCAAATTTAAGACTAGTGGAATTCAGAACAACTTAAAAATAAACGTTGTTAACTAAAAAGAGTATATACGAGGGCTGTTCGGAAATTCTTGAGATATTTACTCTTATTTACTTGGGGGAAAAGATAAACCCTTGAAATTTCACAAAAACGTTTATCTATGTGAAAAGTGTCTTGTCCATGGGATGATAAGATCATTCCTGGTAAACTGACAAACTTGCCTTCGTCCAGTGACCCGGAGCAACCTCAAACTTATTGCAACGTCATTTTAACGCTTCTCACTGGTCCTATGTTTTAAACACCTTACAAACGAACGAAAATTAGAATTTATTCATCTTTTGTTTACATTTCAAGATGTCAACATTTGCATATTCTCTCCATTTTTGACTTTTGTGAAAAAAATCGAGTTATTTCTAACCGAATACCAAATAACTGTGAAATGTCTACTACAGTCATTCTGTGTACATATTTTAGAACTGTTGACATCAGTCATTGTGTAAAAAGTACTTAATATTTAGACCCTTTGTCTTAATCCTAGTTAAACAATCAGTGAAAAAGACAATAAACTGAAGTTCTTTATCCCTTGCCTTCGTATAGTTTTTGTTTAAGCAATTGGGTGGCCTGAAAAGGCCTTTTTCAGAGATTTCCACCAATTTGATGTATATTCACTGCGCCGCCTTGACGTCAAAATTCAAAATACCGTCGTTGTCAGATTTCTATTGCTTGGTAAATATATCTGTACCACATCCGTATTTCAACTCGAACACAAGTGAAACTTGACCAAAAGTTAGTCACAATAAAAAGCAAAATGAACATATATAATTTGATTTCTTTTATCATAAACTGTAAGTCTACGGACACTTAGAAAAAAAGATGTTTTAGTATTTTATTTTCAGAATTTATGCCTGCGCCGGGTACTCCGAGCACCGATTTGTTTATCTACCGTTGCAAACAAGATATTAAATATATTATTGAAATTTTACTTTGTTTAATTAATTGTTGGAGATTCTACAATGTTTATGCCAACTTTCACCCTATTTCGTCACTTAGAAAGGGAAATATTCATGGTGTCTCAATAATTTCCGAACAACCCTCGTATTTCTAAGTTTGTCAGGGCGAATTCAAGACAGAGCGAAACTGTTTGCAAGTTTGGAAGAGCGAAAACCACTGGGTTAAAATAACCCTGTTGACAGTGTTCTATATTTTTATTCAGTCATCGACATAATTGTACACAATAAAGTTTAGTTCTGGGCAGACAACTAACCCGCGAAAATTCGTCAGTTATATCCATGTTTGCAGTTTAATTTTGTTAAAATTAGAATATTACTAGGTATAGGTCGAATTTGCAATTATGATGTGAGCAAACCCACCAGAAACGGTATTGTTACTGATAATATTAAAACTCTACGAATCATTTTTTTTTTCATTACGCTATACTCTATTCCAAAACGTTATATCACTATATTTTCCGAAACTAATCTGTATTCATGATCATACCACAGAGTAGGTCAAACCAAGACATTTAAGATATATTCATTGACATGTCATCCTTGTTTATTTTGAAATATTCACAGGTACAAAAACAGATTTCGTTCGGATTTTTAAATGGGAAAATCTGACTTGGCTCTAAATTTGGAAGTCTCTCAGAACACCTCCCACATTTTTTAATGCAATCATCCGGGTACTTTCATTTCAGTGGCAATGTAAAATCTTTGTGGGCTTTTCATTTTTAGCCGCTTTTTTCAGTCAGACAAAATAGAGGGGCGTTTTAATGAAAAACAATTGGGATTTTTTCTCTGTATTAAATATTAATATCGTTTTAACACTTAATTACATATAAAAATATAGAATGATTAAAGAAAATGTGCTGCATAAGCATTTTAACATAGTTTACCTGCTGTGGTTACGGTTGTTGATTTCAAAACGCTAGCTTCAAGGTACCTTCGAACAAAAAATTTTCCGTACAGCTGAACAGGGGTTCCGGTAGGAATTGTTTTTGAAGAAGTTGTAGAAAGGAGCGTACAATTCAAATAGTTCCGGTTAAACACAAATGAGACACATCGAAGGTTTTCCAGACAAATTGTAGAACATTGCGATACACTCCGTGACGAAAGCGAGTAAATGACGTCATTATTATCCACGATGACGTCATTGACCATCTTACTTGAAAATGACAGAGATCTGTATGAATGAATCTCCGCATTTGCTTGTCGCAAAAGAATAAAGTTTTGAAAAATTAAGACAAGCAGATTTATACGCATACTGCCCATGATTCTCAAGAACGAGCCATTGTCCGAGTACCAGTATTTCTTAAGTCCTAACGTGCTGTACCCAAGCATTGAACGTAATAATGATAAAGTCCTAACGTGCTGTACCCAAGCATTGAACGTAATTTCCAAGAATTTAATAATATATATATTTTGAAGAATATGCAAATGATCAAATAGTTCATGCATACTTTTTTTTTAATTCCATGTATGATCTTAATCAACTTGTCTGCTGTTAGCTGGCTCTAATTGATAAGGCACCTTTTCATCTCTTCGCAATATACGCCATCATTATCGGAAAACAAATTAAATGCCTTGAAAAACACTCTTATGTAAATCTTGATTGATTCCCTCCATTGAAGATAAAAAAAATTAATGAAAAACATGAGATTCACATTAATTTCCTCCAGACGTGAGACACTTACTATATCTCGGCCCTAATGGAATCTAGTTTAGTTGTATTTACATTACTAATACAATTTGGATCTATGGGTTTTCTGCATACCTCCTTCTTTTTTCCTACAATTATGCCTCATTGTTTGCTCATCTAAGCTTTAAGCTTATATATATTTTTTTTCGGAGTACCAGTCAGCGTTTTTCTTTCTCTCTGTCTTTTTGAGGGCCATACTCTTTTCCCTTTGGTAATTTTGAAAAAAAATGAAAATAGGATGAGTTTTTAATACATGTATTATTTAAAATAGCAACACCAGAATATCAATATACACTGTATAAAAAAAAATACATTTGACATTTTTAAGCTTACTTTACAAGCATCAAAACTTATTGCATAATAAAAAAATATGTTCCTTCTGAACTAATAATGCATTTCTAAAAAAGGTACTTCCAGAAAACACTGGTCTAAAAAAAGGGATTCAAAGTAAAATAATTCAACTGAGCAATTCATATTTCTAGGATTATTTATCGTTTGGTAAGGCATGCACAGATCTGGGGGAGGGGGGGGGGGGGTCTGACTGGACTTCAATTTCAAACTTCTTAAATTTACATAGTTGATTAAGTTACCGAAAATAGGCATTGGTACTCCCATCCCCTGGCAAACACAATTATCTATTGGACCATCCCCCTCCCCAACCGGGAAAATTTTCTGGATCCGCGCAAGTTGGTTGGGGATAAATAAAGTCAGATAATGGTTTACAGTTCTCTTGGTTCTAGCGATAATTATTTTAAATCTTATGTCCATATGTTCACATCACTCACATATATGTGTAAAGTACATGTTCTAGTGCATGTTACCAAAAAAAAAAAAAAAGAATTTCGCAGGGTTACATAAAGAGCTAAATGCGATTTTTAATCAAATGAATGTATAGTGCTGTACATGTTTTATTAGATTTTTCACATCAAGTTAAGTTTGTGGTATGCATTATTATACTCCAAGTATTAAAACTGTGCCAGACGATGAGTACCAAAATATGTTTACAGCACATCTTTTTACCGCAATTATTAACAATGAACCACAATGAACCAAAGTGTTACCACAATGATACCACAATGAACAACGACATCCGAAAACAAGCATTCAATGCTTAAATCAATATACGCACATTTTCAGAATTCTTCGATTAGTTCTGCAAAAACTCCAAGATAAAAACATCAAGGGACAAAATACTTTAGATGAAGTAATACCGACTTCAGTCAATGTAAATTCTAATTGGGTTAATATACCTGTACCACTTCTCCATATAAGCAATAGGCCTCGGTCTCTTTGTGGTCTCGCTCCACTGCTGTAAATGAGTGCAATTAACACATGTCACATTAAATCCTAATATAAATACAGTTAAACAGTCTGTTCACATCTTATGGACAAGATAAGTTGGTTTATGTGTGGAATAGTATCAACACAGACAGTGTTTACATCTAATATACACCATATAATGACATACAGTATCAATAAACAGTTTGTTTACATGTCACATTTACACAAAGTATGCATCATATGTACTTGAGTCACTTTTTGTACGTTTAATATACACGGTTAATTGATTTACATGCAATATTGGATTTTCTTTACTTTACATGCGTCATCAGCCACAAAGAGGTTGTCTCTGCTGTCCACACATAAACCCGATGGACCGAGTACATAACAGTTGTCAATGTAACGGAGGAACTGTCCGTCCTGATCCAGGATGTGGATACAGTCGTTGTCCCAGTCTGCTATCAGGATCCGGCTCTGGCTGTCTGTAGTGATGCCAAGTGGACTAAATGATTCCTTGGGAGCAGAGGGAAGACCATTGTAGATAAACCGGAGTTTCCCGGCCTGACTGACCACCACTACTGCATTGGCTACACGGTCTGACACACAGATATCAAGGTTTCTGTTCTCATTGATGTATTTAGTGCTAAATAATCCACCAGATGAATAGAGAGGTCTTTTGCGTTTGTCGTACTGAATAGTTTGTTTTTCTTTGGAGCCAGAGTAACGCACAACTTTTGTCTGTTTATCATCATCACTGTTCATGACAACCAAGAGGTCATCAGAGGAGGTACTACAGACATTGAGAGGTCTCCACTCCTCTAGTCTGATCACTGTCTGTATCTGTGTATCGTTCACAATGTTCACAGTTCCGTTTTTGTAATCAGTATAAACTATATCCCCACTCTTTGTCACTGCTATGTCACTTGGATGGTTCCTTGACTTGGTTTGGATGGACCTCACTAGTTCCCCACGGAGGTTGTAGAGTTTCATTATATTGTTATTACCATGCGTCAATATTTCTGTATCATTCAGACAGGTCACACCGTATTGATATTCATATCCTGTGTCTATAGCTGTGATGACCCGGGGTACATCCATCAGTGACCAGTCAGGGGGAGAGGACTCGGCTCCTTGGGTCGGCACGCTGGAGTCTTGTTCCTCTGTTGGTAAAGATAATTCTGACAGAGAACCAAACTGTTCAATCAGCTGATCTGTGTGAATTTGCTGAGGCCTAAAGTTTGGTAAGGAGACTTTAAGTTTAGGAGGCAATCGTCTGAATTCAGCATTCCTGGATTTGTACTCAGAAACAAGGATGACATCTTTGGAGTGAAGTAATTTCTTTAGATCAGCAATAATATGTGTGATATCAGATATATTGCGTGATATTTCATCTTCTTGTTTATTTAGGATTACCAGGTGTTTGGATTCCTTTTCCTCCACGTCAGTTTTCAGGTTTGTGATAATGGTGTCTATTTCTCTGTGCCAGACTTTTCCTTGTTTCCTGATGGCTGTTGTCAATTTCTGGGAGTTTTTACTCAGATCAGCTTTCTGCACTGAGATGTCAGATGCAATCTCTTTGTATTTTGGATAAATGGATTTCTCTAATTCTTGCAACTCTTTTTGTAAAACTTTCTTTTTGTCTTCCAAATTTTGGAAAATGTCAATTTGTGTATGTCCTAAATGTTTTTTAGAAGAAATACATCTTGTACAAACAGGAATGTCACATTGTTCACAGTGAAGCTCACATTGTTTGATGGGGTGTCTCGTACACTTAGGATACTTCAGAGTGGTTAAGTATTCAATTTGTTTAAGTGGCACCACATTATGGACTTTAGAGGAGTCAGATAAATGTTCCTCTAGACAAACGTTACACAGATGTGTATGGCATACTTCACAGTACATGGGGGCCACAGAAGTTTGGCACAGGGTGCAGCGTACAACATCCTGGGAACTATAGCGGCTGTGCATGGTGAGGGAAACCTAGTAGCTATAGGGAAGACTAAAACTGAAAAGTCAAATTCAGTATGTATATAATAAATGTATGCATGTATTATCTTGGTTTGATTAAAATCATTCCATTTCATGCATTGACTGTACATTTGTGGTCATCACATTTTTTTTTTAATTTTTCTTGGCTGAATTTAAAATAAGGTATAAATTGAACAATAAAATACGATATTTGATTATTAGAAATTCATACGCAATATGAAAATGGGTAATAAAACTTACCTATCGTTAGTACTACATTAGTAAACATGTACGATACAACATGGCGGGCTCCAGGTGTTTATAGTTCCTGGTCGGTTGCTACCTGTGCAATACCATGTGATTAATTTAAATGCCATTAGTTCAGAAGTGTGCTTTGGTTTGTGTTGGTCTAGAATCTAGGTCACTCAATGTTGGGAAGTTTATTAAACAGAAAATCGATCAGACTTTTTTTATCAGATTTATTACCACGACCATCGAGCCCTCTTAATATGTCCTTATCACCGATTATCTGTGTATAGATTTACAACACACATTAAATCGGTTTATCTGATGCAATTTCGTATTATAGCACATCGTAAACATTATTATATAGATACAACTAAGTCACTCAGAAGACATTGTTATCCCTTTACCTCCATTGCTGTGTGGTGTGTTGTTCGCTGTTGTGCATTACTTAGTGCATTACTAGTTTTAACTTCTCTGAAAATACTAATCCAATCATAACTAATTTTTAGAAGGGGTCACGTGACCCCGTCGATTGTCAGCCGAAGCCTCAAACCGGAAGGCGCTTGTAGTTGCATCTACGCAAAAGAAAAGAGTGCAGAAAGTTCTCATGAATTTCAGTAAATTTAATCTTAGAAATACGCATATTAAATCTTCCTAGGTCCTTTATGTATAATCAAAATTCTATTTTCGAAAAGAAACAAATTGTTTTATTGGTTAAAATTTTCTTGCTCGGGTCTAATAGTTGGAGCGATTTGTGGAATAAGTTACGTAACTGAATGCAGTGGACGAGTTCATTAATCATTAGATGGGTGGAAGTGTGATAGTGTGTTTTATTAGTTTAATTTAATTTGTCATATTATACAACACGAAATTATTAATTCGGCGATTTAATATCTGCGTATATTATTTGCGTGTATCCGTTGCATACATCGTGTTACCAGTAATTTTCTGCGCCTCTTTTGATTTTCCGTAATAAATAAAAGATTACAATACTTTTGGTTTTTATTTTATTTGTACATATAAGTCCTGAGGCTAGTTATTGAAATCCTTGAT
Organism: Magallana hongkongensis; assembly: GCA_016163765.1. Taxonomy (NCBI): domain Eukaryota; kingdom Metazoa; phylum Mollusca; class Bivalvia; order Ostreida; family Ostreidae; genus Magallana; species Magallana hongkongensis. The sequence continues at coordinate 64,729,934 of WFKH01011926.1, forward strand.
TTTCATTGGTTGAGAGAGATTCCCGCCAAGTTCTTTGTACTGGTCAGTCAGAGCAAGAAATATTTTCAGCCAGTTGTGAGGTCAATCTTGGTTCCTGGGTTATTTGACTATATATGTATATACATTAATTATTTACGAAAGACTCCAGGACATCGACTGTAAGTTGACTCTTTTCCATACTAATTCTTCATTTTCCATTAATTAATTTGTTTCTTACTTTTAATGTAATTTTAATGCAATATACTGAGTTTCACTTGATAGTGATCAAATTAAGCGGTGATTGAATCAAAGTACATGTATATGAAGTTTGTATAGTAAAGTGCAAAAAAATCCGGATTTTTCTTTTTATACCGTATGCATGCATATTTTTTAAAGCATATAATTTCTTTAAAAAATTTTCACATCGACAAATGAATGGGATGCTTTTAGCGTTATTCCCCTTGCATGCGCGGATCGAGAAAATTTTTCCAGGGGGGGGGTCCGAAGGATAATTGTGTTTGCCAGGGGGGGTCCGAGGCATATTTGCGATAATTTTACTGTGTAAATTTAATAAATTTTCATTTTCCAGGGGGAGGGGGGGGGGGCCGGGCCCCCCCCCCCCCGCCCCCCCCTCTAGATCCGCGCATGCCTTGTATCTATGTGATGTCACGTGATGACGCTTTCAGCAGACGACAAGTTTCCGGGTTTCAGTGATGTCAGAAATTGACAACAGAAAACGTCTTCTTAATCTTTATGAAAGCGGAATCACTTCAGCACAAAAACTATGTGAAATAACAAACATACCTAGGACTACAGTGTATGACAATTTGAAAAGATTTCGTGAAGGGAAGTCTGAGATACGGTGTCCGGGATCTGGTAGGAAGAAAATTTTTGACGTGAATGACAACAGACGGGCTGCACAACTTGCTGCTTCTCATCCGCAATGGTCAGCACAACAAATTGCCAATGAATGTGCAAGAAGAGGATCAGCGTTAGTGTCAAAATGGACTATGGGTCGGACTCTGGCTCGCAGTAATTATTTTAAATCTGTGCCGCAAAGGGTGACACTAATGACCGCAGAGCACAAGCGTAAAAGAGAGGCATGCTGTATCGTTCATCAGAATTACAATTTTGATAATGTGATTTTTACGGACGAAAGTCGATTTCAGTTCTACAGATGTACTCGGAAAAGGTGGGCAAAATTTGGACATTGTCAAAAAATGGTGCAGAAGTTCTCCCCAGCTGAACATTACGGTGTGGGGTGGAATAAGCAAGTTGGGTTTAACTCCACTTGTTTCCGTGAATGGAAATATATCCGCAATCAAGTACTGTGAAATTTTGGGGGAGGGATTACTGTTGTCTAATATTGTGACAAACGATTTACCGTATGTTTTACAACAGGACAACGCTAGACCGCACACCGCAACCTATACCCGTGACTGGTTCACACAGAATCACGTGGCCGTAATGGAATGGAATGGCCTGCCGCTTCCCCGGATTTAAATCCGATAGAAAATGTTTGGCAGATCATGAAAGATCGTGTCGAAAAAATTCAGCCAGAAAATATCACTGACTGGAAAGTTACAATCATGGAAACGTGGATGGGTCTGGATCAGAACTATATAGACAGTTTGGTAGACAGTATGCAACGACGCATCGCTCAGTGTATAGAGCGACACGGGGGTCTGACTGATTATTAACATTATGCATTTTTGAACCCAGTGGTTCTATATTCATTCATTTGTTTCAAAATGATGATATTGTTGCAAATTGAAAAATAAAACAACTTAAATTGAAATCCGGATTTTTTTGCACTTTACTTCGTCCCAAGGGGGCTAATATAATCAATGTTGCCCTCAACCCCAGTCAATAGCATTCATTATAACAACAAACATATTATATATATCGGTTTTATATGTTTATTAATAGGGCTATTGGTCATTCAGTATTTTCGCCCATTAATCGGGCCATACACCTAATTGGAACCCTGATCCATAATCAGGTATACATGTATAGAAATATGTATTATATTTATTATGCATAAGAGCTGTATAACTCATATGATTATTATTTATAATTGTGTACGTGAACTTATCAACGATCAAGTTCTTATATAAATACGTGTATATCACTTTGATATAAGGGGAATGACTCTTATGATTCTTTTGCATTTACTCAGTATATATTGTCAACTTTTAAAGACATTAATTCATGTATAATTCTATGAAAATGTCATTGTATTAATATAATATGTTTGTTGTTATAATGAATGCTTATTATACAAATATTGACTGGGGTTGAGGGCAACATTGATTATATTAGCCCCCGAGGGACGAAATATTGCCCGACGCGAAGCGGAGGGCAATATATTCGTCCCAAGGAGGCTAATATAATCAATGTTGCCCGAAAACACAGTCAACATTTGTTTTGTTATATGAAGAAACAAACCAAAAATCAAGAAAGGATTTGAAAACAGATCGCCGTAATTTTCTCGGCTCAACATAGAGTTCACGAATTCTGTTTTGCGCAAAGTTCATTTCCAAAATGTCGGCATCAAAAGGTCACTGGTGATATTCCACTGTCTGTAGGAACTAGGCTAAAGATGTCTTACCTGATTTTACTTCACAATAATTCGCAAATCCATATACCCGTTATGATAGCAAACCATCGCATTGCGCGTCCGTTGTTTACTTGCCTTGACTGATTGCCTATTATGACGTCACCTTGTTTTGGTGTCGCGAAGGTTTATTTACGTCACCGTTTACGAATCAACAAATCAGAGGCGAATAATTGAAATAGAGGGAATATTCTCTAGATATTATTCCTAGCCGGTCAACATTAAAAAAATATTGACCGGTCAATATTTTTTGGACGATCTAACATTACAATTATTGACTATTCGTCTATATAGAGTTATATAGTGAAAATATACTACTGAATATAACAAACGCTATTGATGACCTTTTACAGGGTTCATAATGAAATTATAATAAATCCATCGAACCTGAGACGTGGAGTTTTCATTTATATAAAGAAAACACTACTACAGAAGGTTGAATTATAAATCTCTCAACGCATTTTGCTCCTTTAAAAAGATGTCAATTTTATTTTTATCATTCTGTCATATGAATACTAACCGAACTTTGCATCTGAACGAGGTATACACATTTTTCATTGTTTTTCTCTCCAAGGCTTGTAGTCTACTTGCAGTATGAACACAGTTCATCTCTATGGACATAACGGAATTTTATAATTATAGAAATACAAAATAGCAATAAGTCTGAATTTACATTCTCGTTCACTTACTTTTGCAACTATACATTTTATGCAAAGTTAATATAGATTACACATTTGGGGTGATCAGTACATCAAACCACATACAATCCTAAATGCAGAGGTTATACGTTAATGTTCATGTTATCCGGTTCATTTATAATATAATTATGCATGTATGGTTATTGTTTTACGTGATACGACATGTTTGTACTTTATAACAGAACTATTCACATTTATAATCAATTAAGAACGACGGACCTAATTCGCTTTGCGCAGATATATCGCACACCTAAAAGGAATGATTGTTACGAACATCGAATCCTCAATATTACGTTACAATCACTAAAACACAATGAAATATCGTTTATGACGCAATATTTACATTCCACATATATTTTGCATGTAAAGTGTGTGGAAAGCTACTGCAGTTATAACACTGTAACACACACAGCCTGACACAGGGTACTGAAAGGTTAAAATGGCGAGTTTTAGTATGACGTCACAAACGTTGAACGCTGTAAAATGCATCGTCACAAACGTTGAACGCTGTAAAATGCAACGTCACAAGCGAAAATCAAAGTTCACGCTTGTGGCTGTTACAGTGGCTCCTCCATTAATATGAACTTACCCTTAGGATAAAATATGAATATTAAGGTATAAATCACATTTGCAGATAAGTCAAGAAGTTTTAAAATATGTAAATATAAGCATTAAATCATTATTTTTTGAAAGATATGTTAGTCTTATTACTGCAGAGGTGTGTGCTAACGCGCGTTACTCAATTTGTATGCACACACCGCTGCAGTTATGAGACTATATCTTTCAAAAAATAATGATTCAATGCTTAAATATATAACTGTTCCACGTCACCAATACACACTTTATAGTACAAGTAATGTATAAACTTGCTATATTTAAAACATGCTTAAATACGCTGTTCAACATTATTTAACATGCACAAATTTCTGTAGGGGATATCACAGTACTGTAGCGAGTTTTATATTAGCTCAAGTTATTTATAACGATTTACATAGATTAGTTAACCGAATTTGAGCCAGTGAACAAATCATTTACATTCCGATCCACTTCAATATTCATATTAAAAATAAAGTAAAACCGTCTCTGTGTTTAAGTTTTGAAGAAAATGTTTCGCACACTCTAATAGTTGTTTTGTTTCATAAATCAGCCTCAAAATGATATACATAACCTTTTCCGTACAGTTTGCGCAGTGCCTCTCATGAAAAATTGAAGAAAAATAACGACACACCGCACTTTGGCATGTGCCACCGTAAAAACGAAGTCGATTACATGGTCATTTTTTTTTTTTTACATGATATTAATTCAAAATCATCATATAATTATCATAATTTAATTTGGATAAAAAAAATATATATTTTCAATTTTTTTTTTCTTGGTCTCACAGAAACGCTTTTCCCCATTATGTTCAATTGAAAAAGAGAAGTAATACAAACAATTTTTGAAATGGTCCCTACTAAATATCTAGTTCGATTTTTATGTTAATTTCTCATGTAAAAAAATTCATGAAAATCACTATTGTAGAAATGAATTGGGTCCGTCGCCTTTAAAAAATAATTCCTTTATCAGTGTCTTAATGTTTATCATCGGAAACTCGGCTGATCTTTCTCCAAATGATGTATATCTCACACCAATATTATTTTTTATTAAAAAATGCCTGACTGTTATGTTGTAAATTTTAAAGGATGACTGCACTTAGCGACGGATTTTGGGTCTTTTTCTGTCGCCTTTATTTCTTAACCTAATATCAATTTTGTTTATTCTATTAAAGAATTTGTCAATTTCCAACATAAATTAAGATTTTAGACTGTGATACAATAAACTCATTCTATGTTTTTCTCCGTACAACTTTCGAACAAAAAGAGAATTTTCGCTTATATCTGCCTTTGATCGAACATAAGATTGATATTAATATGCATGAGAGGTGGAGCTGACATGATCAGAATGGTACTAAAATTAGACTAGCATGAATAACAATGCCATGTATAAAAATTATGGGATCACTCTTTCACCATACCACTTTCTATTCTGTATGGTACAAGTATACTATTTACTATGGTTTAAACAATAAGACCAAGCCCATGTAAGTATAAAAGACTTTAAATCAATGCTTGACAACTTAACGTGTTCGAAAACATTGTCGTAGTTAGCACATACCATGCTATCTTACACGTCACGTGATAGAATTTTGTATTCACAAAGTTACCTGAGGTGAGAAATCACGTGGTGAATTATAATATTCAAAATATATCAACCCTTGGTTACAACAGAGAAAGCAAAAGAAAGAAAAAGCAGTTTTTTCTCATTTAAACCATGATCGAGCGCATGTTTGTCTATTAATCTCCTTTTGACATAACTTAGATAATGCAAATAAACAATTATTGTTAAACGGAGAACAATAGACAAACATGCGCTGACTATGTATGAGGTCAGTATAACAGTGGGCGTCCTCATTATCGTATGGAGATTCAAGAAATCGTGATGACCCCAGCCTATGAAAACAAATTCGTACTTGGTAACAACATACTTTTATTTAACGCAATTACGAAAAGTTGCAGTTTGGATGTTGGCCACTTCTGCAATTGAAAGAAAAATGTTTGTTTTAAAAATTGATTTTCTCGTAATTTGAAATAAATCCGAGATGGCGGCGATGGGTACCTTGTGTATTGTTAGGTTATAGTTTGTTTTTATTATGAGAAAAAATTATAACGTCAGGTGCCTGTGTGGTCAGGGTAGTCAGGTGTTTACCCCGGGCAGGTACACAGAACAGTACACTATAGTGAGGTGTCACGTGATCAAATCCTGTGAAGCCCGAAGGGCTTCTCAGTAGATTTGATCACTTACCAACCAACTTCATATCCCGGTGAGCTTTTTAACTTTGCTGTTTATTACTTATACTTACCTTTGAAAAAGACAAATCGTTCAGAACTGTAAATATTACCGAGATTTTATTTTTACAATAATCCAAGCGACAAGCGATAAGCGCGTGCTCTGATCATTGTGACGTCATGAAAAAGTTCTTTAAGCATTGAATCATTATTTTTAGAAAGATATAGTCTCATAACTGCAGCGGTGTGTGCATACAAATTGAGTAACGCGCGTTACTCAAATTTATACGTAAAAATTCCTGTTTTATCCTAAAGGTAAGTTCAAATTAATGGAAGAGCCACTGTAACAGCCACAAGCGTGAACGTTGATTTTCGCTTGTGACGTTACATTTTACAGCATTTAACGTTTGTGACGTCATAATAAAGCTCGTCATTTTAACCTTTCAGTACCCTGTGTGTGTTACAGTGTTATAACTGCAGTAGCTTTTCACACACTTTACATGCAAAAAATATGTGGAATGTAAATATACAGAATTCGCTATTCTATAGGTTCATATAAGGAAACATATTTGCAAATGTAAATATTTTGTAGTATACACATAGTTCTTTATTGGAAGCTGTTTGAGGGGCATTTAATCCTTAGCCATGAGTAACATTATCTCTACAGTAGGTTTAAATATTCATGAATTTCTTGAACCAGACAAGGGTTTGCTAACGCAGGGACGTATATACTAGTTATATATACGTCCCTGGCTAACGTTACAAGAACAAATATGTATCTTCATTGATTTCTCTTTTTCGTTATTGATGATGACAAAAATCCAACATAGATTCCTCATTCTTTATGAAATCTCTTATATTCTTTATTCACTCCTGAATAAAACTCCCATCAGTATTTTCAGTACTTTTATTTTAAGTCAGGTTCAATTTAAGATCGGGCTCGAAATTCTTAATATTTTATTTACACACCAAAATGTCTCGATCGAGGTAGGTAACGTAAAAGGGATGCTCTAGCCTATATCACTCTATCAATGTATCAGTGTATATCATTGAACACCCAAAGTTGTAAACATTATATAGATAGACAGCGAAGGTCTTAGGAGTGAAGAAAAGTGGTTTACAGTAGTGACTCGAATTTTCTCTGCCAATCAACCCAGCTGTATCGATATACACATGTACATTTGTATCTCTATGATCATTAATTTAAATTATGTCAATTGAAATATCAAAGAAAAAGATAGAAATATTCATTCCACTTACGGCAGATGTATAGATTTTCTCTGCCTATAAAGAAACACATTTGTAGAAAAAATAACCATAAACTTCTTAGCCTGTTAGCACTTGTTTTGTAGAGTACACTATCATATTGTTGGAGGCCCTAAATTTGTTACAGTCCTAGAGTCGTGTTCCTTTTAGTTTTCTTGGCGTGTCTCGCAATATTTAGTCTGAGGTTGATGAAAAAAAATGAATATAATGTGAAGTCACGCAAAGAAATAGAAGTCCTTTATATGTACAGTCCCTGAAACGTTCTTCTTTCCCACTTGAATGATGAATGCTGAACAGAATGTGGTAAGTGCTTATGAACGGTGAGCAAACAAAGAGAGCAAACGCAGCGCAAAGTGAACAATGAACGCACGGTGAACGATATGTGAACGCAAGATGAACGATTTATTAGGAGTGCCTCGGGAGTTATCCTTACATTGTGTTATGCCGGTATTGTTATCAGCCTAAATATAATATTATATGACTGAACGATAAGTGAACGCTGAACGAATGGTGAACGCTTTGTGAGGGTTTTTTGAACGGTGAGCGCAAACGGAGCAGAGCTAAGAGCACAAGTGAATGCACGGTGAACGACAGAAAAATGAGAAAGTAGAACGTTTCAGGGACTGTATGTTATTATTAATTTAGTGTAACAAGTTTAACCAAGCGACTAATGTGGCACACATTCTTAGGGTAATGACTCATGGGCCTCCGAGGATATATATTCTATTACTCGTTTTTTGTTTCTGAATCATTGTGTATATGTGAATATGACGTTTTGTGTATATGTGAATATGACGTTTTGTTTTTGAAGCATAAAGATTCAACCTGGAGCTGTAATATGTGAGGAAAGTGAACTGGTCGGAGACATCACAATAGGTTTGGACCCAAATTATTACAATTATGATAATTAATAAAAAATAAATTGCAACCTTAAAAGCCTATTTTGGATTGCAATTCATTGAATTTTCTTTCCAAAATAATTTTGCTTTGACAGTTCATTAAGAAATATGACACATAAATATTTGTGTTGTAAGTGATCAAGCTGTACTTGACCCAAAGTAATGGTAGAGTAACAATATTGAATATTTTGTTAGTCAGTAGACATAACTTTTCATTATTATTTTATAAAAATGTCTACAGGAAGTCGAACAGTGATACACCCAAAAGCCCGGATTATAGCAGAGGATGGCCCAATTATAATTGGAGAGAACAACATTATTGAAGAGCTTGTTCAGGTCATCAACAGGTGAGTTCATGACCCAGTTCATGGAGAACCAGATTTTTAATCCTTCAGTCAAGATGTAATTTTGTCTGTGGAAAAGTCATTTCCATGCATTTCAAGCACAAAATGGTCATTGCAGTGAAAGATCCTCAACTGATTTGATTTTCTCTGCCAATCACATTTATAGTAATTCTGAATATAAAAGCATTGACAATGCTTGTTTAGTGCATCTTTTTTCTCAATTTATAGGAATCCAGATGGAAAAACTAACACAACACAGCAAGTGATGATAATTGGCAACAACAATGTGTTCGAAGTAGATTCCTGTATCCTTTAATGATATCAATGTAGGCCAACCTTTAAATAAGCTAAACAATCATTCCAGATCCAGGTACAGTGAATCCATATTAATCCAGACATCTTCATTCTTAATCAAAGCATCTGGATAAATGAGTCACTTGGTAGAATATCTCACATCATTGTAATAATCCATTCCCTTTAAGACACATCTTGATTATTAGCATCTTGATTTCTGGAGCCAAAATTTGTATTTACATGTACTCAAGTTGGAACTCTTTCTATGGCAATGTGGAGCTAATTTAAAAGATTGGGGGGAGTGATTTACATTTTCAAGGATTTGCATTTAAAGTGAACTGCAGCTAAAGGATTTTCGGATAGAATTATTTTTTCTTTAACTTGTCTTTAGATGTAGAAGCCACAAAAATTGGAGACCACAACGTTGTTGAGGCAAAAGGTGCATTTCTATTCACCTCTTTCATCTTTCTTTTTACTATTATTTTTGTTATCTCATTGAATTTTAATATAATTAAAAGTGTCCTCATAGGGCCAGCATATATATAGAACAATTTACTGAGAAGATATAAAAGATGCATATCTTTGATACATGTACATAAATAAAACAGTCATCAAATGCAGATAATAATCTTTTTTCTTCAGAGATTGATACATTTACATTAAATATACTGTTAGAATGCTTAGTACATGGGGGGGGGGGGGGGGGGGGGGGGGACGTGTTTTTTTAAATTAAAAAATTAAATTTAAAATTTTATATATAAAAAAATTATAATATAAAATAAACTATTTAAAAAAAA
>WFKH01011926.1:64739752-64756184 GCA_016163765.1 Magallana hongkongensis
GGGGGGGGGGGGGGGGGGGGGGGGGGGGGGGGGGGGGGGGGTCAAGGCCTATTTTCAGTTACCTTACATGTACTATTTAAATTTTCCAAGGGTGGTCAACACCCCCTAGATCCACAAATGATTTAGATCAGAAATGAATGAAATTTAAAACAAAAATTTCTGCTTCTACAGTAGGATAAGAAGGAAAGATTTTCACTATGTTGCGTTTTCTTCTAGCAAGGGTAGGTCGACAAGTAGAGATGACCTCGGGCTGCATCATCGGGTCTAAGTGTGAAGTTTCCAGTTGCGAGGTCTTACCAGAGAACACGATCATTTACGGCTCAGAGTGTCACCGCAGGGTTGCCGCAGATAAACCGCCGGTAAGTTAAAAAATTTTGCAGAGACTTTTTATGCCACATTTCACAAATTTCATGTGAAATCCTCTCACAATATATTTTCAGAAACGAATTCATGTGAAAAATTTTCCAGTGAAAGGATGATGTAAAATACAGCCCTCAGTTAATTGACACAAAAAAGAAAAAATTAAATGCCGCCCGGAATTTCTGTTTCACTTTATATATTTCAGTTCTTATTTTTTGATATACATGTACATGTATGTACCGTCATAGAAAACATCTTTTTTCAATATAAAACAGTCACAAAGAATTTATGCACCTTTATTTATGGCAGGGGTACACTGTTTACATACAATTTCCTTATACTTTTAGAGCCATTTTAGCAAGAGCTTGGACTTTGGGCAATACGTGTAAAACTCTGTTTTGATGAAGGCGTAGTCTACTCATGGTTTACTGTCCAGTCATTGGATAATAGACATGAATGCATTGAATGCAATGACACTTGTACATGTATATTTCAGTTGAACAGCGTCAATTTCACACAACAGAGCAGATTTTAGGGAAAAAACTTTCCTATTTTGACAGTCTATGAATATTAATGAGCTTCTCTTAGCAAATTAAAAGAAAGGAGGTCAATATTTGACAGCTTTGGTTAATGAGCATATTAGATACATGTAGTAAAAAGTCAAAGCTCTTGTTATAACGGCTCTAGCTCTGTGCAACATTTGAAAGCCTATAAAATACATAACCACATTTTTCTCTGTCAGCTGGTTAATATTTTATCATTCACAGGCACAGTCTCTACAAATTGACTTCCTCGCCAAGATCTTGCCCAATTACCATTACCTGAAAAAGATCAAGGCGGGAACTCCACAGAGAAAATAGGGGATTTTTTCAATTCAATACCTTTGGTAAGAAACAATATAAAGGTTTTCTAATCTCTTTGAGTTAATGCACATTTTTAAAACAAAATTGATATTTATTATCAAAACAAGGCTTTATTTACAAATCCAGTACTGTAATGGAAGATATGTATTGTCAATTTATGGCTGAAATAATTTAATTAACATTTTTTTTTCAGTGCAATATTTTCTGTTTTCTTGGAGCTTGGGTCAGCCATCTCTTGATATTATTATGAAGCTTGCTCTCTCTACAATAGAACATGTGTCACGTGTGTGTCACACAGACACTGAACTTCAGGAACATTCACAACACAAGTGTGAATTCCTTTCAATGTGAATTCCGGTTCTACAACCCTCTGATAAGAAAGACAACTCTTCACTGAAATATCAAATCAAGAGAATTTTTCAGTCAAAAGTATTGTGAAATTGAAATAAAGTTATGAAGTGATTTCTGTCAAGATTTGGCCCCACAAGTTAAGCTAAGGTTGTGTGCATTTCTAATGTAATTTAGATTTCTATTGAAAATTTATGGCACTAACGCAAAATTCTATATCTTTTATAGAGGGATAAAATACCTTAATATGAAATGAGCAAACCTTTATAGATGTAACTTTCATTTGTGGGAAAAACATACGGTTCAAAAATTCATCTCTCGTTCACTAATTCTTCAAGGGTTTTTTTTTTTTATGTTTATCCTTATTTATAATACGCTGATGTACATATATATTTATGTCAAATTTAGAAAAATCTCAATTCAGATGAGGTAAAAATCAATTAATGTGTAATGAAAGATTCAGAATCGTCTATGCTATATTGATATTCAATATCTAAGTACCCTTGCTTATTGAGCTAAAATTGGACTCTATTGACATTGCGTGGTCAAATTATTATGGCTCATTTTTGTTTGGGGGATGTTTCCTTAAATAATGTACCTTTTTAACCAATTATGGACCAGTTTCAATGTAGGAAACTGGTGCGTTGGCTAAGCTTAACTGACAGATAAGACAAATGTTGCTGTTTGTTAAGTAACCGTTTAAGGTCATTATCATTTGTTTGAATACATTTACATGTATATAGTAAAGTATTTATTATTGTACAAGTCAAAATAAAATCTGTAAACTTACATGAATTAATAGACTTTTTGCATTCGATCGAGAGAGAGAGAGAGAGAGAGAGAGAGAGAGAGATGTCATATTGGGTTCAAAATTGAATTATCACTCAGGGGATAAAGTAAAAGAGGAAGGTTTTGATTTATTATGTACATTTACATCTACTGCATGCTGCTTAGATTTGAATAATAGAGAAAATTAATTTGATTTGATTTTAGTTTTAACATATAAAGTTTAATAGAACTAAACAAAGTAAATCAACACACACAGCTTTGTTTAATGAAATTCAATGTTTACATTGTACAAAATGTATTTATTGAGAAAATCAGACTCTCTTGATTTTATAGTCTTCTAAAGATAAATTGAACTGGACATCAATTACTTGGCTTAAAACTTTGAAGATACAAAATGACAAAATATGTTTATGAACAAGCACAAGCCGACGATGGACAATTTCCTTTAGCACAGTTGGAGATGCACCACTTATCCAAAGTGGGATTCCCCGCCCACAAATTAATGGCGCGACAACCGGAAGCTGAAGCCGGCTTCACTGATGACGTCACGACCGGTTTTGTCGTCGTATGGCCGGAAGTGGTGGTGGTTGTGGTTGGTTTGGTGGTGACCGGTGGTGGCTGAGTTTCTGTTGGTCTTGTGATTACTACTGGTCCTGGTGTATTTGGGGGGAGCGACGTCTGTACCTGGGGGATAGAGGTTGTCTTGGAAATAATTGTGACGTCAGCACATCCGTAGAATTCCTCCTGCGGGCCGCAGCCTATGCAATTGCGTCCGTCAGGTCCAAAACCGAAATTGTTGCCTAAAATAACCCAAAAATTGAAATCAGTTAACCTGTATAGAATTATATCTCTAACACAGCACATTTTACATGTAAAAATAATGATTTGAGCAAAATAATTTTAGGAATCAACTACACAGATACATTGGCAAACACCGAAAAATATAAAAAAAATATATACACCCAATTGTGTTTATACTCAGTAGATCTTCACGTACATATTGCATGTCCAGTCTTTAATTAATCATTGATAAACATTGGTATTTAGAATTCAGATCTTCATTGATCAATGGGCCAAATGTGTTCTTGCTTTTCATGCTATTTGCTCATTTCATCGCATCTCATCACCTCTGCGTAACCTGTGGAAAACCGATTTTACCTGTGTGCCACTTCCATTGTATCACGCACTGCGAGCATGTCAGGCCCTGCGGAAGTTGCGCTTCAAGTGAGTACCTGCCGGTGGCTGTCACTTCTGTGAACCTGTCAACAAAACAGTGTTAAGGAAGTTCGATTACTCAGTTCACAGATTTTTAAAAACGCCGAGTACAATATATATTGCAACCCTAACTTCTGCAAAAGGAAAAGATAAAAAAAACCCTTGGTCAGACTCTATTTGAGCAAAGATCAAAGATGCTGAGCAATGCGAAATGATTTCACTAAAAATTGGTGACGTCATAATGTACGCAGGAATCCTCAGCATGGCATAACTCACACCTTGCTAATAAGATTGCTTGGACAGTAAATTTTACTTAACTACTTGTATAAATAATGACTGGCTGCAATGGACAGACAATGCGCTCCGCTCATTGGTTGTATGATTGACACTAAAGCGCAATACGCTTAGCTGATTGGTTGCTTGAATAGACGGAAAATAACAATACGCTTTGCTAAATGGTTGCTTTATCGACTCACCGCGTCTTGCCGTTGCTAAGGACCAGAAGATGTTGATCCAGACACGCCTGGGACACCGGACTGGAAATATTGTTGTTCGGACAAATCCGGAATTCAAAGAACCCGAAGTGGAGCGCCGTAACCTCTACCACTAGGTCGATCATCTGTCCCTCCACGTAACGGCGCCCGATTATCCCCTTGGCGAACCTTCCCCCGGCCTCGTTGTCACGTGGTCCTTGATAGGGGTCGCCACATACGCCGCATTTTCCTTGGTGGTACATCCATTGGTTCTGTCAGTGAAAAAATAGTATCCATTGAGAAAGCGTGTAACAAACTGGTTAGGCTACATATTGTAATTAATACACTTCTGATTAAGAAATTATTATCAACTACCAGTTTGACTGCTTCATGTCTTTCAGAATCTAATAATGATAATTAACCTATTAGTAATTACAAATGGTTATTAACCACTATACTAGATATTGTGTACTACCATAACGTCTATCGTCATGGTGAATTCGATTTGATTGTGTAAAACAAATCTTAATTGTTTTGTTGAAATTCTAATTTAACGACTCTCTGTATTTGTTTGGCCACTGTTCTTTAAGGAGGCTGAGTGGTCAACAAATTTACTACCGGATCTACCTTTAAGAAATTTGATATTATTTTTTTTAGCCATAAACTATCATTTAGTAAAGATAATTTCCATACATGTAAACTATATGTTAGCTTTGAAATTTTTCATTGATTTTTATACAAAGCTCTTCTTAAATAATATAGTCTAAAAGTGATTACAGCCATCTAGCCCTCTAAATGTTTACATGTACGTGCATTAGGCTTATCAATTATTCTATCACCTTTAAGGAGACTAGATGGTCAACAAATTACCCATGCATGCCTTAAAATTTTAGAAATGATTTCTGTAGCCAAAACTATTATTTAGTAAAGAAAATTTCCCAAATTTTATAACTATTTTCCTAAATCTTTATAGGTGGCTCTTATTCTAAAGGAGATTATTATAATGATATTCATTTAGTCAAAAAAATAGCCTCTACCTTCCAAACCTCTGAAACATTCGTCACAGATTCCCCACATCGTGGGGGGGGGGGGGGGGGGGGTATCATAGTTCACCCATTCTATCCCATTGTTTAGACAGCAGAAAAACAAACTTAAATTTCCGAATTGCGTATGTTTAAACCTTTAAATTACCATAAATCCTTGTTGTTCACACGCCTTACCATATAACGGTTACATTTCTTTTTATCCCGGACCTAGAACATCAGGTGTAGAATATTTAACCCTTAAACAAAAACACTCTAGATAAGACAAACCCAATGGTTTTAATGGGTAAAAGTGATTTTTGTAAGTATTCATCGATATAAGTGTCATTATCTTAAGAGGACTGGATGGTCGTGACAATGTTTAGACTGTATTGAAGAGCTCTGTATAAAGATATAGACCAAAAAAAAAAACAACAAAATTTTAAACCGAAAATACCCTGGTATTAGGATTTATTTTTACTTAATGATAAATTTTATCACAAAAAATCATATTTGAAAATGTTAACTAGCATTAGTATATCTAATGGGTAATTTGTTGAGCACCCAGTCCCCTTAAGTATTTTGTTTTGAATATGCTGAAATGTGTCAAAGAATAAAAAAAACAACAACCCTTGTTCCAGATGATAAAGCTTGGTAACTGAAGGATTAAAAAAAAGATTCAGTTATTATAATTATTTTTTTCTGAAAGGTTATAATATCGATTAAATTTTTATTTAAAATTTTACGATTTAATATCCAGTATTCAGAAATGAACAAAAAAAAATTTATGGTAGCAATGGTGACTAATAACGCTATTTTCTTGTTTAGTGACTTTGATTACTTTTTACAGAAATAAGGGAATTTTTATCAGGATTTCCATGCATGGTGACCCAACCATGAAGGCATGCAATCTGTTCAGAATCTCATATTGATAATAGTAAAATTGACAAATAACATGTCAACATGTCAGACAACAGATTTGTGCTACTTGTGAGCATTTTCGCCGTGAAAAAAATAAATTTTATTATATTGATAATGATCATGTTAGTCCTCTATTGTAAGTGCTAAAATCCACCATGTTAGGAGTGAAGTTATTTATCTTTTTCTGATAAAAAATATAAAAATATCCTAATAATGATGTTGAACTTCAAAACTTTAGAACACTGTGTTCTGCTCCGATGGCTTATTTATTGACCACTCAGCCAAAGATTTTGTCGTCGTAAGCTAAAATGAGAATGTTCTCCAATTTCATTTAGAGCTGTGAGCCGATTCGTGACTTGTTACAAAACATGAAATTCTGGTGTTGGCACCTTTCATTCATAACGCCTATCATACCGTTTCAAAGTCGATCCTTTCCCTTATAAACAATAAATAAATAATTATATGTTTAGTCAAGCTGGCTTGGTGGTCTACAATTTACCTATCAGATATACATTTATTACATATACTTTATAAAAGTTAGTTAAATTGCTTAGTTAAAACTAATATTCTGGATAGAAAACATTCATTTATATTTACCTATCAGATATTCATAGCTTTATAAAAGTTAGTTAAATTGCTTAGTTAAAACTATTATTCAGGAAAAAAAAATTCATTTATTTTAGGTTTAGAATTTGAATGTTTTCTCATTTTTGTATACAGAACTCTTCTTCTTAAGGAGATTCATATTGTCTAAAAATGGCCATCACCACCCAGCCCTCTTAATGGTGCAGACGAGCCAAACAGAAATAAGAGGTTTTATATTTTTAAAAAAATCCGTATAAACAATAAAAGAAAGCTATCATTGATTTAATTCATTGTATATGTTTTTAAGTCTCGTTTTCAATATTTCTTTGGTTATTGTACTTCCTGATGTACAATAATCCAATTTTTGTAAAGGTGAACAGTAAGTAAAGAGATATGTAAAATATTGTTATTATCAAGTATTATTAAGTAGCTTTTAAAACGTTGAAAGAATGCGTATGCAATAAAGTATTCCAAGCCGGATCTAAACAGTTTGTTCATAACATCATATATACATATATGCATAAAGTATATAAAAGGGTTATTTTATTATTTATACACAAAAAGTCAACGCTATTGAATTTAATAAGAAGAGACTTAATTTTGTGTTTAAAATTTCATCATATTCGATGTAAAAACGTTCGATGTGTTTTTCCGAGCTGTGTCAGTAATGCCCGAAAAGGTCCGAGAATTTACGATTGCAGGAAATCGTGACGACTTACCGCGAACCCTCCGCAGGACAGTTGGTTGTCGTTGTAGTTAACGGCGGAGCTGAGTCCGAATCTCCACATGCTGGATCTGGAGGGTGGGTCCAGGAGACGACCGTGTCCGCTAACGGACACCAACAAAGTACAGAGGACCAGCAAACCCAACACCACGTGATCCATATTGCAATGAAAAATGTCCTCACGAAAAATGTTTTGTGTTGGAAACCTCGGAAAAGATGATTTTTTAAAAATATTTGTGTCAGAGTACTCCTCGGAATCACATTGGTTCCTTTTAAATTTCAAAAACTAATTAGATTATTCCCAGCTTTTAAGTAGAAAAAAAGTAATAGCAGAAGATCTTCAAGAATCTATCACAATAACAGCGTGTACTTGCTTGAGTCTATCTATCATTGAACTGTGGAATAATTCTTATCAGCTAGGGAGAGGGGTTCCGGTTATCATTTAGGGGTTAGACGTGCCTTCACGTGCTTCGACCCAAGTTGTCTCCTCGGAAACTCAACAGCCGTCAAAAACTCCACCCTCCCGTCCGTCAGTGGCTAATCTACTAATTCTTTGATGAGTAATATTTTCGAGTGGGAGAGAAATTACAGTTGATGAAAAAGTACATATCTGCAAAAATGTCCCGAGATTAATGTGTTTGTGCGAGGATTACGTTGGTTTTCTCTTTTTTGACAAGTTTATCCATTTCGGTCGATCGGTTCCACCCAGACATCAGAAATCTGGAGGAGATATTCCACTTGAAGTATAGTGGACATTATGATACCGCACCTTATCGTTTCTGTTTATCGTGCGGTAATCGCCAATTCTTAAACAATGCCGAACTGTTCCTTATAAACACGCACGGCCACAATATTTTGATGCTATGGTAATATAGCGACCAATGTCGTTTGGAAGATCTCTGACGATGCAACAGAGGACTTTCGGTATCTCTCGGTCGCGTGCGTATTGACTTGTTTGAACGCTTATCAATTTTTATCTCCATTCTTTAAGTGACTGCTTGTCCTTTCAATAAGAGACACTTGATAGGTACATGTACACCTGCAGATAAGACAATCTATGAATTGTTCATGTAATAGTCATGCATGTTATGAACTTCACATTATTCTTTTGATCCAGCAACTATGATATTTGAACAGCAAGGAATAGAACTCTTCGAAAGCGTGTTTGGTACATGCTGAGTATCTTTAATTATATCTATACACGAATCAATCTGTATTTTCAAAACCTCTACTTTCAAAGGTTAGACGTAAAGATACATTGTATGCAATGCCGTATAAATACATGTACTTCTATTCCCTTGCCTACTTTTGGAGGAACTGCGTATTGTTTGGGTCTTAAACAGTACAGTACTGTTTGTGTCTGTCCAACTCCTTATAATTATATGTTGTCATTATAATTCTATCCTCTTTTCACACAAGTCCCATTCATGCGTCTGTTTCCTCATTCTTGTCTTTTCATTGTGATTGAAATTAAAACTGAAAAACACTTTCTTTTAAAATGTTCATTATATAACGACTTACGCAACTCTCTTTTAGATACTACTATAGGCTCCGCAAATTTTAATGACAACAATTTATTTAAAACACTACTTTGTAACTTTCCCCGACAATGCGCTCAATTCATATTTAAAGCTTTCAGGATAAGACATACCAAACTTTCACGCTGACTTTTATATATGTATTACAAATTTAAACAGTGACATAAAGGTCCGATGGGCCGGGTGTGACAATAATATGTTTTATTATACTTTCTTGTTAAATACTGAAATCTGATTGGTTTAGACGCAGTTGACAATCCGTTCTTTTACCCTCAGCGATAGCAACACGCTTGGCAACGGGCCGACAGAACGAATTGTTACATGCGCGTAAATTATGCGCGTACGGTTCGCCGTTAAATTCACGTCATTTCTATATAAAAGCAGTAAAATTTTCTCTAAAATTAAAACATTCAGTATGATAAAATAAATAGTGCCTGTTTGGGAGGCACTATTTATATAATATTACAATCTGTATATGTTCAATTGAAACAGGTGTTACTTCAAATGATTTACTTACTTACTTACTTACTTACTTCATTGTTGACTATCCCCTTACATGTACCCTATTGTTATCTTTTCATTAGTTCTATCCTCTATCCATAACAGGATATGGTGGTGTGTCGACGTCTGGGTATCCCCTTATCCTATTATATTTTCATTAATTTCTATTCTCTATCTATACCACTGTCTTTATCCTTATCAGTTAATCTTTTCATCACTTTATATCCTTTTAAGTTTTAACGTACCAGTCTATGAATGTGTCTGCATATATACTAGTATATATAATTATCCTTTCATTATTTCATTACTTTTATTCACTACCCATATCATTCACGTGTGTTAGTGTATCTCCGTATCAGTACATGTTTTAAACTGAAGATTAAACTGAATAGTATCACTGTACATCTAAATTGCAAAGTACATTTGTTGTTGGAGTGAGACAGGGATTATTATTGTACCATTTTCTTTTTTCCTTCTACAAAGGCATTTTCCAAATACGCTGATGTTTATTTTGCTTTTATAATAATATTATCGTGTGGAAAAAAAATCAAAACTGACAGCTACATGTACGTGACATTTTTGAATTACTATCATTGCACCTATGTCGTACTATCATATGTTCTCTCAAGGATGAACATACTCACAAAATAAATATCGTATTCAAAAAACAAATATATATTTTTAGTAGATGTTAAGTCGCATTACATCATTATTCTAGAGATTACAAAGATCATTACATATTACGTAATACCTCATATACACGAATAAGCTAATCTAGTTCTACTGGCACGTTGCAACAGGGAGAGGGGTGGGGGCTGCCCCCTTAACTTTCAGAAAAAAAAATCTGTAATATTTTTTCTCTTTTTATGTATCTTTGTATATTGGAAGTGTACTAATTCATATGATATTTATTTGGACCTTTTTTCTTATATTCAAAAATAAATATTAAAGCTCAATGCACCTCCACCCTTTGCACACACTTTTAATACAATATCAATATAATTACTAGTAAATATTGGTGTTTTAAAAAAAGATTGGTTTGAACATATTTTATTGTATATATAATATACAAAGGGTTCGAACACAAGTTCTTGCAACTTACTAGGTTCTCACCCTAATACAAATAATTTACAATTGTCATAAAACATGATATATGTATATATAAAATTGGCAAAGAACAATCATATCAAAACAAAATATTATATTTATGTAAATCTTCGAGAATTGGTTATAAAGTTCTGCACAGCAGTGAAAATTCTAACATTGGTTTTATAATCTAAGTTTTCATTACCCCATAGTAAAGTATGCGAATCTATAATACCTAAATCGTGTATTTGGAAAAGTTCACTAAATAAAGTATTTCTTGCATTCGAAAAACATTTGCAAACAAATAGAAAGTGATATACATCTTCTTTCTTTCCACATATGCAATTTGGAGAATCAATAATATTTCTTCTGTGTAAATCATAATTTAGTAAACAATTGTGCCTTAATTTTGTATGAATGATATTAGTTGCTCTTTTACCATGAAAAAAATATTTAGGAACTTTTAAATCACTAGTACACTTAGAAATGC
Organism: Magallana hongkongensis; assembly: GCA_016163765.1. Classification (NCBI taxonomy): domain Eukaryota; kingdom Metazoa; phylum Mollusca; class Bivalvia; order Ostreida; family Ostreidae; genus Magallana; species Magallana hongkongensis. The sequence goes on from WFKH01011926.1 coordinate 64,750,668, forward strand.
TTCTTTGAAACTGGCGGATGGATGTTGATTTCTTGGTATCCGAATTTAGTGAGTTCCATTTGCTTATAGCATCTGGAATAAATGATTTTTTATATGTATCATACTTAACTCTAGGAGGTATATAATTGTCTTCATAACGAGTACTGTAGGGAGAAGTATCTTTCCTATAAATGTTAGCAATATCACTAAGATATTGTGGTACAAGATTGTAATGAATTTTATACATAATCGTTAGTTTAGCTATTTCCCTTCTTCTAGCCAATGATTCCCACCCTGTTTCAAAGTACAATGATTCCCTGGAGGCCAAAATTGGAAGTCCCGTGACAATTCTTGCAGCATGTAGTTGTACTTTTTCTAACTTTTCAATTTCTGCGGAAGAACATCCATCCCATATAACAGAAGCATATTCTAATATTGGTCTTACAAAAGTTATATATAATTTAGATAATTTGTCTCTGCCTAAAGTAAATTTAAGTTTCTTAAGTAGTCCTAATTTTTTGCAAGCGATGTTTACTATATCATTGATGTACACAGACCATTTCAAGTCATCAGATAACGTTAGGCCTAGATGTTTATGAGAAGAAACAATATCTAACTGACGGTCTTGAAAAAACAAATCTGGAATTTCATTACGTTTTGACTTGTTAAAAAATACAACTTTGGTTTTATTAGGATTAAATTTAAGTAACCAATCATCAGACCACTTTTCTAATATTTTAAGGTCATGATTTAATACATTTTCTATATTTTGTAAGTTTTTATCCGCATACTGGATTGAATTATCATCTGCGTATAGTCTACAAAAGGACAACATATTTTGTGCAACATCATTGACATAAATTAAAAACAAAAGGGGCCCAAGTACAGATCCTTGTGGCACTCCAGCATTAACACTTAAGCTGGATGATAATACATCTTTATACATCACTTTTTGAAATCTGTTACACAAGTAGCTACTAAACCATTGAAAAAGATTGCCACAAATACAGTAAGTTTGTAATTTAAATAGAAGCCCTTCATGCCAAACTCTGTCAAAGGCTTTTGAAAGATCACAAAATGCAACATGATTTGCCCTCATCGATATTCTTAACAATACTATGATATGTCTCAATTAACTGATACACTGTTGAGTGACCGGGTAAAAAAAGATTACAAGATATGATTTCGATAAGCCTATTAGAATACCCCACTTTTTCCCACTGATCAAGAATGTGATGTGCAAAAGTAAAAGTGTTTTTTTTTTTTTTTTGTATTTGAATGTCAAGGTTTTAGGAGTAGGTCTGCCCCTCCCCCTTCCACACATACGCAGAGACACTCGCGTGCATTTGAAAAAAACGATGCTACGATCGAGCTCATATTGTGTTTCAATAATTTTTATTCTCTTGGTACTTTTATTGTCTCCATTTAGTATATATATTCTTTATACAGGAATTGTAGAGAGGCAGTCTCCAGTTTTGCAAGCTATTTTTCTACCAAGAGTTATCCCGCTTTATAAGACAACTGCATGGAACACCTGTTAGAGTAAAGAAAAACCACTTACTAAGATAATTTACCTTTGATTTACTTAAATAACATTTTATTGAAACTCTCTTCCAAATACCAAGTCAGGTACTTACAATATTGTAGAAAATAAAACTCAAGAACACACTACTGAATATCAGAGTTGAAATACTATAGTAAGTATGCATGTATACATAAAATAAGGGAAACTTGAATTTTGAGTTATTTTTTTTCCATAATAAATTTACATCTACTGAGTAATTTATCCTCTATTTATTAAGAAAACCGATTGTAATTCACAGCGCTATATAAACTGACAGGGCTGAAATCTACACGATCCAGTTCTAACCAGTTTATCGATCGGTCCAAACCTTCAGCAACCTAAGAAAAACCACGAACTGCACGAAATAATCATGATGATGTCAGACTCAAATTCCCATGGCATTGTAAAACAACTTGGCTATTTCTTTATTATCTTACGCACTGATTCATATTAACAATAATTTAGTTAATTTACTTACTCTTTACGATCAATTGATTAATTTGGTAAAAGAAAAATGTAAATATAAACAATAAAATTCTTTCTCCGATGATTTATGCGCTTTATGAAGGTAGCGATCATTGCAGAAAACATCTACATAACCCGCATGAATCACCAAATTACATATGAAAGGAACACATATGCCATAATACATGTATGGCTGAAAAAGAGCATGTATTTGTGGGGTGTATTTTGGACATTTCAGAAAACTTCCCAGCAGATTCATGGCCACTATTAAAACATCGAGTTCTTTTAGTCAAAAATTCTTTATTACGTAAGAATTCAAAAATTAAAAAAACTAACGTAAGGTTATTCTGTATTGACAACAGATATGATGCATGTTTTGCAATTCTATTGCAAAAATGTAACCGCATGTACAGTGTATGTAGGTTTTTGAAGTATTTCAGTTAGGTTTTAAATAATTTAAGTATTGACTTTAAAATATATGGATAAAGGGAGAGGATAATTGATATCTGTTTTAAAGCTCATTCTATAATTACACTGTAGACATAATTAAACCTTTGCAATACGAACTGGATCAATATATACATGGTGGCAGCAGTCAAAAAATATAGAAAAGGATCAAATAAGAAAGGACCACTTTCTCAGCCCAATGAACCACCCAAACCAAACCTCCACTTTATAAAAGTGTCCACGTCTGCGGATGCTGCGAGAAATTAACACGTGGGCGGTGTGAAATATATTAACTGTCCAATGAAATTGAGTTGGAGGATCTTGACACTTCTTGGGACAAAAAGCCGTTAAAATAGCATTGCAAATTTTCGTGACGGGGCTCATCGGTCCATACATTTATTTTCTCCCTCGTTTTACTCCTCCGAAAATAAATCTTTTCTTGTCTAATTTAAAAACAACAACGAAATAAAATAGGATAGGGCGTTCGTTACAAGATCGCTTTTAATCACATTACTGAACGAAACGTATATATAACATAAACGCATAATATATAAACAACAATCCAAATCATACAATACAAAGCATAGAGGCGGGCAGGGAGGGTTACTATCAGCTCCTAACAATCTTGTAACGAACGTCGCAATGACCAAAACGATACATGTAAAACCATTTATACTACGCGCCAAGTCACTCGTGCGTGACGAGACTACTAAGAATAGAATGAAGATTTCGGTAACGTAGAAAATCAAAAACGTTAAGAAATTCATGTAGATAATCTAGGATTTTACCTTGAAAATTTCTCGGCATATTCTGACGGTATCGCAAAATGAGGCGATATATGTTCAGGTCAATATATATTTCTCGAGGCAAATATATCTAAATTCCATAAAACAAACATTTTTGAACTGAACAAAAAGGTTGCATATTCATGTAGTTGAATAGCCCCTTTAACTTCTTTGATTGGCTACACAGACCTTTATATGTAAATACCGGTACCCTCATACGCAAATGCAGTAACCTAAATATTATATTTTCATTCATTTTACTAGCAAATTAAACTATAAACAAATGTGTACCGTATGTAGAATAACACGTAAAAGACCTCGGTTCTCAGTACTCTGATTGTAGCTTGGAGTAGAATTGTCTATATTAATATTTTTGGAGCACGGTTTGTTTAAGGAAACAAGATCGAAAGAAAAGGAAGAGAAGCGAGAATTTAACGCGTCGCGAAAATCGCATTCGTTTCCCTGCAGACACCTAATTAGTCAACTGTGTCGTGCGCTTAATTTTCCCTATTAGAGAGTACACCTGTTAATTAAGGATGTAATTAAGACGGTGTTTAGTTTGGTGTAAACATTCTGAAAACCTGCTGCAAAACGACGATAAATTAATCATTTCAACGCGCTTTAACAGTACATTTCCTTCAAGTAAGCTGTTGCGCAACAAGAAAAATTATTAGATAAGTAAATTTCTGGCGCATGTATTTGCAACATTTGCTTCCCCTGAACGACTTTTATTGAAATTCCATTTTCCCGGCCCTTTTGTGCAATTTGATTTGGATTTTCTTTCCTTGGTAAATTTAAAGGTGGTCGTTTTGTGCGTCAGCGAATATCCAATTTCCCGAATAATTTCTTGGGATGTCAACAAAAGTTGTTTTTACGGAATAGTGGAGAGTGTATGTCGACCCTACTCAGACAAAAGAAACCCTCACTCGAAACCCAATGTAGCGGAACGGAAGTTTAACAAAAACACTGACACCTTCAATAAAACCCGGGCGTGTTCCGAAGGATTAGATCGCTAAATGGCAAAACTTCCAGTACCCCCTGAGGCAAGAAATTAAAGTCTTCACTTAACCGAAGAACTTTCAATTTTTTTGTTCAAATATTTCTTTTAATTTCCTGTCAGATAGCATCTATGATTACCGATTACAAATGTTCTGCTTTTGTATCCATTCGATGCACGGACTCGGCGGACCGGAACGGGAAAGGGGATGACGAATTGCTACATCGAGATCGGACAATAGTATTCCGGGCCTGTTATATCCCCGGACTTGACCTACAAAATTTATAAATGAACGCTCGCTTGTAATTTCTCACCTTCATGGAATTTGTATTTTTATACTTTTTAATTTTTACTTATGAATATTTATTATTCGTGAATGAGCATATTAGCTCTCTCTAGCTCCATTGGTGGTTTAGTTACATAGTAGTGGGAATGACCTTTTAGTACAGGTATTGTATATACCGTTATAGGACAGTGAACATTGAGATTTATGCTTTCATTTTGTGGAGTTTAATAAAGCAAGAGGACGAACGTCTATGAAGGTAAGCCTCTTTTTGCCTGCACGCGAATGCTCGTGCACATGCGGATGTATGTTTTCATATCGATGACTATAGTGCATTGACGTTATAAGAATGTATTGTTATTATTTATGTGTATTCTTTGTATAAATAATTGATACTGGATATGAGTTAATACAATGTAGATAACCGTTTCACTATTATTACTGTTGCATTCTCTCTCTCTCTCTCTCTCTCTCTCTCTCTCTCTCTCTCTCAATGCAGTGGCATAAAGCATATTTAGATATAACAAAGCTAGAAAGTTCGATTTTATTTTACCGGTATAAGTTTGAAATCATCGATTGTTCTCTATTCAGAAAAGATACCTTATACATGTGTATAAAATTTTAATATTTGTCTCGAAACAGGTGGGCATATGTATATTAATCAATTATAATTTCCGTGAAGTTAGGGTCTTTGACCTAGTTAGAAATTATACATTGTAAAATAAAGTGTAGAACAGTAAATTTTCAGAACACCAAATGAAATCGATGATTTGTTAATTGCCAGTTAATTGGAATATGTAAATAAACAGGGCAAGATATTCTGTCATTTTTAGCGTTTTTACTGTCATTATGGTACTAAAAATTTAAATGTGGACGAGATTTAATATTCATCCATATACATTATTTCCCGTAGACTGACTTTCATCTTTACATGATTGATTCAAGATGTTAGAGAGAGAGAGAGAGAGAGAGAGAGAGAGAGAGAGAGAGAGAGAGA
>WFKH01011926.1:64756762-64790218 GCA_016163765.1 Magallana hongkongensis
TTTTTTTTCCATTTAATTACAGCTCTCTCAACCAATGCCATCAAAGAATGGCGGCCAGGTGTTCTATAAAAAGACTGTGTTATTTTAACGCAGGGTATTTTTTATATAAAAGAGGAAAGAAATTGCAAATAGTTTCTTTGCGAATCGCGCGTGTTTTTCATTTGTTTGGATTCCTTGCTGTTCATAAATTTGAAACGTAAAATCATGAAGATTAGACTTAAATTCTTAGATTAATGATTAGGTGTGAAATTTCAAGCTTAGATGTAAAGTATACATAGTAATCACTTTCAGAGAGAGAGAGAGAGAGAGAGAGAGAGAGAGAGAGAGAGATTTATTTATCATAACCCGTTTTAAGAGCAAAGAATAAAATGAAGACATAAATCTTTATGGAAAATTAAACATACTTTGTATAGGTTAATTTGGCCCACCCCAATTTCACAATAAAGCGCTTTCGTATGGGTTTTAATACATTTCTGAGTCATTTAAAAATATTTGTCTACGAAATCCAGTTTTAAATTAAACCCGTTTATGAAAAACATCAATTCCGATTTTAAAAAAAGATCTCCATCCTGAGTGTTTGGGAAAAGTTGAATTGTTAAGGAATGATTCACCGAGGGGAGGTCACTCAGTGTGTAGAGTTGGGGGTTGCTATGTCGCAAAAAAGTTACCCCCTTGAATTTGTTATTTCACCACCACCACCATTTTTTTTTTCAAGACGAAATTATCAAATGGTTTTTAATAATACATGCTAATACTCTTATTAATAGACCGAATTGCAAGACAAAATACAATTAATTGCACTTTATTTCTCTCCTCCTTTCTCTGTCTTTCAAACTCCTCTCTCTCTCTCTCTCTCTCTCTCTCTCTCTCTCTCTCTCATAACGGTGTGTGGTAATGTAACTATGTAATATACGAGACAGACTGCCAATATCACCCACAGAGGGAGATCACGTGATCATATATGTGCTCACTTCTCTCCTTACTAATTGCCAATGGAGACTTTCTGTTATTGACAAGACGTCGCGAAATCTCCAACGGATTGGAATCACTTCTGTAGATCGAATTGCCTTCTTAGAGTCGCAGTACCCTGTGCATATACATAATCTATTGATTACTGTACTTACTACAGTGTATATAGACAGTAGAGAATAGAAAGCTAATCACTTACACACTTTGCAAACTTTGGTTTCTCCGGCAGTTCTGAGAGAGATCTGCCGAAAAGTTTCCGACCCGAGGAGTTACGATTTGCAAAGACACCGACATCTTCCATCCGAAAGGGGAAAAAATGAACAAAAATTTAAAAATAAATGTGAACATAAATCGAACATAAATCGGATGTCTTATGCCATGTGCTCTGAATAAAAGCAAAAAGATTGAATTTGTGAGAAACATTTACATGTATATCTTAAAGCGCCCGTGATATCATATTTTTTTTTTTACACTGTCTTGTCATGTTATCGTGCGAATAAATGCTCACACAATCAAACACTTTCCAATTTCTTTCAATTCCTTAAATTATAATTGAATAAAATAAGTTAAAAAATGAATTTTTGTTTGTTAAACCATATCTGGACCATTCACCGAACTTAAAGAAAAAATAAAAGAAGAGGAAAACAATCCTAAAAGGAATTCATTCATCCATGCTAGATAAATCTTTACGACGAAGCTAAAACCCCTTAAAAGAAAATCCACGGGTGCTTGATTCAATATATATATCCACGCCAGTTCGTCCAAAAGCTTTTGAAATGGAATCCGTGAAATGACGAAGAAAAACACGGAAGGCTTAAAACATCGGCAGCTGTTTGGCGGAATCACCTGTAATATTACCTGGGTCTGTTAAATCCCCAACACAAACAGGACTAGCTCCGTGTTTTTGAAAAATACTCTCGCGTGTACATATCCCCCTGTTTGTAAATAGATATGCCCATTGTTGGTTCTCTCCCTGATTTTCTAAAGCTGTACGGAGATCTGTATGTAACTCTTTTCTGGTGCTTGTGTGTGTAGATATATGTACGTCTTTTTCACCTGGAAAGAAGAAGGAACGTTTAGCGCTGTACAGTTTTATTTTATGAGGCAGTTGTCCATGTTTTCTTAATTTCGTTGGGTACGAAGTGATTTCGTAAGTTTGTGAGGGAATTTCACTTGAATGTGCTTGCCAGAAATAAGTTGGAGGGAATTTTCTGAATTCATCATTTGGGGTAAGGCATTAATCATTTCTGATAGTAAAACTAAATAAAGTGGTGAATATATACTTATATACCTTTTTGAATTATAAATGTTAAGCATCTTTACAATTTTTATCAATTGTCAACTTTTGTCAGCATAAATGGGGACTGAAATATGCAGTGACTGCAGCAAACTCCTTGTTATGCTAAACTCGTAATAAAATATTTATTAAGATTTCAATTTAAACACACATTTAAGTCATGTAAATACTGTTGCATATACTGAGTATTAAATTCGAAGTTTTAACCGTAGATACATTAATTATGAAACGTTTGGCTGTCGCTACGTGGTCATATGCATGCTATCATGCAGTTTTTAATGATTTTTTTTTACAAGGCCATACATTCAAATTTTAATTGAACGCCTCTTAGCTTAAATTAAACACACCGTTATTTCATGTCGCTCGTTCACAGTTTTCAATAGAGTGATTATAAAGAGATAGAGCTATAATATACATCTGTACGAATATAATTGCCTTGATACGAGAAATTTTTTTTTATATAGAACCCGTTTCAAACGTCTTATAATTTAGCCCCTGTAGATAACTACATATATAAGTTTGGCACGGTGTGTCATTTAAACTTCAGGACTACATAAAATTAGATACTAGTAAATAGCCCCGTGGCTCGGATTTTATCAACTGCGAAATTATCACCTGTATAGAAAAGAAAAAAAAATCAATATTCACTCACTACAAATGTCGAAATATTCAATGACCTTTTATCGCATACCTTTCCTATTTTTATTTGATCATTGATCTATAATGTATTTCAATGTATATAATATTTAACAAGAATTTTAATGCTTGAATGATTTCTCTATTACGCTTGCATTCATTATAATACTGAACATTTCCATATACTGTGGTAATGAAATGTTATAAGCTTTTATATAAATTTTGAGTCCATAACCCCCCCCCCCCCCTCCCCCCCCCCCGCCTCCCCCCCCCCCCCCCCACCCCCCGAACCGCATCTCAAAAAAAAAAAAAAAAAAAAAACAGCAAAAAAAGTCAACTGTTTAGAAACGCGCACAAGCCGATGAAAATTGCTGTCTTTTGATGTATACGGAAGTCGGTGCATTGTTTCAGCATCTGCCGGCATGTGTGTATATCAACAGCACGCTAACGAGATCTGTTGATGCAAACAATTGCATTCTGTATAACACCGCATATACCTGCCACAAAAACAATGAACAGGAATGCCAGTCATTCAGCGAAGGAATTCCTGTTTTGTTTTTGTTTCTAACTTGTTGTTGGTATGCGAATTTCCGCAACAATAGGAGCATCAATAGGCTTAGCAATAAAAAAGAACTGCAGGATGAACTTTGATGTAAACGAAAAACGAGAGAGAGAGAGAGAGAGAGAGAGAGAGAGAGAGGCACTTCGCTGGAGGTATTTAACAAAATGCATGTGATACTACAGGTGGAGTAAACTGCGTCTCGTTCTATTATGTAATGTCTAAAGTTTCCTCCAATTATTGTCACCCTGTCTTTGCCACAACGTGCCCGCCACACATCTTTACAGGGTGTGATATTTCATTCATAATATGGGCTCAATGCTCATAACTCATGACAAGAACAGGCATTGAAATGATACCCCCCCCCCCCTCCTTTTAAGCCAAAACCACAGGGACAAAGAAATTTGAGGCACCTAACATTACAACTGCAGCATTTCAATAGTATGCATTAAATATTCGACATTGTACCCCTGTTAACCGACAATATTTAGTTGTAATATGAATGTAATATGAAGTACACATTTTGGTAAAAAAGTACCCTACATTTCCACCTATCAGCAATGAAATATGCGCATACGGGGATTTCCGAACATTTTCAGAATCCAAAGCGCGCAATGATATACGCATAATTTCGTCGAAGGCTTAAAATTCAAAGTTTTATTTTTCTCTGAAATGATCAAGATCAAATGATTACTCAATCTGCACGAATTTTATACAGATAAATCATATTTAATACTTTTAATTTACATGAAATTATCACTATGATAAGAAAAGGACAAAACTTTCGGATGGTTATTTTATTTTTTTCAGATGGTTATTTTATTTTTTTTCAGATGGTTATTTTATTACTTTATAAAAACAGCAATATTTGAAGAGAACATCGAAACGCGTGAAATGTTGATTTAATTGCACATCAAGAGCCTGCACTACATTGTTATAGCAATTATATAGCATCAGGTATATTCCATGGTCTTTTTAAATGATAAATAAAGAAGGTAGACACATTGACGGGGACCTGCATTTTTACGAGGGACATCTTGAACAAAAATGTGTTGTACCCGAACCCTTTAAATTGCACGGGTATTTCAGAGAGCGTCATGCAGGAAGGTGTAAACTGTCGGATAACACTAGTATTTGATGACTATAAAGGACGCCACAAGTTTAACCTGTTTCCTTGGCCTACCCATAATGCTCCCTTGTGGAGCATTATGGGTAGGCCAGGTGAACAAGCTAGTCACAAGTTCTGCTGCAACAGATTTCCGGGTGTTTCCGTAAATGTCGCCGGAAATGCACGAATATAGCCGAGAGTTCGGGTGAAGAGATCTGAAGGCATCTCATGAACGAAAGAACCCGGTTAAAGGCGTCAACTTTAGACCGTTTATCACTCAAAAAAATATTTATCTTGCATCCTAATTAGTTCGATGGCGGCAGACATAAAGATCTGATCTATATTTGATGCACTATTCTATTCCAAGGTTGATAAAATGTCCCTATTTACCTATACACATAAATCAAATGATAAAGAATTTAGAACCACTTATCAATTGCTTAAATGCTCGCACGAAATAGTTTTTTTAAATTCTTTTTTTATTTTGTTATTCATATTAATTTTAGGGTCAACGTTGCTTGTTTGGGTGATTTAGGTGTGTTTAAAAGAGAATTCGTAATACAAAGCCTGGCTATAAATATGTTTTTTCTGTCATTGCAGAGAGTACACTCTAGTCCAATTCCATATAATAGCGGCGTGTAGACAACTTAAAGCAATTACAACCCTCGAGACTGAAGAACCCTTAAGGATACTTTATATACCAATTTTTCCGCTTCTCTTCATCGACAAAATTCCTGGAAAAAAGAAGAAGAACACAAGAATACCCCAGCTGTTGTGAGACCTCGCAGAGAATTATTGCCGTTTGACCTACATACAAGGTCAGAGGCCCCACTGTGACACACGCGAATCGGAACCAGAGAATACTTTATATCCTTAGACAATTACATGCGGTCATTAATTGGCGACCATTGTTTAGGAGGATCGTTCTTAGAAGTCAGTGAAGTGTTATTGACACAGCGCGTGGCGGTAGAATCTCAAGTCGCTTTACCTTGTGTAACTTCATAATGGGATAAAGACAGTAGAAGAAATCAAAAACACCCAGGCTTCTTTCCGCTGTAGAAGAAAATATCACATCCGGGCTTTTTCTCTGCTTAGCGTTCCGGGCTGAAGATGAAACTTCTACATTGTATGTGAATTTTGAGAGCCAGTTTTTAGAGTGTTGTGAGATTTTTGCAACAATGGGTTCTAAAAACATGCGATACCTGGATTCTTTGACAAAGCCCGTCTGTCTGTTGGTATGTTTATTTGGGATTGTGACGTCATCATCAGATGTGACCAGATCGAAGACCATCCGTCAGCTGATCAGCGAAATCAATCGATTGAGAGGGGTAAGTTTTTTTTTTATTGAATCATTCGTAAACATATATATATCTATGAAGGTTATGATTATATACACAGTTGATCGAACGAGAATGGTAAGTGCCCCCCCCCCCCCCCCCCATCGCACACGCATAAAATAGAAAATCAAAAGACATCAATATACACGTGTGCTAAAGAGGTGTGGGAAACACCTACCACGTCAGCTGAAAGAATATTCAGTTTGGTTATTCGGTTCCGTGATCCCGCACTTTTAAATGAGAGAGAAAAAGAGTGAGTAAGAGAGAAAGAGAGAGAGAGATTGAATAAATCCATCTCAAAGGAACTCTTAACAACAGTTAATAAATGCGTTAGGTTCCTCCAATCAATTAAATGAAGTGTGATATTCTGACATGTTATCTTTCCCCGCGGTCTCGCGTCTCCGATTTATCGGTCCGTGGTGGATAAATATTGTCTTGTTAGTGTTAGTTAACCAAGTGGAGGGGTGGAAGAAAGTTTGGGGCTACAATAACTTGGAGATCGTGTGTCTGATATATTGTACAATTGGGATATAAGCGGGGGCAGAGAGAGAGAGAGAGAGAGAGAGAGAGAGAGAGAGAGAGAGAGAGTATATATATACCGATATTTTGAATTTTGAAAATAATTAATAATTATAGAGCTACGGTATCATAAAAAAAATTAAAAAGATATGACAAAAATACATCCCTCCAAAAAACCTCCAGTATTTCTAAGGAATGGCATGTGCAAGATGCTGATCTCTGGAAAAGTTCAAGTATTTCAAAGCTAATTATTGTGCATCGGTTTAATAAAACACTGCAAGATTGACAGATGACATTTGTAAATGAATGACAATCGCTTCAGAATAAATATCTTAACAAGGGACAGTTATATAGCACTTTAATGTCTTAAGAATCAATTTTCATTATAATTTATGACAGAAACTTATTTTGGACACATAGCCCTAGGAAAAAAAAAAACTACTTCAAATACTAGCATTAATGAACACGTTCTAATCCTTAGCGAATGGAAGAATGTAGTGCCATACATCTCTGTCAAAATTCCTGCCAATTAAAAATAAATTAACGTAATTGAAAAACAAAGTTGTAGTGCACGAATGAACGCGTATACATATGCCCACTTCCAGCTAGAGCAACAATAGAAAACCAATGTATATTTAGTGTGAAAAACCCAAAATGTAGAATTAGTAATTAACACAAATTGTCATCACCTACGCTTTACTCCCCCCCCCCCCCCCCCCCCCCCCCCCCCCCCCCGACCATAAGTCGTTTGTGATGTCTGTACATTAAAACATAATAACGTTTTGGCTTTTATACCGTATATATATATACAGTGAATTTATTCCAAAAGCATAATTGTTCATCGCGGACTAATTTCTAGGAAAATACTTGAATAGTATTCCTGGAATATGTTTTTTCAGGAACTTTTAAAAATATATAGTCACCATCATAAATACAGGTAATGGCAATCTGCATTCAGGCATACATCAGAAGTATAATAGAGAGCAGGGATAGTATGAATTCTTCAGCAATGTCAACCCAGTGTTGAAAGCTTGCTGTATCGCAATTTTTTTTTCATCCAGCACTTGTTGCTGTAATTAAAAACCTTACCAGATGCATACCTTTAGGACTATCCTCTATTCACTTATTGACCCGTGACCCCCCCCCCCCCCCCCCTTCCCCCCAAAAAATACGCCAAAGCCAAGGGACACAGGATAGGAACCATCTGTACAAAACGATGTTTTTATCACCCACCACCAATAGCTTTACGACGGAGCGTCATTACAGTAAGGTCACATACATGTACTGGGCGCCTGGGCCTAAGTGATTTTAGCTGGTGCCGCGCGTCTGTACGGACCCACTGTGGGATGGCTACGCTCTCTTGTTTTCGCAGGTGGCGCGAATTAACTTGTCATTGTTAGCCAATTAGCGTCCTTCTCTCTAACGATTGTAGTATCTTATTGCATGTAGGTTTTTTGTTACGAAATTCATTATGATATATATGACATTATGATTGCGTGGGTTGTGTAGGGAGCGTTCTTTTTTATTGACTTCAAATCTTAAAAAAAAACCCGCAAAAATCTGCAACTCAATTCTTTATATAACAATGAAATCCTATAAAATAACAATCGCAGCACAAGTTTGTATAATCATGCAGAGATCTGCATTCAGTTTCAACCCTCCAATTGTATTTTATAAATATCTTTTTTCTTATTATTACGTAGTTTTATGTATTTATTTCACTTAAAAACTTGAGTATGGGGTATCATGCATTCATAAATTGAACTCAGGGTCAAATTAAATTTGAAAAAAAAACCCGTAATTCATCACTAAGTTTATAATTATTGCATTTAAGCGGTTCCAATAATTTCCGTTTAAGTCATGTCTTAATATATGATTTACTGAATAACAGGAGATAATGCACGTGTTTTTCAAAGTTGGGCGAGGCCAAATTATTATCCTTCAACAATCACAATCAAAGAAATTATTCTTTGGAAATGGATTTTAAATTCAATTTGTCGACATCGAACCTGAAAAATATGGCTTCATTATATTTTTCAAACATGTACAGTATAGTCGGGATCTTTCTCATTGTATGCACACAATTGCAACACCTTAAAAATATCATATTCCGCTGGAATTAATAAGATACTGGTATGAACTAAATTGTGAAAGCGTAAAAAGTGTAATAAAAACCATATGTAAACATGCCAGTCTCTTGCCAACGCACGATTATTGTACGACGCGAATCGGTCACTAGCTGAATGGGCACCAGTGTTGGGCCAGGCCACCAGTCATAAGGTCACGTGGTTTGGCGTCGGTGATGATTGTCCGTCCATAACTTGTCAAAAGTGACTTGTCCACTAATTAATTACAAGGGTTTTAACGAGGCACGGGCTATTAGACTGGACATAAAAACATACCAGATACGATTAATGTGTTCTCCTTTATTGCTGCCATGTTCTTTGTTGGATAAAAGCTTTCTGAGTAGAGACTTATCAACATACATGTACAGTTGAAGACGAGCATACGATATTAGCGTACATACATTTATTAACAATCTACATTCATTCGACTATTCACGTACTTAGATATTGATTAATATGGACGTGCAAGATGCGTGTATATATTATACGGTGCGTGCTTAATGTGTAACCCATTTGTACATGAATAGAGTTCGCACATATTACATATGAATGATACCGTTTCTAGACATGAATTTATCATTAAAAATTATATTAAAACAGTCAGGGTTTCACGATCGGTATATCAAACCAGGAACATTTCTTTGTATTGTGTTCGATCCAACCAATTGAGAGTCTTGTGGAATATGAAAACGATAAAAAAAAAGATCGAAGAATATGTAACGGCAATCGCCTCTCAAATAACTTGATGTATTTTTTGTCTCCCAATTCTAAGAAATCTTCGTAATGAACACATTTTCTTGTATACAGGCAGACGATCTGATTCTGAGGAACAACCTGGGGAGTCAATTCGAACAGCCGGACATTACGGCTTTCATCCCTTCCTCCGAAGTGTTATGGAAATTCAAGAACGTTCATTCACGATATGGCTACAATCTCGACGACCGAGAGAGCGTAACAACGCTAATGTTATACCACATAGGTAAGACACACCCACCTCCACCCCCTCCCCCCCAAAAAACACCCCTCCCCAAAAAATACAAAACAAAACGAAATTCAAAATCTTTTGCAACAAAGTAAAGAGCGCGCGGATCGTTAATATCTTGTGTGACGTCTTCAAGGTGTATACTGGTTCAGTGTCCACATAAACTCATTTTAACTCTTATACTGTGTAAGAATTCGTTGACCCAATCAGAACGCAACATCATTAAACATGATCACATCTCGAAAGTTTAACAGCCTCTCTCTCTCTCTCTCTCCCTCTCTCTCTCTCTCCTCTTTTCTTCTCTCCATTTCTCCTTTTTTCTTTTGCTTGGGAGTTTCGATAAAGCGAATTTTTATCAAATTGTCTAATAGTTCATAATTATACATTTTATTATTGTACATGTATATGAATATCGCCCTCCCATTTTAACAGCAAAAGGAGCTCTTTTGATTTTTAACCATGTTAACCTTTATAGATTAAGGGGTCAATACGTATTGTAAAGGAGGGTCCATGTTGAACTTTAATCAATGTCGTTTTATTATAATTTTCACTTTTTAGAACAACATTGAGACACGTTTGAATTGAACATATCATTTTATTGACACATGTCAAAGGGATCAGGAACACAAATTAATCCTTAACCTTAGATAGTCCTCTCAATGTTACAGACATACTGATAACATATTTAATTTTAAAAAAAACATGTATTAACATTTAACGTATGAGTTACGCATAGTGTCCAATTTAAGAAATATAATTTACTGACTGAGATTTAAAAAATTTAAAGTTTTTATTCATGTTTAAATCTTTCACACTCATGTAAGAAAATTTGGAATTATAGTTATCCACTGATAAAGTTGTATCAGATACATGCACTTCATTATATACATGTATTAGAAGCTCAATAATAAGAGATTATACATTAAGAAATCTCTTGCTTGCAACTATCTTTTACACACACACCCCCCTTGAACAAAAAAAAAACAACCACAAAAAACCCAAAAAAAAACAAACAAACAAACCAAAAAAAAACCCCCAAAAGAAAACACCAACCCCCAGCCCCCCTCCCCCCGAAAAAAGGAAAAAACAAGTGGTGGACATCTTCCGCATGAATACACCGAACTTGATGTTATATTACGTATATCCAGATAGGAATGAAGAATATAAGAATATTGCGTGTTCATTTCGTATGAATGATATTTAAAAATCTAATAACAAATAACCAAAATGTCATGTGATGCTAATTTTTTTTTAAAAGGTGAAATCATTTGGAGTTGTGTGATGAATGGGCATTGTTTAGTACTCAGGATATAAGAAAGAAATGTAGATAAAAACACAGCGTCTAAAATGTCAACGGTCACTTTATATATATATATATATATATATATATATATATATATATATATATATATATATATATATATATATATAAATTGTCACATTAATTAAAAATTCCGTTGAAGGATATTAAAGAAAGTTTTTATGTAACACCTTTTGACTTCTATATGTACATTTACATATATTTTCGTTTTCTTGCGTTTTTATGAATTTTATCACATTAATTTAAACGCATTATCTGTAAAATTTATTACAGCGCTTGTCATAGGATAAAGAATGTTTTTTTTACAAAAAATTTTGACTTCAATGATACGTTTACATATATTTGAATTTATTTACTCTTCTTGGTTTTTTGTATACATTTTATGACCATTTTGCCTATAAAATGATCGCTGAATCAATAAATGATTTTTTATCATGATAATGATGCTATAAAAATGACTGACATCAAATTCGTTATCTTCTCATTGACTATAGTGACAGAGATATTTTTTTTCTAACATGATTAATTATTATTTTTCTTTTTAATGTATGGACATATTTATTAGTGCTAATTAATTGCTGTGTTAAAATCTTAGGTTAAATAGTACAAGAATACAAAAAACAGGTATGAATTTGGAGGAAAGACGTGTCAAGTTCATTCACACATAATTGTTTTTGTCAAAATTAAACATAGAAAAAGCTGGACATTTCTGATGGGTGATGAGGTTCAATTCAATTCAATTTATTGTCCGTGAATTCTACTGTCCTTCAGACATATTGTAATTTAATTAGCAATAAAGAATGTGCATTAGGACGACTTTAAAATGCATATTTTTATTGCTAGAATTTAAATATGCATATGTCAGAAGAAGATTACAAGTCATTGGAATACAGAAAAGTAAATATATGTCTTATATTCTGATAAATAAAACGCCCGAATTTAAAAAAAATCAACCACAAGGAATTATCGATGTTAAAACTAAAAAAAAAAAAATACTTTTTTACAATCCACGTAAATTATGTTATTTTAAGGATTTTTGTTGTTAAGAAATAAAAAATAGCATCTGACCGACCTATTGTAATGTTATCTTTTAAATTTATTTGTTTATCGTTCACTAAGAATAAGTAAGTTGGCTTACAACGCATTGGCAAGAAAGACCACTCAATGCGATACGTTAATATGTCCTTTACAAAATAAATAAATAAATAAATAAAAAGTAGATTCTCGATAATCTGTACCTGACAGTTTCTAATTTTTTTTGCAAAGGACAGTATTACAAAACTCCATTAAATGCTCTTATTTTGTCCATGCATGATGTTCGGAAAAGATAACATTGACAGAAAAAAAACCCCAAAAACTTATCGATTGATTTTCTTTATTATTTTTTTTTAAGGCAGGGGAAAAATCTTTCCGGATGAAATCGTAGACGGACAGACCGTAATATCCAAACACCCCTCAAACTACAACCTTAGACTCAACCTGTTCTACGACGGAAGTGAAAAGGTAACACTTAAAAACACAATTTCGGGGGGGGGGGGGGTTAGGGTTTTAAGGGGGGGGGGGGGGGGGGTGCTCTAGCTACAATACAATCACTTCAATTCACTTCACCCTCCCTTCTCCTGTGGTTTGATAAAACCACACAACTTTTACTCTTTTTTTTTATTTCTAGTTTGTGAGAGTAGAATTAGATTTAGAAGTGTTGTGGAAATGGGGGTGGGGGAGCATAATTTTGTTAGAGGTTTATCAGATAGATCGTTAAACTACGATCATCTGTATATAAATTTTACTTGAATGCTTCTTTATATGCATTACTGTATTTCATTATTGTATTGAATAATTGAATCAAAATATACCATTCAATAGAATTTTGCTGACTTTCATTGTATAAATTATCTATATAAGAAATGACAAAATACAATGTAGTTGCACAGAATCTGATTTCATATCGATCAAGATTCTAGAAATGAAATAATAGTATAATTGCATTTCATAATTATTGAATTTAGTTGCAACGAGATATGATAGTATCACAAATTTTAATATGATTGTATTCACTGATCTAAGTGCGAAAATACACCCAAGGATTTCAAATCAAAATAATTGTGAAATATGAAGAAAAAAAAACTTATACGGGACGAGGCAGTAGAATTAGCATCGTGGAATAAGGAAACTTCAGAGTCACTGTGACAATTTCAAACCTGGTTTTATAAAAAATGTCATGTATTACATTTTAATTTCTATTTTACTGCTAGTTTAATTATGTTCATAAGTCAAACATAATATGCGAACAACCTTTAAAAATACAACAATCCGCATAAATGAATACATTGACGTCTCGCTTTGATCGCTTTTTTCCTAAAGAATGCAAATTTTTTCCCTTAAAAATTCAGATATTACAAATATTAAAACGCTGTTATCCTTCATATTCACATTAATACATATTCTAAGCCCAGATTAGAGGATTTTTGGGGGAGAGATGTTACACGAGACCTTCAATATGACAGATTTTTGGCAGCTTGTTAATAAGACAATTGCAGTAATGAGAGAAATTCTATTTCTGTTCAACATGTCATTGTCTATAGTGCAAGACTTTGGCGTGAAGAAATCTGCAAATTGAGGAAACGTGTTAAATGTCATTCTGTATATATAGTATTTGAAATTCACTGGATGACGATAGATTAAAAATCCCTCACAATCAGAGAACCGTTGGTATCTATTGGATGCTGGAAAATAAAAATTCTGATGTAAATTTAATCCACGGAAATCTAGTGTTAAAAACAAAATACTTAATAACCTGGACTGCGTTTTACAAAAGAACCCACTTACGACAAAGTCGTGCATATTTTTAGTTTCTTGCATTGCTCTTTTATGAACAAAATTTATATAAAACTACTTATTTACAACTATTTGATTTCCATAATTATATTTTACAGCGTTAGAATAAAACATTGATTAGTTTATGAATAATCAATTTGACCGTTAGTTCTTTTGTAAAACGCACCCCTGGATTGAAAAATATTTACGGTTAATTTTGTTGATATTTCCTCGTAATAGAATGATAATAATCCGGTTAGTTTTAATATCAAAAGTAAATATGCTCAGTATTCGAGTTGACTAGAATATGGCAAATTTCACTGCTGCTTCGCTGTAAAAAAGGTGTGGCACATGTACAAATTGATACAGTACATAAACTGCCTTCATGCAAATATTGATTTCAGATTCCCAAAACTGCATTACTTAAAAAAAAACAACAAGTTAAATAAATACTTATGACTACACTAATACACTCTATGTAATTATGAGATGGTTTTTTTTAGATTATCACCGTAAATGGCGCCGAATTATTGGTCAGGGACATAGTCGGCAGTAATGGCGTCCTGTACATAATAGACCGGATGTTGGCCCCGGTCTCTAGTGCCAAAACTCTGCACGATTACCTCTTGTATCCGGATCTGCCGGGATATGAATTTCAGTAAGTTTTGCATAAACTATTTACATGTATCGATAATGTAGGATGAACACTTTTGCATCGCTTTCGGAAAACATTTAGGTTTGTAAAAATAGTGTTAACTTAATTTATATTGCATAATTCCGTATCATTAGATTGTTTCAGGAATACAAAATAACATAATAGTCTGTTCTTAGTACAGTCAAATATATTTAAGGAATAAGGAATCATTCTTTGAGTATTATGAGGTGATCAAATACGGTCGGGGTGATCAAATCCAATAAAGCCCGAAGGGCTTTATGATGGATTTGATCATATTTGATCAACTTATAATATTCAAAGAATGATTCCTTATTACTTATATCTATATAATTTTTAGCAATTGTACAATTCAATATTAAAATAGTCATTGATGAAATGTATTGGACTATAAATTACAAATCAATTTGTAGTGTTGTCATAGACAAAGACACTGGAAAATGTAAATATTATGGCATAAACACAGTTTTCGTTTCACAGGTCAATCGCTAGGGCCTCCATTATAGCCCCCGAGACTAAGGCAGCAACAAACAGCATAGATCACCAATTTACTGCCTTCGTCCCGCCCGACGCCATCTTGTTTCCAATGCCGAGCAAAGCCCAGGATATTTTGTTTTTCAATACAACGTTACTCAATTATGTGAGTTTGTCTTTGTAGAAAACACGCTACTTGATAAGATATATTTAATATAATCCAGCTTAAGCATTTATGTGGATTTGCTAAAAAAAAATATGCCTAACTCGAGAACCTACAGGTATTATTAAAATGAAAATCTATCAAGTCGCCTGGCAGTATGTAGTCTTAAAATTCGAAAATGTGTATCTTAAAAGCTAAGAACGCCTAATTACCGAAATAATCTGTGAGGCCCTCTTTATGTATATATGTACATGTAGATGTATGTCGTATGTCGTATAGGAAAACCTAGAGTTTACTTAGTGCCAGTTTAGATTATTCCAAACATCATGTATATCAAAACGGCTGGATGCCGTGGCCATATTTAGGCTATAAGCATATATTAGGCTCTGTATATATGTTCAAGTTTTAAAAACTAAATTTTTTGGATATTTTCTTCACTAAATAATAGTTTATGGCCCAACATGTGTCATATTTGAATTTTTAAAGCAGATCTGATGGTACATTTGTTGAGCATTCAGCCTCCTTAAAAAATTGTAAGCGTGAATAATTCAACATTTTATGAATATTAACTATTTTATGATTTACCCGTATATCTTGACATTACAGACTATTCACGCCCATCTAGTGAGGGACAGTATCCTGTTCATCCCCGCGAGAGGCGAGCTGAAGGACCTTCAAAGCATGACTGGAACGATCCATTTAGTCAGAGAGGGGGAGGATGGTATGCAGCTACTGAAACTATTTTCATTGAGGCGTTGATGCAAACAATATTCTTATCAGTCTGAAAATGAAGGCCATATTGAATTAGAATATGATAAAGATAAGCATTAATCTTTTAACGTTAAGATTGGAGCAATTTCTGGACCAAAAAATAGTTGAAATTTGGAAACTATTATTTATATATTGTATACTCTGATTTCAATAATAATCGCAGGGGTGATTATTTGCAAATTAAGTGAAATGACAGTTTTGAGGATCTTTTAGTTCATAGACAATG
This sequence comes from Magallana hongkongensis, assembly GCA_016163765.1. NCBI lineage: Eukaryota > Metazoa > Mollusca > Bivalvia > Ostreida > Ostreidae > Magallana > Magallana hongkongensis. Next base: position 64,772,738 of record WFKH01011926.1, read on the forward strand.
GTCCTCTATCAATAGTAAATGTTAACACGTTTCTTAGTTCGGTGAAAATTTTATTTCGTTTATTGAATCAAGAATGAAAGTCACAAAAAGCGGAGTTCAAAGAACAATGATGAAACTGCAGTTGTTTAAAAGCACAATCTTAATTGCCGACTTTGTTGTCTTCTTTTACAGTGTTTGTTCAGAGCAACAGGATTCGCGCCAAAATTACATTCCCTAACATCCCGGTTGCAAATGGCGTTGTTCACGTGATCGACCACATTTTGTACTTCATCTATAAGACTGTATTTGTAGAAACAAACACCACTCAGTCTCTTAGGTAGGTCCGAGAGGTTTTTCTCGATACAGTTTTTTTCTGATGAGAATTAGACTACTGAAGCAGAGAAATACTTAAACGATGTTTGAATTGTTATTGGGCAAAATTTATTAATACATGTAGATTCAAACATTAAGTAATTAAAACTTTTTCGGACGATTAAAGTCTTTTTTACGTAACTCAAAAGGGGTCATTATTGGTTGCAATAGTTAAGCTGTTTTACATTTAATAGCATACTGTATTCGTTTTTTTTTTTTTTTGTTGTAATTTCTTTGTAAGAAGTCGTTCGCATTCGGGTTAAAATTAATAAAAATGTGTCTTTAAAAGTTTTTGCTAAGGCTCTTTCTAAAATTATTGGCATGGTGGTAGATTTGACGAAACATAAGTGGACACGTGGATACCCCCCCCCCCCCCGTCGCAAACATTTTCATATTTACAATTAGCCTTGTCATTTTCTATAATTAATAAACAAAACCGGCTTCGTCTGTTTTTTGCAGTATCTTTGCCAGCCACCTACATGGGATCCCCGGGGACCTCTTCTCCCACATACAGAGCACCACTGAGACCTTCACCTTTTTTGCGCCAAACAATGATGCGTTCGCTAAGGTACCCAGGACCTTACAGCAACAAATGGCGCAGGATGATCGACTCAGAAGCGAGGTGAGTAGGTCGTGATTCCTTCCAATCAGATCGCGAGCCATCTCGGAAGGTCATTACTACAAAGTGTTCGAATGGACCATTTAAAAAACTGAAAACTACCCATAGAGGCGGGATCCTAATATTTCTGCGGAGAGATAGTAGCATTTGAATTATACCAATGTTAGATTAAGACAACCGCGCGCCCTACCCCTTCAGTGCTCATGCATGAAATAATGCAATTAAATTACACCATCATTACAATGTTAACGTTGATATTATTGTGGGGTAAACTTTTGCGGCTTTTATTTATTAAAGTGTATGTAGGGGCTTTTTTTGACGGAAAATAAAGTAAGAACAGCTACTATGTCCAATATTGCTTATTGCATAATTTTTATTCCTAAAAAACTCAAAAAAATGTAAAGAAAAATATAGCAATATTTCAGATTTGCAGTATTTGTGAAATCTTCTGATTCTTCGGCAGGTTTTGGGAGCTCACATCGTTAAAGGAGTTGACGTCAGTTTTGCAGACCTAACCGACGGAAAAACCTTGAAGACTATCAACAACTTTACCCTCACAGTTCGAAAGTTTAATAATGGTGAGAAAAACAAGCGCATTTCGGCAGTTAATGATTTTTCTGAGATTATTAGTTCACAGGCCCTCGTACTTCCTTGAAACTTTATTTTTTTGAGGTTTTTACAGTTTTTCATTTATATCTTAAGTATCGCCTATCTTGGTTTGTAACAATCACTTTTTGCTCCAGATATCTACATTCAAAATGGAAACGTTCTGGCGAGGATTGAGCGGGCTGACATCGGATGTACAAACGGTGTCATTCACATCGTGTCCAGTGTGTTTCGACTCGACCAATTTACAGTTCTTGACGCCATTAAAGGAAACAACCAGCTATTGTAAGTTTGCATTTTGCATAAAAATATTATTTATTTACGTATCTGCCAATTCAATTTGCAAATTATCCCTTTATCGTCCACGTATTTTTTTTACTGAAATTTTCGCTGTGTTTTGATGATAACAAATTTATGATAATATCTTAATTTTTTATGTCAAAAGAAAGTATACATGTACATTTCTAAAACAATTCAAAGGGTATTTATCAAAAATGTCACAACAATGTGAATTCCTAATTATTTCAAAACTTTTTATTTTCGATCAAAAGGAGAATTAGCGAGTTGTTGAGTCACTTCAACGAGCTAGAAGGGATTCTCTCGGGACACACAAGCCTTGGGGGCAAGGTGACCGTCTTCATGCCCTCCGACCTCACCATCATGAGTCTGCGCAATGAGACGCGTAAAAGCATTTTTGTGGACCACTCTGACACTGCTCTGAGGGTAAGCCTGGACAGACAATAATTGTGATTTATACAGTATATGGTAACACAGGTGATTAAACGAAATAAAGAAACTTGAATAGAGAGATATTACTTCTCTTAGTCTTCATAAAAACTCACGCATAATCAGTTAATAAAAATAATTGCCTTTTAACGACGATGTAGAAAAGACTAGAAATTGATAAAAAAAAAAAACCAAACCTTGATTGGATTTATAAGCTGTTATATCGCTTGAAAATAATTTAAGTTAAGGGACAAACTTATATCGAATACATGTAAGTAATATTGTAAGAAAAAGCAACCCCCAAAAAAGGAAAACATGTAAAGGTAGAAAAATTGCGGAAACGCTTTTTCGTAAATTAAACATATTAATTATTATAATGCTTTCCTATACAAAGGCCCTAAAAGGACATATTATAGAAGGGGAATCTCTGTCAACGACAGAAATCTACAGTATCGTTCTAAAGTACACCTACGGAGGACAACGAGTGGCGATACAGAATCTGGACAGTGGTAAGCAAAAGTAAACTCTTTCTCGTCTGCAGACAACATTAACTCTTATGTATTTATTTCAGGGCAACGTACATTATATGATTGCTTTATTTAAAAAAAAGGTAAAAATATAATCACGTTTGATATTTATTTTAGGGTTCACCATTGAAGGAAGTCATATTGAGGCTAATATCGTCACTAGCGACATCTGGTGTTCGAACGGAGTTCTACATATCATAGACAATATCTTGCATATTCCTACAAGGAATATCATGGATGAAATGGCACGTCATGGGGACATCAGGTAAATTGTATAGATGACGTTAAAAGTCACGTGTTGAATTATGATCACATCATTCAGTTTTCTCTGCTTTTGAGTCGCTTTTATCTTTAAAAAAAACCCCGATAGTTCACAAAGTAAAGCGGCATTTTAAATATTTGTGATAGAATATAACACAATGGCTTTTATATATGCGAAGTTCCTGAAAATTAATTGCAAAAAAATCATTACGCTATCAAGAAGTTTATTTCATTTTTGACAAACGTATTTTATGGTTTTACTTGAAACAAAACATTGCTGAAATGAACACAATTATATAAACTTGTATATATTAAAGACAAGCCCAGTGTATTCGACACAAGCTGGTATATATAAGGAGAGCATTTGTATTTGCACGCTCATTATTAAACTTTACGCAATTTGAGCTTACTTACAATTTTTGGCGTGACAAACGCTTTTGAAAAAAATGTTGGTATATATTACATGGAAAGATTTCTAAAAGATGAGTAAAAAAGACTAAATTATTATGTTTTTATAGCATATTCAGGGAATATTTACTCTCGTGTCGAATTTTGGTGCATCGTTCGTTGTAAGTATGTAATGGTTGATCATCATCTTCCGGGAAAGGCTAATTAACGAACTCATTGAAAACGAACGGGAAAGACATGGAGTGATTTTAATTAATACATATACGTACATCTAATAAGCTAATAATTATGTTTGTTAATTATTCATTATTGTGTTTGATAACTTTGATTACCATTTTTCTAAACCAATTAATGGGAAATATTTGTATTTCAAATTATTCTGATATTAAAGCTTTTAATTACTAAAATATTCACAAAATTTTATCAGATTACAGGGGTTTTTTCAATTCAAAATATATAATTAATTGTTTGTAAAATTTTTGATTAAAATCCAAGGAAAGTTAAATGTGTAAAAGTTACTTATAGTCAAATGGCTTATTTTTTAGAGTGTTAGTTGAAGTAAATTTCTATCCCACAATGCTTTTCCTGGAAGATTTATTTTTAGACACGGCTTGTAGAAAGGCTAGATTCACATCTCGTGTAGGCTAAAGTTTTATCACATTACATGTATGTGTCATAAACACCCTTCCTCTCATAATGTCCACTTTAACACACCGTCCAAGTTAAGAGATAGACGTACCCAGCAATTTGTCTGAACGTCCGAAGATCATTTATTTCATTTTAAATCAAAAGACATTTTTATCAATTTGTGTTTAATGGAAAAGAGCCTTTCCCTACATTGCATTTGAGGCAATGGAATTTTTTTTATTAATGTCTGACATTTTCAAATATTAATAAAAGACTAATATTCACAGAGAAGAAAATTTAAATTTTTGATTGTTTAGAAAATTTAGATTGTTTGGCGTTTTGGTAATAATATCATGTGTTTATGGTCGTTGTTATTAAACATGGTTGTATTTTTAACTTTAATATCAAGTACAGGTTTAAAAAAACAAAAGTTTTGTTAATTATTTCACACGATACATTTTTGCAGACACTACATGTATATGCATGTTTATAACATTAGAGTCATCTGAGGCTAGAAATCTCCATATTTCCTCTTTAATCTTTTCGTCTCTTAGCACAGAACGAACTGTTAGAACACAAAACACACACCATATATAAACTTTTCTTTGAATTCCAAAATTTGACCTCAATTTGCTGAGTTATCACCCTTTTCTTTGAGTGTTTAACGATCTGAACTTTGAACTCTGTATTCTAATGTTGTATAAACCCGCTGTAATCAGAGTGTAATAACAAATGGAACAATTCGGTTGAATACCCGGTATACATGGTTGAAATAGAAATCCGATGGGCAAATTTATTTTTCTATATCAAGTTTCCAAATACAGTTTTGTCGATGAAGAAACATTACTTGACTTGAAAATAACAATTTGAAAACTTTAACACAGTTTTGATTTATTAATAATTAACTGATATTAAACATTTTATTTTGCAACTAGAAAGGAGAAAAGTTATAACGGTTTTATAGAAGGTCTTTTCGTTTATTTATGGGTATTGTTTGGTCATTTTTCATATTGTGACTCTACTTTAGTATTTTTTGTATATCTTTAAATTTAAAATATGATGTAAACATGTATTCATGAAAACACATGTAGCCAACATGCCATGTTTTATACCATGTACCTCTCGCTGTCTTTGCAGTTCCATTTCCAACATTTTGAGATTGGAAGGGATGAAGGAGCTCTCTTTATCTCTGTCCAACGAGAACAACCATTTCACCCTGTTCATCCCGGTCAACTCCGCGTTTTTCAGCATCCCGAGGGCACGTGCTGATACTCTGTTCGCCAACTCTACCCTTTTCCAAAATGTACGTAACATGTCGTATACCGGTATAAATGGTATACCGTGGTTTCATCAATATTCGTTTAATTAATACAAATTGTGGTGGATTTTGTTGTTGAGTTGATCGACGAAATGAAATGTTTATTAAATTGCAATTTCTAATAACATATTGTATTGAAAAAAAACTTTTGTCCACGATTTTACATATCCTTGAGACTTCGGTTTTCATTAAATCTACGAAAATTGATGTCCAAGAATATCGTTGAAACTACAGCATTTGGTAATTTCTGCGGTCTTAATTACTTTCAGTATAACATTTCGAAATCCCTTTTCTGCCATAAAAAAATTAAATAGTACCAATAAAGTGATTACTAGTCTTTTATAATTATATCCTTTCAATTTGAAATTCATGCAATGAAACATATCATTTTCAAAAGGTTTTGAAAGCTCACGTGACATCAACCGGAAGTAAATATGCAAATGATCTCTATGACGGCATCAGTATGAAAGCAGAGGAAGAATTTCTACACATATCTCGTGACTCCTCGGATGGTAAATATATGAATAACAATTTTGTGTTACCTTTAAGTAATTTTACTTACATTATTCAAATCTTATCATTTTTATACACTAAAATTCCATGTGAAAATCATTTTTTCATAGATATTTCCAAATGACATAGTATAAACTTCAACAAAAATGGTGTATCACATGAAATCAATATTTATTTCATTTCAATGTTTCTTAATATAAATATCAGCATATGATTTAAAATTAATTACATGTACATATATTATCTACTAATATAGTTAGTATGTCATTTTAAAGACAAAATTCATCTCTTACCTATTCATTTTAGTGTTTATAACAAATAACAACGTAAAGACCCGGATTATTCGACCTGACATCCCCGCTATCAATGGAATCATCCATGTCGTCGATACCATCATGTATTTTCCCTTCTACGTAGCTGCTGACGTCATGTACAATAACCCGAAACTAAGGTCAGTGTGAATACTTTTAACCAAACTTCTTATTAAAAGGTAAAGAAGTTATGGTTACTGGGCGGCTAATGACATTAAATACTTCTGTGAAGTAGAATTTTGATGAATTCGTGTAACGTAGTAAAGAGTTAATGGTAAGGAAGGGTTTTATCTCTTAAAATATGATCAATATTTACGTAAGTTTTATCATTACCGTATGTGTGCTATGGTGCATAACTCTTTAAGTTTGTAATACTAAACCTTCTTTTTCAATGGTAAATATCACCATCTGCAATGCTTTTAAATATGATTTTTACAATTAACAATTTAAATAGGGAGTAATATGTTATATAATTATCTGAATTATCATTTGTATTATGGCATGTTATTATCAACATTAATAACTTATCATAATAAAATGGAATGGTTAAGTTTAAAATTAAGCGTAAAGTTCAATGAATCAACCAACCCATCAGTCAATATTCAGTTTAGAGATCCTTTTGATTTCAGGGCTTTTTACGACCTGATGAAGAACCTCTCGGAGTTTTCCAATCTCCTACAGGACGAGTTTAGCAGTATCACGGTCTTTGCGCCATCTTCTGATTTCCTCTCCTCCCTATCATCCGGGGATCTCCAGAGGATATCAGCAAATCCCCAAGCCTTGAGAACTGTGAGTATAAATATTGTATTTAGATTTACGAAACAACAGTAGCTACCACCGTTAGTAGATCAATAATTTCTGGGTCTTTTCAAGATAAATGTCAAAAAAAGATTTGCTTTAAACAGTACAAAACATGTATTGACTTGTTATTACATTGATAATAAGGATGTAAATTAGATTTCAGCTCCCGCGATTTTTTTCCAGATTTTTAAGGGTCACGTTATTCCGAACGGCATTCTGGATAGTAAGTTTGTCCGGACCAACATGCAACAGAGATTTACCTTCCGCTCAATGTATGGTATTCAATTCACTTTTGCGAAACAAAGTACTGGTAAGTGCCAAAAGTGATTTAATTTTAACTGATATCTTCATAATATATTATTTATTGAACCTTTTGGTTTTTAGATTGATAAATAACTTAATTATCATTTTTGTGACCTTTCCATCAGTTGAAGGTACGTCCATCGATGCTGGCTATAGTAACCTTAGATACGACCTTGACATCAACAGGGATGGATTTGCTTGCAGCAACGGGGTCATATACGTAATAGATGGGTTTCTGGATTACTCGTTTAAAAATATCATAGATGAAATGAAAGCCCAGGATAAGTTAAAGTAAGATTATATCAAACATCGAATATACCCATGTTGTAGTTTAGAAAGAAAGAACATTATGAGAAATTCAAGATCAAAAGTCACTACCTTTTTTCTTCTGAAAGTTTAAAGCATACAAAGTAGTACTGTTCCATTTTCATAAAGCCAATAGATGTGTATATATAAAAAAAGAAATATTCATTGATCAAATAAAAGAGATTTCTTATTTCTTCATTAAAAAATTTGAATAAACTGGATGCTTACTAAGAAACGAAAGTTTGGTTATAATGATAATCATACCAAAAAAATAAATGCTTAGGCTTATGATAAGCAACTTATTTCATCTTGTGGAAAATAAATTTAAATGAATTTGATGCTTAAGTCTTGTTCAATGACTAAGTGATTGACAAATGTGTTTGCGTTTCCAGGGCCTCCTTACAAAATATTATGGGTATATTCCCGCCGGGAGTTGAGGAAGACTTCCGGGATATTAACAACGAGTTCACCGTGTTTATGCCGGCCAGTGAGGCCTTCCTTTATCTGTCTCAGCCAGAGATCCTGTATCTACACAACCTAGTGAACTCTACAGAAAAATACGAGGTATTTTCTTACTTTTTTGATATTCTCATAATGCATATATTCAACATTTTAATGTTTCACTGGTAATGATCTGGGGATACAACCCCCCCCCCCCCCCCCAAAAAAAAAAGGCGGAAAAAATTATTGTTTTCGGATACAATTTAGATGGAAAACGATCATTATTTTGATTCAATATACATTGCGAAATATATACAGGCATTGGTTTTGATTACAACATAGAAATGCTGGGTTTGTATCCAAGTCGGATTTGAACAAGAGCTATTGAAAAAAAAACATTTTTTGATATTGTGTCATCCAACATCCTTGTCTTTATCATTAAAAAACGAGAATGCTTTAAAAAACCTTAATGATATTCTTTTTCTTTAGCTGTTGGAGCGGCACACCGTCAATGGAACATCTCTAAGTATCGAGAAAATTCGAGCTATCTGTGGAGATCAAAATTCTAGCGAATGTGTTCTAAGTGTCAACGTTATATTTGAGGATGATGACACAGAAGGTAAAAAAAATAGCATCTTGCCCTACCGTCATCATGTTTCTATAAGTCAATACACAGCCTCAAGGCTGAGTTTTGATCTCCAACTTATACACATTTCTTTTAAATATTTGAGTGCAAGTCTTAACTGAATGATTTAAACAAATTTTGCGACGGCGGATTTTGAACAAAGACGCTATGAAAAATAGTCCTTCACAATATTCATAAAATTTAAATATCTTGGGAACTTTGAATTTATATGTCATTTTACTTTTACAGATATTTTGCTGGAATGGAACGGCGTGCAATCAAGGATCATCCAATCCAATATCCTGGCAAATAACGGGATAATTCACATTATTGATAGAATTTTATTCAAAGTGGAAGAAGAGACTACTATGTCATCTGACTCTATGAACACTCGAGGAGTGAATACAGCTAGCACACAATTCAGCGCGGTAGTTTCGTATTTGTTAATGTTATCGACATTTTGCATTGTTTACCTTGTGAAAAGGTGATACGACGTATCAGCATTGTTTTGAGACTTTCAAAGTGAGATTAACATTGCAATATTATGCACGTGTTCTATTAAAAGCGGTTGCATGAACGCGCGAATTAACACGTTTGTCTTCCGCAGGAATATTTCTGGGAAAAGAGTGATGGTAATGTTGTGGATAGTAATTATTCAATCAAGATTGCAGTTGGTTATCTTTGTGATGGTGAAATGGACGCCTATGACGATAACAAAGATTCACGTACAGTTTATTGACATTCCAAATGCAATTGATTCCAGAATCAGAAGCTGTGGATGACGTGTTCAATATGAAGTGTCGATATTTTCAAGAATTTTCTTCAACATTACACTTTACTACAAAAACTCTCTTTGAGGGGTTGTAAAGGGCAGACATTTTCCTCTAAAAGGAAACGAAAGAAAAATCCATTGGACATATGTCTCCAATCATACCATGTAACATTCGTGTTCTTCCAGAATTCCATCATTGCTTATTTATGTCTACGTGTAAAATATGAATATGTACATGTACTCATCTTGCTCATCTCATTTAAAAAGAATAATGATTGTTAAACGTTTACTGATTTTATAACACGTCTCTTCTTCTATAATGTTTTTGTTTTCTAATGGACGACTAAGATACATGTATTTAAATAGATATTTTGAGCACAACCTTAAATTTTGCCTGAAACTAAGAGAGAAAAAATTTTCTAACTACTTGAGAGGACAAACAAATAATCAATTAAGGATTGCCCAAGTTCTGTTTTCTTTCATGAATTCAAGTTTTTTGATTTTTGTTTTAGTATTAGCAACACAAACCTGACCAGTTTAATCATAGGAACATGAATCTCGAACGCCGCCAGAGTAATCTCTAATGCTGTAAGTTCTTAAGAACCACGTTTGAAAAACTTGACGTTTGTGTTAATATGTTTATATGTGTTTTAGTCGCTGTGAATATAAAATGTATAGTTTTAAAAGTTTGTATATTGATGTCTTTATGTTTTGTACAAAACTATGAATGAGAATTAAATAAAACCATATAACATGACATTATACCTGAAGGCATAAAATCACGATACTATTTCGTTTGCGATTTTGAACATCCTACTTCAACAATTTTTATAACTGATGTTTGCTGGACACCAGTCTGATGTATAGATAGTGAATCGATTGATCAACATATTTTACCATTTTAAAAGAGGTTTACGAATCAAAAAGGAATCGTTAAAGGGGAAGGAAACTAAAAATATGTTGTACAATAAATCAATTAATTATCATCTACTATAATTGTAAATCGTATATATTTTCATTAAAAACCCCGGAACAATGAATAAATCAAGAAAATCGATCGCCTAATTTAAATTTCCCGCCGCTATGGGAGCTGCCATTGAACTTTAATATATGACGTCACACCATCTATTCCGGTTTGTTTTATCATCATAGCATCATTCATAAGTATAGCAAATCACAAGTTCTGGAAATTTTGAAACAATATTGATTTGAGACCGTTCTTTTACCTTTGACTTTCCACTAAATTATACAAACCAACGTTAAACGGAGCATGTTCGTTGAAATCTCAAAGCGGAGGTTAGTGTCGGAGGAATCTCTGCGTAGTTGTGGAAATGTCAACAGATGCAAAGTATCGTAGAAAATGTCTGCCATCGTTATTTCGACATGGTAATTCCGACTTAAGAGAATGTATTTTAAACATCCCGATTACAGTTATAACATACTTATTTAGTTAGCGAAGAACTTGACTTGGAATTAAATTTACTCGAGGTCATTTTCAACTTTGAATGATAGCAGATTAACAGCTGTTTTTATTTAATAAAAATGCATATATTTATAAATACATGTACATGTATTTATTCTTTAGATTGACGTGTGAACCTAAACATTATCAATTTTGTTCAGTCGGATACTTGAGTAACAGAAAGGCATAAAACAGCGATTTATTCAGAGCACTGTGTACATTGTATATGTAAACCAAACCGGAATAGATGGTGTGACGTCAAAATAATTAATATATTTGGTTTTTAATACAAAAGAGTTCTACATGTACATCATGTCAGCCTTCAGTAAATACGATTTCTCCTTCTTCAAACATGCATTAAAGCTTAATTATGTAGTTTATTTTCAAAACAGCATTACCACGTGATAATTTAAACCTTTTTATTGATATAAATAAATTATGTTTTTGACTTTCCTTCCCCTTCAAGTTTTAAAACATTGAGAAAAGTATATTCCAATCTGAACCAACTAGCTTCAGTTTTTTGGTTCTCCTCGGCTTCCAGACGTCAATATTACTTCTGATTCGTCATTTAACTTTTATTTATGCATCTTTCACACAATTTGTGTATGGGTTTCCATGACAACTAGGTTTACAGACACACACGCTATTTCTACAATAAGCGTTTTCACCACATTTCCCTCCGCAAGGAATCGAGTAAACTGAAAGTAGAAAAAACAAAAAACAACTTTTTGTAAATAATGAAAATATGTCGCAATCATGAAATGATATGTTTAAGGTAGTTTGTACAAAACATATAGTTATATGTACTTACTATGTCTACATCTCACGTAAGCATTTCCCACGTATCCAGGTCTGCACACACACTTCCGGTTAGGTGCGTCACAATATGCATGGAGTCCACATTTCCGCACACATCCGGGTACTTTAAAAATTTTAAAGTTCCAAAGTCATATATCTATTGTTAATATGTTGATATTCGCCACAATATTAAGCGCCAATATTACAAATTTTGCCATCATTTTATATGGCCAACTTGAAGATGAAAATATACACGCGTTTCTTAAGTTTAATGACATACCTGGTTTGCACCCAATCACAGGATTAGGACCATAGCCTGGCTTACAGGCGCAGAATTTACCATTCTTACACACGGCATAAGGACCACACCCTCCTGTACACCCGTACACTGAACATAAAAAAATATCGATATAGAAAACTTGTAAATGAATAAACCCTTAAGGTCATCAAAAAATTATAGTTACTGTAAACCAACTTCTGTTCTATTTAGTGAATCAGCAATGCCAAACTTTTTTGAAACGGAAAAAAAGACATTACAACAAAATATGGGAGAAAAAAAGTTGTTATTTGGTTTGCAAATCAGAATATTAATATCCATTCCAGAATGTACCGGTACGTAATTGCAGATTACACAGTTTTGTTGTTTCTAAACAGAGATTATCTAACGTGTGATCACCATAACAACGAGAAGTCACTGCCTACAAAAACAAAAGCTCATGTGACTATAATAGATTCAGTACATTTATAACGTTTGTAAGACATACATGTACCTGCCTGTGATATAGAATCTCTTGGATTTATTTATACTTACGCGAGATGCAGCGTACATGTGGGTTTCCAATAAACTTTGGTTTACACTGACACTTTCCCGTACGCTTATCACATAAAGCATTTACACCACAGCCTTTCTTGCACTGATATTCTGTAATAATGAAATCTAAAGTTAATGCTGTCTATATAAAAATATATAAATTGAGTTTATAGCAAAGATTCATCAATCCAACAGAACACGGTAAACAACCAAGGAATCGGTAGTATACAACAGTTTACCTCGGAAACATGCTACCAACGGATTTCCACAGTATCCTTTCTTACACGTGCATTTTCCAGCTCTACAGACAGCGTTTTTGCCACATCTATTACCACAGGGACCTCCACCTTGTCGCAAGGAATAATTAAAAAGAAATATACACTGTAAATCCTTATCAGCGATGTTTTCTTCAACAGATACTTTTCGAGACGAAGTCTTTTTTAATGACCAAAGACAATTGGTGACTAGTTTTGAGAAAGATCACTTTCTGCCAAACTTTAAAAAAAATCCTTTATATAAACACGTAATTCAGTTCAAAGCAAGACGAGTACTGTAAGAGTGAAAAAAAACATCTTTCAAATCAAATTCTGATTAAAAAAAGTATGACATATAACTGTTTATAAAATATACCTGGGTAACATCTTTTCATTGGATTCCCTTTATAACCGTGCCTACAAACGCACGTGTGACCTCTCCAACAGAAAGCGTTTCGGCCACATCGACCACCACAACCACGTGGGAGGTAAGGCGGTAAATATGACGGTCGGATGTAGTAGTGGTAATGTATGGTGGTTGACGGACGATTGTGCACTATGATGTGTCTTGGTCTAAAATAAGTGACCATTTTTAAAAAAAGATTGAATTTCAAAAACTTTATATGATTTAAGGCTACGCTTCAGAATCTGTTAGTAATAGGTCATAGCTAAAGCATTGAATTAGGATTTAAAGAAAAAATAACATACGTGTAAATGATGATATTAAAAACTTTGGCCTTTAAAATATGTTGTTGAACTAAATAAAACGGACAAGATAAAAAAAAATTAAATATAATGACCAAAATCAACATTTTAATTGATTATTGACTCTTTCATGATAAGACTAACCTTCCCTGGTATTTTCTCCCAACGGGGCGTTTGTAGTGTCTTCTCACAAATCGAACTCTTCTGTTCCTAGACGAACAAAATAACAAACATTTTGTAAACAAATATATGTTGCGAAGTCAGACGATCATACAGAAGAACTAAAATGGTTTTCACTATTTCCTTATTTTATTCTCGAAACCAACGTTTTCTCTATTCAAACGTTTCTTTTTTATTACTTAATCACCATATCAATAAAACAGTCCTTATTACCATTTTACTAGGCTTTTCAATCAACTGATAATTAGCTGTAGCGCAGAATTTTGACTAACGTAAACGGACATTTGTTATTATTTACAGACATAACCCAATGTTGTATAAACATTTATAAATTTATTTATTTTAAACTCTAAGCTCCCCTGGCATTTTCTCCCAACGGGATCGTTTGTAGTGTATTCTTTAAAAACCCGGGGCGTTCGTAATAGATGAACAAAGATACACATGTATTAACATTTTGTACATCAAATATATATGGCGAACTTTAGGAAAACAACTTTAAAGTTTTCAAGGTTTCCTCTTAACGAATGTTTGATTTAATCAAACGATTCTTTCTTACAACTTAATGTCTATTTTTTATAAAGTGTTCATTTTTTTCCTTTCCCCAGGGTTAATTATTTAAAAATCGTTGTGGCGCAGAACGTTTGACCAGCGTGTACGAATATTTGTTATTGTATGAATACAAACTAATGTTAGATAAACATTTATACATTTTCAATTCTAACCTTCTCTGGTATTTTCTCCAAACGCGGCGTTTGTAGTGCCTTCTTACAACTCTTTTGTTCCTAGACGAACAAAAATTATTAACATTTTCTTCAGCTATTGTGCTTCTATGTTACAGAATATAGACTATGTTTTTTTTATGTTTCCTTATCATTTTCTTTTTTTTTTCCAATCCTATCTTTGTTCCGAATCTTCTTACAAATGTACAACTTGAAGATTATATAAAACAAAATGTCCATTTTTATCATTTTACTAGGCTATTTAATCATTTAAAAAGAAAAATTGGCCAGGGTGTACCTAAGTTTTTTTTAAATATCTTTTTACGGAGACAATCCGATGTTGGATTCGCATTTACATATTTTATATTTGAATACTCATTTTTATTAATTTAAAATTGTTTTCCTTACAGTCTACCAAACCCCTGAACAAGTGACGGTGTTTACTAAAATGCTGTGAACTTTATTGTATTGCAGAAAATTTTTATTAAATCTCGAAAACAAATAAAAATGCTTATTGAAAATCCATATTACACAACCTTTACTGTAAATACGTTTCATAATACTTAAATTTAAATATTTTTTGCAACAGTAATCGATGAAATACGTCATAGTATAACATAATTATAGTTCATCATCTCCCAAAAATGTAGATAAATTGTGTGTACTACATAATTTTACACCTTGATTTATTAGGGCAAAAGTAATTGTTTTAACGAAATAAATGGGTAAAACAAGAGGTTACACGTATAATGATATCATGAGACTGCATTAGGTATGCACACAGGAGAAACCTGTGCCATTTAATTTACTGAATGATAACTAAAAGGTCTGGAAAGGTGACTAAAGGTGACTAAAGGTAAATAATGTATAAACATAATTGGCAGCCCTTTACATGTGCCAGTTTTTACCTGTTGCAACGTCTTCCGTACCTGAATTTTCGGTTTATCCGGTTCCTAAATTTTCGTTTTAGGTTAAGAGGATTTCTGTGTCCATTATACCTTCTTCTTATATATGATCTTCTTCTGACAAGGTATGTTCCTTAATTGGAAAAACAATGTACATAAATCAATTCTAAACATTTTCAAAAATTGCATTAATATTGCCAGTAAAACCAAATTTAAAAAACCTCCGTATTTCGCACAATATCTGTTTGCAAAACATATGAATTTGCATGAAGTTGAGATACTATTTATTTTACAACTATTTTGATTTCCATAATCATATACAGCCATTAGAATAAAACATTGATGAGTATTTTTAAAATAAAATCAATATATATAAAACACACACACACACACACACACACACACACACACACACACACACACACAACCTGAGACGAAAAATTGCAGTCTGAGACACAGAATGGGTCTTAATAAATTCTAAGTTGAGATTATAAATACATTACTATAACGGATGGTTCTTCCCAATGTAGTTAAACTCTATTCAGTACTCCCTAGTTTATTTGTTTTCACTTTATAATTTTTGCGTAGTCTACCTTCCAATCCTCCTTGCAATTAAGTAACTATATGTAAGATATATTTTTAAAGTTTTCTTTGTTTATCATTATGAGTTTTATAGGTTTTAAGTGCATACTCTTTTCCAAATCTGATTCTCGATTTATGAAAAATAGACTAGCTAAATTTATTTTTTCCCTTAAGGTAAGGTTTGCGGTTACAGGGAGATAACTCACAAATTTTCATTATGACGTAATACCAACTACCCATTTGAGCTTTTATTACGTAATAATTGATTTCAGGGTTTTTTTTAACTTCGCGGGGTTTTGTAGTTTCACTGAAAAAATAACAGGACACAAACATTTTATCAATTTCCACAAAAACGAAGTCCGCATCATATAGTTTTGAATAGCGCTTAGAAAAACCAAATTACACATATACTAAGGTACGTTTTTCTTGAAATCAGTTGACTTGGAACGGTTTCAAATAAGATGTTTTCTTTTACATAAAAGTAGTCCAAAATTAACACTTTTGTTCCATTTTATTCTATTTTTAAATAGTTCATTAGAAATTAAAAAAAAAATGAACCATGATATAAATAGAGACATCATTTTCGAGCATTTTAAGCAAAATTAACCCCCATAATAGTCACATATAAAATGTTCATATTTTCACGAAATTATTTATATTTCATCAACATGAAAATTTGAAATCATGAATTTTGATCTTTTGTAGTTATAAAATGGGTCCGGCAAAATTATTTGAATTTCATGAGAAAAAAGACTTTAGTAAAGAGAACAAAATGGTGTGTAACTTTGGTACAATTCCTAAAAAATGCAAGCCGCAAACGATACCTTAACATTTTCAAGCCAATAAATGCATTTTTTCAATCAATACTCTATCCATAAATTTGATAAAATGCGCTTAAAATGATCAAATTTGCAAAATCTATTTTACCTTCTGCGCTTGTTGGACAAAGTACTATGATGCATATAAAGAAAAATGTTGCTATGGTGACTAGCCTAATTACAGTTCTGGTCTCCATAGCTGCAAACTAGTTGTAAATAGAGACCAACTCATCCAATTAATATATCCCTAATTGTTATTTCCATAAAAAAAGCATATACCTTAGAAACTCTAAAACATTATTTTCTGCTTGTAAACAATCGCTTCATTAGGTAATACAACCTATTAGGTACTTATATACCATATGTTTCATCTAAAGCATCCGTATTAAGCCATGTAATGTTAATAGAGACGTAAGTAGATTTCTTTTGGGGTCGTTTACCAAATATACTGCGAACAAAGTTGAAGAAAGAATGAACAGACGTACCACAAGTTAGTCAAAAAATGTTGCTTACTATATTTTAAGTGGTTCAAATGTTAAATGAATTGCCAAAATAAGCTCACAACAGAGCCTTTGTAATTTAAAGTGACATGGTAACCCCAACAAGATGTTTTACGTTTTGATTATGACAACGGAAAAAAGATGATATTTTTAAAATTTGATCATACGGGAGATTTCACGCTCTGTAAGTCATTATGACAACAGAAATGATATGATATGTTCAAATTTGATC
>WFKH01011926.1:64790645-64800731 GCA_016163765.1 Magallana hongkongensis
GTGCATCTTAATAATTATGCAAATAATATTAGTTCTTGAAGACATCATGTTTTACTGAGAGACCTCTTGCTCATGATCTATGCTATGCTGCAGTATTTACATTCCACTGCGCTTGCGTAGCTATGAAGCGAAAGAGAAACTCAATATAAATGTGTTGGCACAATGAAGAATTTTTTTTCTAAAATGGATCCATTTATTTTTGAACACCGTGATTTTTCAAAAGTTTATCTTTTCAGATGAGATATAAAATACATGTATGTGGAAATCGTGTAAAAATTCGATATTCGGTAAATCATGGATTTGTACATCACTATGTCTGTTTAATTTATCAAGTAATTTATACGTGTACATCAAAAGCGACCAAAAATATGCTCTTTCGTTGATCCGAATTATTTGCTTGCTAAATTTACACTGGATACAAACACGATGGTATTTCATGTTAATATTACATGTATAATTATCATTGTATAAAAGCAAATTATAAGTTTTTTGCATATCACTTCAGTAGCTTTGTGGATGTTTTCTGCACATGTTACATACATTGAATCCTAGACTAATGAACAGTAAATTAACATAACTATACATTATATTTATAAATATTCATAACTGTACACCAACTTTCCAGATAAATAATAACAATACAAGCTTGATATACTTATCCAAGGTTGCTTAAGTTCCTGACAAATGTTTTTGCATTATATGCTTTGCATGACGGAAAAGTCTTATTTAGTCTGTACATCATACTTAAGTTTTTTCTATCACTGCAGCTGCCTAATTTCTACGACGTAGGGGACAATGGTTAATGGTCCTCTATTAATTACTGTTTATGTCTATATTCTAATGTTATTAGCAGGCATATGTGAAGGAAAAAAGAAATATGAAGGTACTTCATTTCATTACATTAAATTAAAAATGAAATAAAATATAATTTATGTTCATATTACGAAAAAAAAAATAAGATAAATATGACTTTTTAAATTTTTTTTCTTTGCAGATAAGGAAATTTTAAAACTGCACGTAAGTATCGAAGCATTAAACTACTTTTCAATAAAAATGGCAATATGAATATGCAATTTTCTAGTTGATGAATTGCATAATACAAGTTCTGCAATTCAATGATTTTCAGTTCATAGAGGTTTAAACACTCTTAAAGTTAAAATGATTTATAATAATTTTCAATTTATGATCGAAAAACGTGTTTAATTAGAATTTCATTTGAAGTTGAGGTATTTTTTGAAACAACGCTATCATAAATTCCCCACATGGAATATATATTATGCTATGTCGCTGTAAATGCATTGGTAAAAAAACATCCCTAGAACAATATTGGGAATATCATTGTGCACAAAAAAAAAAAAAGAAATTGATTTGTTTATTTTCACGGAATTCAAACTGGTTACATAAGTTTGAAGACTTGCGTCTAGATCTTCTTGTGAAATCAGTTGCGTAATTAGATTAGGTATTAAAGCACATTTAGACATATCATTTTTAGGCGTACCTCCAGCCATATTGTGCATTCGGGCATACATCGTTACTTCTTTCTAATTACGGTATCTTTCTAATTGTTCTAATAAGATGTTCTTTTTATTTAGAATAATTTTGTATCAACCAAAAACGAGCCTACAGTAAGCAGTATTAAGAAGCACACGGAGAGTAATGCATACACTAAGGCGTTGGATAAATCAAGGGAAACTTTTCCTTCACCAATAAAGTCCCTAAAAGAAGACAAACATTTAGGTGTCTGGAGTCGAAAACACACAATCAAGGACAAGCAATCCCTAATACATAGGGAAAAACAGACAAGACGAGAAGAAACAAGACAATATCAAGGATTCGTCAATCATCGTAGTATATTAATAAGACGTCGAAGACGAAACCATCGAAAACGAAACAGAAAAATAAACCTCTATCGTAGAAATCGTAGAAGAAAGTACAGAAGGCCATTTCACATTTTAAAAAGATACAGAAAGAGATGTAGAAAATATTCCCACAAAGTGAATCGTAGACGTAAATGCCGACCCAGACATTACAGAAGACGACGAAACATGAGATTCAAAGGCAAATACCACAATTCATGGATAAAAAAGAGAAATTGGCAACGTAAAAAAATATATCGGTTTCGAAAAAGCGACATACAAAAGAACAGCAGATTGAGAAGAAAATACTACAAACAAGGAATAAATAAGATATTTTGGAATCGTAGAATTAAATTCAGATTCCGTGATTACATTAGGGGTAAGAATAGAAATAGATCAAGAAAGATATACCACAAAGTTTGGATTCGGCATGAATTCCATCATCGTAGAAGAAAATACAGATTCCGTAAAAATAATAGTCATAGCAGACGGAAACAATTTAAAAACTTTCACAGACATTACAGAAGAAACTGGCACAGGCAAGGCAGATTGGAAGCAACTCCAATTTATAAAACAAGGCAAAGATTGTTTCATTCTGTCATGACTCGACATGTTTCTGGCTGGTTACGTGGTTTTGGAAAACGAGGAATCATATCAATTCGTCCTAGAATAGATAAACGGTGGGAAAATGAACGTAAGCAGCATGGAAAGACACGGAGAATAGGAAAACACATAGACTGGAGAAAACGATACCAACGCCGATATACCAACCAGAGACACAGGAAACATCATAACCAACAGCGTCGACGTTATTATGAGAATCCTCATAGATATAGTGGAAACCATTTTTCACATCGTCGAGTGCAATCTCTATCATTGAATAAGAAACATTATAATGGTTTGCTACACTCCGGTAAAACGTCTACAAGATATAGTTATAGAACCCGGTATATTCAGAGAAAAAACAGAGTATATAACCCGTATATTAATCATTATCGAAAGTCCCAGTTGCTTCTAAAGAAAATTAATAAAGAACATGGCGATGGGCTTAGGAAACAATATAAGGCTGGTCGTATTAAAGATACGATGTTGCCAACGTATGGTCATCATAATCTAGCAACAACACCTGGTGTAAAATATGATTCAGGATCAAGTAATTGTGTACCAGACGAAAAGCATCCTTGGGTATTTTGAAAATGAACCAAAAAAAAAAAAAAAAGAAAAAAAAGATAGCTAAAATAAATATCATTAAACGATTATTTAAAAAGTATATGCTTTTAATATTTTATATCTATGTATGCTTGCAGATTATAATAAGTCTATTTTTAATTCGTTCGTTCATTGTTAGTTTGACCTTAAAAACTGATTGAATGTTTTCTTAAAATCATTAAAAAAGAAGATAATATATACAAATATACCGAAACAACATGCTGACTTTTATATAATGTCGAAACATTTGTATATTCTTTTTTCATTCCAGTTTTTGTTTTTGTTTAAAATAATAGATGCACACTTATAAGTGGTTTGTTTTTCTTGGCTTGAGACTTTGTAGACAATAAAAAGATCTAAATATTGTACTAACTATGTATTAACTATGTATGTACGAAATATATTATTAAAAAAGAAAATATTATATCAATTAAGACATTGTAAAATACCGTGTTCCTTCAACAAAGAAGGAAAACTGTTAATAAGGTACCGGCATCTGACGTTATAAATTTTTCTCATACTAAAAATAATACCATATCCCAAATAATACACAAGGTACCCATCGCCATCATCTTGGATTTATTTCAAACTGTCACATCAGGTGAAATTTTTGATTAAAACTCATCGGTAAATTTATTTTGCAATCCTCTACGTCTTCCGATCGGTTTTTCAATACCTAAGCTTACAACCGATTCAACCAAAACGTTGCATTACACCTTTCATGAATAAAAACCATCCCTCAATTTGCATATATTGCCTTAGATATGCGACAAAAGGTTAAACGGTGGACGGAAGCTGACATAATTGCGTCATACGTTGGGTAGTCCCTTCCATATATAGCACTGATACAAATATTCAAAAGGCGTCAATTTTGAATTCGATCAACATACAAGTTAAAATTAAGAAAAGAGAAACAAGTATTATTTTCAAAAAAAGTAGCAAGTTATAAAGATCTTCAAGCAAACTTTTAAATGAAGGTTCGATCTGACGTTTAAAGAAAAATCTCATAAGTATTTATTAAAATACCTCCTTTAAGCATAGATGAGTAATATGGAAACTTATCAACAAAATTCACCAAAAAAAAAAAAGAGACTCTATATAAAGATTGTCAATGTATGATGAAGGAATACTGAACATTTTTTAATCATTTATAATTAGTTAGATATGTATTGCTAGATAACAGTGAAATTGAAATGAAGCAAATTCAAATGACTAACAAGGTGAAAAAGGCCGGTCTCTTTGCATCTTAAACTTTTTTGAAGAGGTATGGAAGGATGGAAATTTGAATTTTGTGAAGATATCTGCGGTATATGATTCATTTTAATTCATATTTTAATGAAGAAAATGTAAATGCATATTCAGGTGACACTCGAGCTCGATGACCGAAACTTTAATATCTGAAAGTTCTTCATCTCATGAAGTAAAAACTAAATCTAGTTATGCATGTTTAATTGTTTTTCATTCTTGATAACTTGAAGTGGTGGCTGTGTACACTTGCGACAGATCAAGTAAATAGGAGCGACAGGTAGCTCTGCGTAGATCTTGAGAGCTGTATCTTGAGAGCTGTATTGAGCGCTTGGGCTAGCGTGGAAGAGTTATTTGGTTGATTACATAAGTGACACTACCCCTTTGCTTCCTTCAAAGCGTATATAGTTCATTGATAAAAGAAATAAATTTCAAAAAGTTGTGAAATCACCGATTAACTAAACCGCAATTTGAAATATTCAGTGATAGAGTAAACATAAAATAATTAATTCTTTTTTTTAAAGTGCGAACACATTTTATCAACCAAAACTAAGTTTGTATTGTTAAAATGGAAGTAAATAAGCAGAAAATACAAATGAAACCATGTTAGACCATCCTTCAATGTTATAAATATAAACATTCGGCTACTAATAAGGGTTCTGTCAAGATTAAGTCCATTTTCTTGGAATTGAGGTTATATGCAAATATAAATGTATACATATACGAAACTATTTTTTAACACATTCATACACTGTCTGTAGATTCAGATATTTTTTTTGCCAAATGAATAAGGGAATTTGATCCCTGTGAATCATGATATGATTATATTTTTTTTTATAAAGGAATTAACTTTACTTTCTGGCTATTGAGATCGGCTAAAGTATCTTACATATTTGTATACTAATGAGTTTGATATTCTTGATACCAATTTATTGTGCAATTGACAATAACAAACTTAAAATCCATTATCAGAAAAGTTTTTTTGTGACCAGTTTTGGTTGAAATTCGGACAGTGGTTAAAATACGAATCACAATAAAAAAGTTACACATTGACTAATTATTCCAGGAGCAGTCTTTGCAATCTATCTTCTTGTGACAAATAAACAAAAAAGATACTCAGAAGTTTAATTGGTCCAGTGAGCTTTTAAAATACTTTAAAGATCTTGTTTATTTTACACTGAGCTAAGGACGTTTTCCTGTTAACAAGTACTTTGTTTTGCATAAAATGCTAATGACATAATTGTCTCGTTATAAGAAGTTTAAAATTGATATGTTTGTATTTTCTCCTTCCTTCTAACGCTAGCTGTGCACCATGGTTACAAAAAGGGTTCTTTTAATTGTGCTTATAGTTTATTTCATTGTTAATCTTTACCAAGTCGAGGGGACTGTGGAAAATGTACCATCCCAATCCAGAGGTACGTGTTACAAATTCAAGATTTTACGACAGGGACAGGAATGGTAATTACGTTTATTGCTATATTAGGATCAGGTTGAATTTTTACATTAATACTTACAAACAGATACGTTAAGCAGTAATCTGAAAATCGTGTAATATGAATGTTAAAAAAGTCTTTTAGAGGTTTTTCATGTAGCATAGCTTTTTGGCGTTTGTTTTAAAATCTAATCAACTTTAATAGGTAGAGTTCGAATGAAAACTAAAAAAAACCCACACTTTGAACAAGTGTTTGAATTATTAATTTCTTCAAAAAGGTATGCAATTGGGAAGGATATCTATTAGTAGAAGACTTGGCAGCATAATAAACACGGGTCCGCGTCCAAGGCCAAGGCCAAATCCCGGGGGGAGACAGGGCTAGGAGAATACCGACCTTGCCTATTGGATTTCATGAAGTATATAGCCGAAAAGTACCACAGTACAGAAACAGACATTTTTATTCCATAGAGAAGATTTTACTAACTTATACATGTGGAACTTTATCTGACAAACACTGTCTTGTCATTACCTCAATAAATCAATAAAGCATCTGATTAATTATCAGTTATTAATAATTATTAGTTATGTATTGATAAATGTATGAATTTTCAAGAAAAGTGAACTGTTTAACAAGCAAATTGTTTGATTTTGTTGGTCCTAAAACACGGCGGTGTCATCAAAAAAGAGAAAAAATAATACCGAGATCTGCCAAATTTTGGAGCTTTTCTTTACAGACTGGTGTGGGATACACGATACGATGCAACGATATATATAATAGGAATTAGATTGTGTATGTATTTACAATGTAAATTGTATTTTGTAATTTGAATAATTAAAATAATTATGTATTTTCATTAAAATTTTAAGAAAAATTCTTTTTTTCAATATTAAAAAAAATCAATGACATGCGGTGAAAACGAATAGTGTACAAAATCAAAAGTTAAAAAAAAATACAAAATAGGAGCAGGGCAAACACAGACTTCTTAAAAAGAAGTAAAGGTAGGATCAGGTGCCATGGAGGATTGATCATCCTCTGCTGACCGGTCATGTTAGGCAAATGCATTAAATAGGAAACAGCTTTATAAAACATGCTTTTTGGCGCACTTCAGTGGTAAACATATAATGTCTAAACATGTTAATGCTATCTATGATTAAGATATGATGACGTTTTGATATAATTTAAAGACTAATTCCAATATTGCGCATATTGTTCACTAAATATACTTTAGAGGTTAATAAAAACGGTAAAACTATCATTTGATTGAAAAAGGTGTATGTGTATCCACTAGTATAACGTGGCATATGCGCGTAAAATAAACTGGAGTGGTTTGTGCGGGGAAACGGATGACTTTAATTCCTACCTTGAGTTATTTGATTTGCAATCGAACGATTACCGTTCCTACTTATATTACGTTATTTGACTTGATGTCCAGGCAAGCACTAGGATAAATGAAGTATACAAATGGCTACAGTGCTAAAGAAGAATCTGAACTGAACATCATTATATTTTAGGCATTGCTAGTCATCAATGGTAATCATGGAAACACAGCTTATTATAATGAACTCAAATCTTTTATATCGATGTATTTCGATGGATTTTTATGCAAGCTACTGGTTTTCGGGTTTAGCATAACATAGGTTGTGTTTCGCACAAACTCTCCTTTAGCAAATAAATATTTAAAATTACTTGTAGTTCATAAATACATGCCCTTAAGCAGAGTAAACCAGTGATACATTTGGTATTTGCAAAACGTGCCATAATTCGATCACAAGAACGTTTGTTTAAAAAATGGTCTGGACTAGACTTAAAAAGCACAAATATTGCATAATGTTAGAAACATGAGCATGTGACACTATATTTACATCCACCAAGTATGATTCCCTTTATTTCTCACCGAAATCGATTACAATTCATGTTTAATTAAAGTATGAATGCCTTATTAGCAGTGTGTTTTGTTTACAAGTCTGAACAAAGCAAGGACATAAGTAGAAGAACATTGTGGAGATTAAAAAGATTAATCAATCTAAAATTAACGCAGTGTTCTGTGTGCCGCAAACTATACATTTTAGAACATGCCTATCTAAACGTCTACGGTCGGCTATCTGGTATTTTTGAACAAATAACTACAACTCCTCATCTTAATTTGGATTATCAAACACATTGTTGGGTGTTTACTGTTTTGTCAAACCATGCTGTATATAATCATACGGGTAGGTTCAGACAGTGACTCATCTGATGAACTTCTTCTAAATTGACTTATTTCTTTGATCTGACTGATATAAATAATGATATAAAATGATACTGTTTAAATGTATTAAACGATCCTGTTGATTCATAAAACCCTTTTATCACATCAAACAAAATATGATGTAAAAATACAAGGATCGTTCAAAATTACGCAGACACGGCCACTATCGACTCTTAAAGAAATCAAATAGGAAAGAAATTTTATAGAAACGAATTTGTTTATAACTACAAAAGATTTAATTAATATTTAAGAATCTGCATTCATTTTTGACAAAAAGTGCTGTAATGATATCGCAGATTTGGATATATGGAACATGCAAAAAATAATGACGAGCAAAGTTATAAATGCAAACATATATCTCTATTATCATGTTCAATTTCAGCAAACTTTTTCTGTTTTCTATTTTTTTTTTTCAATACTGCGGATTTACAATTCTGATGTAATATTGTGAATATTCACCAAACTTGATTTTTAAAAAAAAAATATTCTGCGGTTTATTTCTGTCAAAAGTGACTGCAAAATCGGGCGTTGAAAGACTACACGGAGCAGCGCTCCTTGATAAAGTTCAGTATGTTAGAATAAAATTGAAATTAAACACACGATAAGGGTTTGACTTAATGAGTATAAACTTTGCTATTAGACGGACACTTTCCAAATCGCCACAATCACTTTTGAAAAGAAAAGTGTGCATGAATGAAATACAATTCATGAGTGTTTAAATAAAAACTTGAGAATTAACGAAAACCTTATTTGAAAGGAAAAAAGTGATTTAGAACCATCGATGTCAAACAGTAATGAAGATATCTGCAGTTTTGAAATTGAATGCAAACTATGTTAATCTTAATTTTTAAAGATATGTAAGAAACACCAATGTAAATTCATAAATATTGACATGCATTTAAGCATGAATGCAAATATATATGATCCAGGCTTATTGCGCCCTAATATCATGGCATGACAAAAGTAATGAACATCAATACTGATGGGCCGAAAGCCCAAAGCGAATGAAGAATGAATGAATGAAAAAAAGTTTTCCCAATTTACAAAGTTCTGAAAAAATCTTTTAAGGAAGGAGAATGCTTTTTATTAAATGTGAAATTTGGTTATTTTGTGTCATCAAATATTTTCCTTATTCAAAACGTCCGCGTAATTTTTTAACGGCTCTTGTATAATAGTCAATTGTTGATTAAATATTTACAATTATGCACACAATTCCTATATCTCAAAAACTATAAAATACGGGTTTTGATTAACAATTAAGCATTGAATCATTATTTTTTAAAAGATGTGGTCTCACAACTGCAACGGTGTGTGCATACAAATTGAATAACGTGCGCTAGCGCGTTATGAAAATGTATTTACGTTTTTTAGCTCACCTGAACCGAAGGTTCAAGGAAGCTTTTCTGATCACCCGTTGTCCGTCGTCCGTCCGTCTGTCCGTCCGTCTGTCCGTCCGTCTGTCTGTCTGTCCGTCTGTAAACTTTTCACATTTTTGACTTCTTCTCTAAAACCACTGGGCCAAATTAAACCAAACTTGGTACAAAGCATCCTTATGAAAAGGGGATTCTAAATTGTCAAAATAAAGGGCATCACCCTTTTCAAAGGGGAGATAATTACGAAAACGTGAAAATAGGGTGCATGTCTTTAAAAATCTTCTTCTCAAGAACCACTGCACCAGAAATGCCAATATTTAAAAAAAAGCTTGTATATATAGTGAAGATTCTAAATTGTAAAAATCGTGACCCCCGGACCAAAACTAGGGCCCCAGGCGGGGTTCAAAGTTTAACATGGAAATACATTGAAAAAATGTTAAAAAATCTTCTTCTCAAGAACCACTGCACCAAAAATGTCAATATTTACATAAAAGCTTGTATATATAGTGAAGATTTTAAATTGTAAAAATCGTGACCCCCGGACCAAAACTGGGGCCCCAGGCGGGATTCAAAGTTTAACATTGAAATACGTTGGAAAAATGTTTTAAAATCTTCTTAAGAACTAATGCACCAGAAAAGCAAAAAATTACACAAAAGCTTGTATATATATTGAAAATTCTAAATTGTAAAAATCGTGACCCCCGGACCAAAACTGGGGCCCC
>WFKH01011926.1:64832605-64844080 GCA_016163765.1 Magallana hongkongensis
CTGCTAGAAGATTTAACAATAATATAAAAGAAAGATTGACGTGAAAGGAAAAGAAAAAGAGACTTAGGTGATATAAACTTGCCACAATCACACCTTAGCAAACGATTACATGACGTTGTGTTTGGGAGATCAGGAACCTTAAAAAAACAAATGTGTCCTATCAACCAGCATGCAATCGTATTTTATCTCATACGTGTGGTGTATATTACCCGTGTGATAAACCTTTGCTTTATCAAACGGTTGATGCTTTATCAAATTCTTCCGGTCCGAACTATTTTTGACACAGCCCCTCGCTTCAACGTTTCATTGACCTATTTTTGAAGATTTTCCTGTATATTCCTCATCGCTTTTTCTACTACCAAAAATTGATATAAAATGGATTTTGTCGAAGATTTACATTACAAATATGAAGACAAACACATACACGTGTAATGAATATAACTGCAAATCACGTTAGCTATCAAAGAGTTCATCTGACGACGTCGACGCAATGAAAACAGAACGCTTTGGTTGTGTTCTTTACTTACCGATATAACTTTTCCCAGGACCGGTAAGCATCCTTATTCAATATTTTCAACTTCGAATCATTAGACTAAATGTGCTAATAAAACATCAACAACTGTTCCTCGTTCGAGTCAATTCAAACTAACGCGCATTCGCAACCAGGGGCGGATCCAGGATTTGAAGTTAAAGGGGGCACCATTTTTTAGGCAAGGGGTCCGGGTGGGCCCAGGGCGAAGCCCTGGTTGGGGCCCAGGGGACGAAGCCCCCGGAAAGTCCTGGATTCTACAGTTTTTTTACGGTAAAAATTAAGCCTTTATATTTAGACTTTTGTGATATTTCTTCAAGGTTTGTAGATACAAGACCTGCAGTAATCCCATCAAAATTCTCTGCCTTGCAGAAATATAAGAAACATTTCCTTTTAATTTTTTTCCTATGAATGGCTGTCAATTAATCAGTTTAACAATCAAGGTCGATGGGACGATGTAATGAAGTATAAAAAAAAAATAACCATGCCAGCTTGTATTATGATAAACATGGAAGCTATAAACACAAGCTAGTATTACGAATTACTTAAAGCTGAACAGGCACCGTCACACAGGTACCTGGTATATAAACCCTTCCGTTTCGTTACACCCGATTGCACACCTGAAACTCGTGGCCGACGAGTAGTATTCCCTTCGTGGTCTTTGGATTTTATGCATTTATTTCTTATTCTATTTGCATATTCTGTTTGTAAATAATGCATTGACCAAATTATTTGATGTTACTATTCTCCTGGCTTGAAAAAAATGCGTAAAATATGATAATTTCATCGCGACCGACTAACACGACGAGGCAAGATGTACGTCCTTCTACAGCAAAGTACTTTGAACTGTTTAGAGGTCTACGCCTTATATAGGGTTGTAGGAACAGTAGTGATGAAAGAGAAATATGGCGGACAGTGCCTATTTACGAGCGGTGTTCAAGTTTAAATGTGGGTGACTGGTCACATTTAAACCCAAGGAGAGCGTAACTAAATTGGGCTCTTTATGTACGTTACACCATTGAAACCACGGGTCTTCTTCATACTACACCATTGAAATCAATCTAATGTAGAGAAATCCCATGAGTTTCCAAAAAGTTGATAATTAAGACTCGCAAGTTGTAGATTTTCTTTGCCAGAAGGAGTATTATTTATAATAACTTTATTTGACAATTTTAGGGGGGGGGGGGCGCCGGATGCGCCCTATCCCCCCTCCCTTAAATCCGCCACTGGCAACTTTGTGCATGCCAACAATGCATCATCGATTAATCTAAAAAAAATTCAATTCGTGTCATTTAAGGGGCTGTCTCAAAAGCTTCACAATATAACTCAAATCGTATGAGATAAATAGAACATCTATAATTGTGTGATTTGATATTTGCTTTATCCAACTCGTTGAAATAGTTATATTCGCTCGGCAAGCCTCGCGAATATATACATCATTTCAACTCGTTGGATAAAGCAAATATCAAATCACACAATATAGATATCCTCTATATTTTTTTGTGAACTTTTCTTTGTTGTAAGACGCCTGTTACATATAGCATAGGTGTAATCAAATCATAACGAACATCAATGGACGTAATGGACGCAGACTAGTCAAGTGCGTGAAAGGATCCAAATGATGTCGGTACAAAACGCAAACCAACGCTTTGTTGCCGTACGTTAAGTGAGTCCAATATCGCCATGTATGGAATTTACTAGCCAGGAATGATTCCATACCCGGTCACAGCACCTTGAACAAACAACTGGCAATGTTCATGCTTTGGAGTTCCTCCTTGTTGATGAGTTTTCACTTGAAAAGTGGAAGTAGGCCACGTTCATGTATCTTCATCATCGGAGGATGCCATCCAAGAACTGGAGGATGCATTTTCTGTCGAAAGAAAAGAAAAAATTATACCACCGAAAATTCATAACCATCAGGCCAAAGTAAAATATTCACAAAGTAACTTAGGAAGAAATCATTATTCTTCATGAAAAAAGGCAGTTTTCTAAAAAACAGCCCACCAAATGGGGTGTGAAATTATTTCAAGGTAGGAGAAGATTTTATTTAAAAAAGATAATTTATTTATTAGTTCATAGGAGTAATTATTACGTATTAATACACCATAATTTTAACGCAGGTTGGGAGTTGTACCCAAATCTCTTTCTGCCAATGAAATAAATACTTTTCTAGGGAGGTTTTATGCAGATGCAAGCCCCAAGCAGTCAGAAAAACAAACGTCTGGTCAAAATATCGAATACCACAAAAACTCACTTAAATCCATTAGATCAGCAGTCAATAGATACCTACATGTACAAGACTTAGGGCGTGATTTTGATATAGTTAGGGGAAGAGATATTCGCACTAGAAATAACATATTAGATGGAAAATTGAAGAACAGTCTGTAGGATGGCCTTTCAAAGTCAACACAACAAAAGGAAATAATCCACCCATCTGATTTACAAAAAAAAATAAAAATCTTCTTACCTTTTTGATACAGAAAGTCCAATCACACTTCGCTTCAGAACATGGTTCATAATTTCCACCCAATTTGTCACACGTGGATTAGAATTCCACCATCAGCTGAAATGGGACTATTTTGTTTTCAAAACAGATGAAAATGGCGATGAATATATCACTTTATCCCACGAAACAAAACTAAAAAACTGGCAAGGTGGTATTGACTCTACAGAAATTCCATAAAAAAGGCGTATATATGCTGTGCCTAGCGCCGAAGAAAATGTCGATTAAAGACACATACACTCTTCTTGTCAAAAACCGACGTAAATGCAGAGTTCCTGTTTAGCCAATAAAACCTGCGCTCTCTTCCCCGGAAACAGTAGAAATTTGGTATGACAACGTTCCACTTATACATTACAAATTTACCCGATTTATGGCTGACATCAAAGCGTTCTAACTACTCCCGAAGATAAACAGCCCACTGTTTACGAGCTACGCCTATTCAGGGCATGAATTATGCGGGGTAAGAAATCAGACATATAATGCATATGAGCAGACATAAGAGTGAGGCCTCTGTTAGAAGATATAACAGAGATTGTTCTACCATCCAAAAGAAAAAAATAAACATGAGCGACACACTTAACCGACTTGCCGTTTCTACGCGCATTTCTGGATCGGAGGTCCAGGACCAAGGCCCATCAGCTGATCACATCCTATGGTGTTCTTATTTCCGCTTCATCATCCAATCCTGGAGTAGTTTCCTTTCAATCCTCAAACATTTTTTCCAGCAGGATTTATGGCAAACTCCACATTCAATAGCTGCGTTTTTAATTTTGAAAAATAACTCTCACAGTCACACGTTGTTGATGAACATCCAAGATGTCTTTCATCCCCATCAGCTGCTCGTCGATCGTTGCTAAGCATATTCATGCAACTGTTATAGTTTTTATGTAAATTCAAATTCTATGCAAAAAATAAATAATTTCGATCTTTAAGAATTGATTTTTTTAATCCTTTAATTAAATTATAAGGAATGTTTTTTAAATTTTTGCCCAGATTATCCGACATAATCTGGTTTGAGGCAGTGCACGCTTTTTTAGAATTCGCTTGAAAGTCATTTGACTAGGGACTATTTAAACAATAAAATGCTTTCTTTGGTGATTTAAGCGGGATATGAAGGTGGCGACATTGCAGAAAAAATACATAACCCTATACAATTTTTTTCTGCAATGATCGCTACCTTCATACATGTAACCCGCATGAATCATCAAAGAAAGCATTTTATTCTTTATATTTACATCTTTCTTTTAAATAATTATTAAATTGTTTGTAAAAAGTAAGTAAAATTCACTAAATCATTGTTAGTGTACAACAGTACGTTAGCTAAAAGAAACAGCCAAATCGTCTTCTGAGAGACTTTGAGTCTGACATCATCATGATTATGTCGTGCAGTCCGTGATTTTTCTTAGGTCGCTGTAGGTTTCGACCAATCGATAAACGGGGCGTGTAGATTCCAGTCATGTCAGTTTCCTGTCAGTTTCAGCCGCTGTAGATTTTGACCAATTGATAAACGCCCCGTCTTGATTTCAGTCTGGCTGTTTCTATAGAGCTATGAATAAACTATAAGTTTGCGTAAGAAATAGAGGGAATCATATTCGGTAGATGTAAATATAAAGCTAATCAAGCTCTATTTCTTTTCATTTTGATTGCCGTTCACGATGAAAACTCCATCAATTTACTTGTTTGTGTTCTCCCTTGGAATGATACTAATTCTTCAACATGTAGAGGGAAAATTGGCAGATAAACCGGTCCAGACACAGTGTAAGAGAGTAGTTTCATGTTTAGTTATCTAATTTTTGAAACGTAAACTAATAGGTTCATTTTTTCTTTCAAAGAACTGGAGACTAATATACCATGTAAAATTAATAGATTTTTTTTTAGAAACAAATTATTTCATGTTCCACTCGCTTATTTATTAATAAATTGACAATTTTGATTGCTTATGCGCTAAACTGAAACAACATTTCAAAGAGAATTTAAGCTCTTCTAATTTAAAAATGTTCAGAATTCTCTGAAATATTTATATAACTTACCACTTTAAATCCTTTGTCAATAAAACATAAAAGTACACTAAGTACAATAATTACCGTCTTTCTCATATTCCATTGGGAATATTATGTAAAAATAATCAAGATATATATTTTGAAAAAAGAGCTCTGTAAAATTAAAACTTGCCATAGGTTTGTTATCTTATCACTCTAAATAATATTATTATTCAAATCGTTAAATACAAAACATTGATAAAACTAATTGTTGGTCAAATTATGTTATTTAGATCGCATAAGATGGTTTCTTTGGATATTGGTTAGTTTAATGAATCGAGGTCGGTATTTAGAAATTGCAACAACATGCGCAAATAACACTACATGTAATTATCTCATATGCCTTCAAGACAAATCTTCTATTCAACTATTTTACTGGGTTTAATGACTGTTGTAAAATAATAGACTAACTTTTCTTTGACGTATGTTTTATTTCCATGTTTTGGGGTTTTGTTTTTGTTTTTCTTGTTTTTTTTATTTTTCTTTCTTTTTTTTTTTGGGGGGGGGGGGGTATTTTTATGCTCGTAGCTAAGCATTTACAAAAAAAAAATTATATAGCCTTTACAAGTAGGTCAAACTATTTCCTCTCTTATATTTACTTCCCTAGTTGCACTGGAATCGATCTGAGTCAGGATTGGGATAGCTTTTTGGACTATAAAGCTATACACGTTATAATTGACATCAATTTTGAATGACAGTGAAACCGCATGTGTTTGTCTAATTATAAAAAATACCTTTAATAATGGTGAATTCCATCTCGTTACAGATAAATAGAGTTTTAACTGCTTATTTTCCTGCCAGAACAGTAATGATTTTTCACGAATATTGATGACGGAAGAGCAAATTTGACCTCATTGCGCTTGTCCGCGGGAAATCAGGTGACCGTTATTGTTTGCCTGATTACATAACCGCATTGATTTTGAATATACTTAACAGTTGTTAATTTGAAATATATACATGTATTATGAGTGTGATACGTTTGTCATTCACAATACCCTTACTTTTGCAATTTAAAATAGGATAACACTTACACGAACTAAAACTAGTATTTAGGGAAAACACACAGGCCTATGCCATTGTTTAAATGAAGTACAAACATGCCCACACGCTTGTGGTTTTGATTTCTTTTTTTGTACTCGTATATAGGACAAATATATGCTTTATTGAAATTTTTTTACCATTTTCTTCGTAAAACTTTTACAAATATGAAGGTGTTGACCCTCCAACTGCTTTTTAATGATAGACTAAATTTAGCTGTCGATATCACGTGATAGATTGATATTCATAATAAGGCATTTCTTTCCTGGCAGGAAAATAAATATTTTTTATTGTTGAATATTTGTTATTTTTGTTACGTGATCAAATTCAGCATTACAATTAACAGCATAAAGGTAACTTTTATAAGTAATCAAACACATGCAATTTCCCCGTTATTCAAAATTGACGCAAATTATAGCGTGTATAGCTATAAATGATTAAAGAGGCAGTACAGCTGAACCCCCCCCCCCCCCCCAAAAAAAAAAACAAAAACCCAAAAACATGTGTGTTTAACCTCAGATTTACCCACTGTATCATTAGCAAATAAGAAATAACGTTGATTGTGACAGTTGAAGTACACACAAATCCCTTTCACATACCTAATTAATGTAATTATGTCCTTCCGGAAATTTAAGGGTCGTACAAACCGGATCAATCATATCGTTTCTTTGTACCACGTGGATTTCTATTGACAGTAATTGACAAGTGCTGAAAACTACAAGATCTTCGCCCGATTACGGTCATCATGGAATACAAGGCAAAAGGGACTTTCTAAACGGAAACCATCATTACTTTCTCGATAATTTATAAATGGTTTACCAATTTCAGTTCATTTTAAAATGAATAGAATAGTCTAATAACCCTTCATGGGGCATCACTTACAAAATGAATTTAGTTTGTAGCAACTCCTGTGATAAAAACGCAAAATACATGCTCAGAAAAAAATGATTCTGGTTATTTTAAAAACTTTGAACAATTATTACCTGGGAAAAGTAGAAAAGGCATATTTCTATCAACAAACCTGTAATTCACGAACCCTGCATGTGTTTCGTTTATAGTAAATACGTAGTATAGGAAACGGTACCCCGTAACACTTTGCAATATATATATATATATAAATATATGCGGGTTATAAATAATAGTTTTGTTTATGAAATAATTAGACTGATTTCATAGAGAACTTTGTAACTTTCTGAAAGTTTATACACTTATGAGTAGTACAAATATACCGAACCCGATCGGTTTTTAATAAGATGCGCCGTACTGTCTCTTTAATGTTAAAAATATCTTTAGAATAACCATTCAGTTTACGACTCAACTTCACAACAGAATGATATTTATACAGTTCCATAAAAAAGTCTTAATTTTATTCCATTAGGTTTTTTTTATTACAGTAGTCAATATTTAAATAGATTTGTGAAAAATAATTTTTAGGTCAGCTTGATTTCTTTCATAAAATAAATGTATAACAAGTCGTTTA
This sequence comes from Magallana hongkongensis, assembly GCA_016163765.1. NCBI lineage: Eukaryota > Metazoa > Mollusca > Bivalvia > Ostreida > Ostreidae > Magallana > Magallana hongkongensis. The sequence continues at coordinate 64,840,195 of WFKH01011926.1, forward strand.
TGTCTCACTTAAATCGGACATGAACAAGACGTTAGAGCGTTATTTACGTTAGACGTTGTTTTGTGACTTATGGATAATTACCTTACAATGTAAATGTAAAAATGTGTTTCAACTAAGGATGAAATTTTATATCAGTAAATTAGAATGAAATGTGTTTTTGAACTTTGTTAAAAAAACTTTGTTGTTTTTTGTTTGTTTGTGTCCGTGAAATTGTCCTCAATAATAATGCTCATGCATTCTAATCCAAAAATCAAACATTAACATTTCTTTATCTTTTATTTTTCTGGGCAATTATTCAGTAAAATGTTTAAATGCCTATTGTGTTTTGGCTCATAAATTTATTTGTCTTTAAATGTTTTATCTTGAATTTATTCAGATTCTCCTGTAAACAGAAGACCGAGATATGCGAATATCATAGGGGCAGGATTTGATAGTTCGTATTATGGTGGCGGTCGTATCCGTCGAAACACACGACAACCATGACCGAGACTGGGGCGAAGACTCCAAGGAATGTAGTGATTACTTACGGTTGAAAGGCGTTCTTATCACCATACCTGTGAATAATAACAATTCAATGTATATCGTCAACGTTCTGAAACAGCAAACTTTTGATTGTTGATGAAGAATAAAACTTAATATCTATAACTGTTTTGTCTATCGAAACTGCGATGAGCATAAAGATAAGCATGTGATATGTAGGATATATGAATGCATACTGCAACATTAAGGAACAAAATCTGAGGTCTAGTCAAATATAAACTGTGTGGCTTAATTCTCACATGCGTACCAAGGTCACACATTTTAAATGCTTTATTTGTGTCAAAATATACATTGCGGAGTTCGTGTTTAATTTTTAATAAAATGCGTATGTATGTGTTGACTCTTCAAAGTTTTATTATAACGGAAGTCCTCAACTAAGTGTAAAAATATTACTGTATCTTAGTTTAGGAGATTTTAAAGTTATCAATTAAAAAAAAATGTTTTCAATAAAATACAAATAATACAATGATCATTTTTTCCCCTAGTCTGATTAGTCAAATACATTCAGAATGCATTTCATCTCTCTGTCAGAAAATATTACGATCGATTACTTATAATACTGTTAAATTTGTTTGGTATCTGGCTTATTCCATTTTAGTTAAAGAAAGAACAAAATTTGTTCAAAACGTACACATTTGGATCCATCTTATTAAAAATTGTACTTGTCATCTACGATACGCTAAATAAGATCAAACAATATCCATTTGTATCATCTCAAAGCGACCTTTCAAGCAACCAATGAAATCACTGCCGTTAAAATCTTGGCTGGTAGTGAGGACGTGCTTTTTTTAAACCTATGATCATAAGTCCACATGGTGCATCGCGTATTTTACAAAATAGTGCTACATTCGACGTTTCTAAGCTTGAGTTTTTGTTATTTGCATTATTAAAGGAAGATTAGCATATCATACAATTATTATATCCATTTTAGTCAAAAAAAAAATAATAGCTTGGCATAAAATAATCGACAAAGTATTAGGGTAATGAGAGATAAAGCTATTTAGCTATCGGTATTTTAAGAGAATTGTTTATTAAAGCTTGAATCTGACCGGCTGACATTTGTTTGTTTATTCATACTTAAATGGTCGGGAGAAAAGATCTCGTACAGGATGCTGTTTTAATGGATCTTGTATAGCGTATCGTAGAGGGAATGTTATAACAAGATTAACTTTAATAAATTTGCTTCTGGATTTGACTGCCTACGCAAATAACAATAAATAAAAAGTTCAGCAAAATGTCGTGTGTACAGTCTACAAAGAGGACGCCATAATTCATTTGTAAACCAATATTTGTTTAAGGAAATACCAGAGCCGAACAAAATTGGATCCAAATTTATTTTTTTTCTTTCAATAATTAAAAATTTCAGATGTAATGAATTATTATTTTTTTTTTTACATTATTTAGTATAAAAAATTTATTTATGATGCTACAGTTTTTGCATACAATATTTTGATAAGAAATATGTGAAACATCGCTTATCTTGTGATTAAAGCCATGTTCTAACTTACCCGGTTTGCATAAATAATTTATTAAGGTGTCCCGTCTTTAACGGTAAACCTTATAGCTTTCGTACTTTTTTTTTTTTTATTAAGGTATTCCATTTCCAAAGGAATACCTTGCACTGATTCTAAAGGCTTTTTCTTACGGTATTTTAATTCTTTTTCTTCTAGACGCTGTTTTAACATTTTAATATTTCGATTGTTTTTCTTCCAATTTCATTAAAATTTTCAGGCTATATTGTAATTCTCAAAATGTTTGTATGACATTTTAGAGCTGTCCTTCCTAAACGGAGTATTGGTGTGTCATCAAATTTCAATTTGTTCAATCTTTTTTTTATTTCACTATAACATCAATAATAATTTCTATTTTAATCACGATAAAAATGTAGTTTGATAACCTGGACATGGAATGTTCCGTTTTATTCATCATAAAATACAACCCTTTTATCTTTAATGGTCGATCAAAACATGTAGCAACCATAAGCAGGAAACAACAGGGGCATTACAAAATGATTTTTGATTTTCTTCTTCAAATTAGCGTCTTTATTAATATGCACCCGGTTTCTAAAAAAAAAAACCCAAAAAACTATGGACTCAGAATATTTAATAGTTTTTATAATACAAATTCCAATATTGAATGCTATAAAATGACATAATTTATATATTCCTGTCGTCTGTATTACAGAGAAGAATATGCATGCATAATTTTTGCAAATACACCTTGTTTAATAATGGAATAATTCTGGCACTTTCTGAAAAACATCAAACAGAAACAACAAGACTCTCTTTTCTCCTCATCTCATTTTACACAATCAGAGATGATGGTCTTATATGGTTGCTATTTCGTGTTAATGTGATTGGCTTAAGTATAGGTAAATGTTAACAGAGAGTACTCCATCTGATAAACCATTTCTGATTCCTGATTTTGGCTTAATTATTTGATCTTACGCTTACTGATGCAGATGTTAAATACGCGTTTCTATTTAAAAATATTCATATCACACTATAAATTTCAAATTAGTGATTGTGCCGTGGTATCATGTCGAAAATAATAAAAACAATTTTGTTACCATTTACAAAATTCCGAAGAACTCTTTGAGGATCGAGTGATTTATAATGAGTGAGGCTTTAATTTATATGATTATGTCATCAAATCTTTAATCTATCTAAAAAAAAAGTCGCCGCATGTTTTACACGGCCTTCCTATAATCGTCTTTTTTTTGATCAAATACATGTATATGTATATTTATTTATGTGCGAAATTGTTATATTTAAAAAAATCGTTTTTAATGAACAGTAATGCGATACATGCTATTTTGAATTTCGATTACATAGTTTTATAAATTAAAACAGATATGATGCCACTGTACTATAGTCTTGTTTCTTTTCTTTTTTTTAATCTTAATGGCAATAGGATGCTTTGTTTTTGTTTAATTAATTATAAAAAAATAAAGTTGCTCTTAAATTATAACGATAACAAAAAATAAACGTTACAAATACTTAAACCCATAAACCTCACTAAAAACTACTCGTTTCGCTTCTGTTCTATTAGTTAACAAACTCTCTATAAGTTGGTTTTAGATTTTAATGATAGGAAATTAAACCATACAACTACTTAAATTCATCGACGCCACTTTACACTTTTCGTAATTCTGAACAAAGCCAATCAACCGATTTGGAGTTCTATTACACTCAATGAATTTTGACCGAACATTTTGACATATTACAAAAGTGTGTCAACGATGTACATGCATTATAAAATTATGCAATGATATATGCAAAACGAATTGTTTCCGTCCATAATACTTAATGAAATGCATTTGAAATGTACAATAAATTTGAAACGT
>WFKH01011926.1:64887320-64908712 GCA_016163765.1 Magallana hongkongensis
TGACTCCGATATTGTATCGATTCTTTTTAAGACAGTTGAAGACAACAATGCAGTTTTGTGAGGCTTTTAAAATTTCATTTTTGTTTTTTAGTGCATACTTTAATTATGTCTTTTCCAAAATACATGAAAGTATTATGTACATGTATATTGATGCATAACACTAATGGAGTAAGCAAGATTCAAGTCTATTTCCCGAGGCGATTCCGAGCAAAATAGACTTATTGCTTATTACAAAGCTAGATTTCACTAACTACAGTTCATAATCACATATATTGTGTGACGTGTAATATTCAATTTTGATTATGAAATGAATACATATAAATCACGAATGGTCACGTACTTTTATCACAAAAAATTACATTGGACGAAAACGTATCATGATAACTTATTATTTCAATTTTTGTTCGAATATTAATCCATCTTTAATTACTTAGAATACATAAACTGATATTTTTAAATGCACAATATGAACGAGTTTTTGGTTTGATATCGACTTTGGACCGTATACAATGTATAAGGAAATACTGCTTCCACTTCTAACTGCATCACGTACGCGTATTATTTTAAAGAGTAAACAGTTGTTTTACTCCCCTACATTAAAAGCAGTACTTAAGACTTCCTAAGCTTTCTTATTTTTAATGAAGGAAATCGTTGTGTTAAGTGTAGAGTTCCTTTGCTTGGCGACATAACTACTACTTATTATTATCGGAAAAGAAAAAAAATGCAAAATGTTATTAAAATCTTGCTTAAAGGACAGTAACTTTTTAGACAGAACAATGTTGAATTTGTTGATACAACATCTATAATTTACTTTTTATATTTGATTTGCAAAAAGAATATCATTTGCTTGATATGTACAACGGTCAAATGTTGTTCAAATTTCTGTACAACTAGTATTATCTCGCTTGATCGAGTATCGCAAAATCTATATAACGCATAGCAGTGGGAATTACAAAATGCTGTAAAGATAAATTAGACATTGCAGCGTTGTTAATTCTTAAGCGAGATGCATTAAAAAAAACAACAACGCATAGCTTAAGAATGATTTTCTACTATAATAAATGCTCAAACATTACAGGACGCCGGCAGAGCATGAAAAAAAAAAATAATAATAAAAATAATATAAACCGGGTTTTTTTTTTTTTTACAAAAAAGGGGGAAATTAAACAACCATTACGCTTTGAAATTACTATATAGTGTTGTTTAACACTTTTTTACTATTCACAATTATGATAATCTGATTTCCAAATTTTTTTACAGTTTACATTCAAGACAAATCCATGATTTCAAATGTCGCCTACATAGAAAATCAATGCAATTTGAACATTCATCAAGTTATCTTGTATTCGTGTTTTAATATGATTTGCTTTCTTCAGAAACTTTCTTAAGAGATCAATGTAAAGTTAGAAATTGAATCAGTTCGTGAATTATTAGGTGTTCCTGAATAAAAAGTACATGTATTTTTTATGCAGAGTTGTTTGCTTCCCAACTGATTTCATATAAGAACTGTGTTTACTATTATATTCTTACTCCATTTACCGTTTAACTCGAACTCTCTCTTAAACGTATTGCAACTTCTTTATGGCGTAGCGATTCTTTTCTAAAACTGTTTTTTGTTTTGTTTTTGTTTTGTTTATTTTTTATTTTAATTTTATCAAATTCTCTATCCCATATTCATAACCTTAATAGTTTATGTTGATCAATTACAGCTTTCTAGTCCAATAACACTACAACAAAAAAATCTTTTCCCATTTATAAGCCACTGTCTACGTGCTAGGATCATGGTTTCAATATTTGTAAAACTGCCATGTTCCATACTTCTGTGTCAAGGACGTGGTATTGGTACATTGTAGCAAATTGTTTGTCAGAAGAGTTTTTTTTTAAAAACATCCTGACTTACTAGTATTTTCAGTATTTCCCGAATACGTATACTTGGAAGGATAAGAATCCACTTGCAATGGTGTTTGTGCTAATTTTGATTAAAATGGATATGGACAACGTCCATCTAGAACCTCGCCGAAAAAAGCGTGACCAGAAATCTCACTTGATGCTTGCACTAAAGTATCCTAAAACATGTGTTCATGAAACAGATTGACTAAAAGTTTTAACGACATCAAATATTTCTTTTTTTTTTTCACAAACTGGTATTGTTATAATGAATAATTCCACAAATAATAAGTATTTGGAGCTAGATATGTAAATCATACTTCACCAGTAGGGTAAGTCAAAATTAAACACGTTTGTTACATGTCACAGACAGTGAAGGATATATTTTTAGATTTAACTTTATAAGTTGTATGTTGATATCGTTCTCTTGATGTAACAAATCAGGAGGAAGAGTACGAAAATCACATGACCTATGATACATGTATATAAACTGTTATATTGTTCGGACTTCTTATACATCCTAACACCTGTCGTCCGCCATGAATCGTCAGATGTTTTTCGTTCTTTTGGTTGTTGCGGGGATTTTGCTGACTGTCTCCCAAGTTGAAGGAAATTTCGGACATTTCGGAAGAACGAGAGTGAGAACACCGTTGAGAAGAAAGAGAGGTAGTTTGTTTTTTAACAGAAAAAAATTGTACCAAATTTTTTATCCAAGTTTTTTTCTCTTTCCTATAAAATAAACCGGTTAAAATGAACAGTTAATATTTTTATCTTTGATCCTATTTGATCCTCAACATATATAATAGCCTGTATTTGATGAAAGCACATATTGTGATTAAGCAATGTGCTGTTATTCATATCTCATTTTTCATACTTGTCGAATATCTTTTAAGTGCTTGCAAAATTTAAAAAAAAATGATTATTGAATAGTTTTTATATTTTGCTTCAAATGTTTAAAAAACATGCATTGAAATACAATTTTAGGAATGAAGAGTTTATCAGAATAATCCCGTCATAAGTTAGATTCATCTTAATGCTGATAATAATAATAATGATAATAATCTTGTCATAAGTTACATTTATCTTAAAGATGTAACGTTATAAAAGAGCAGTATTCTCACAATTTTGCAAATATCTTTGGTGTGCGCTTAATAGTAAAGGGTGCATGGCTGCTAAAGTACCATTATAACATATTCTTTTATTCATATATACATGTATTTATAACCACCATAGTAAAAACCTAATACATAAGTAAGCATGCTCGCGATATTTCCTATACGAAAAGTTTTACAGCTTTCTCTAGAACTTTGATTTTGGGGGAAAAGATTCTTACTACCACATAAAGCCCTTTGACGACAGGTCTTTTTTCAATTCTATGAAACTTATGCAAGTGTTTTTCGTTACAGATATAAATGGTTTCCCTGGAGATGGACATAAAATGGGTCCACGTTATCCAATACCACCTAATTATTACGGCTGAGATTCGAAAGGATTCGGAAATAACAGATTTTGACTAAAAGAAAACAGATTGCTTCCTGTAACTTTTGTTTCATTTCAATGTAGCTGTTGTGTTAAATTTTGAATTTAATTATGCTTGATTTTGTTCCACACTTATAACTTCTTTTATTCTCATAAATTGATTAGGACAATATTCAGCTTTCCTGCATAATAAAAAGGTCAAAAAAATGTTTTTTTCGTCGACATTTATCAAATAAAAAATTCCGATACTTCCAAGACTGCTTATTCTTTTGCATTTGTTTACGCGATATATGAATTGATTACTAACCTTTTATGATTTCTTTAAAACTGGAATTATAGAAAGAATTAAATTTGTACATTATACACATTTTAGATAATTTTCAAATCAAATCTTATTTTGAACATTGTTATTACTAATTGACAGAGGTATGTATCTCAAAAAACCTACTGTTCGAAAGAAATACCGTAAAACGATCTTCCTGGTGACACAATATTTGTAAATTCCATAGTAAGCACGTTTTCACATGGTTCAATTTTCATCAAATTATAAACACGATCTTTATATTTATAACGTGCATTAAAAAAATTAAACCCAATCAAATCTGTAAAAAAAAAAAACCCTAGAATCGCAATCCACAAATAGTAGCCTCCAAAGCTTAACGATTTTTTAGTAATCAAGATAATTAATGTTCCAGGTTTCCTGAGGTATTTTAAATGCACAGAAAGAAATTTACTTAATTATCTTCACGTGCGTGTGAGAGAATAAAGGGTATACTAACTCAGGAATTATGCATTATTTTTGACAGATTTTGAGATGTTAAGTCACCCTATTTTGTGCATAAACAAAGCTAAGTGTAATGCAATTCATGTTGTGAAATTTTGTTTTGTTTGTTTTTTCCCCTGTAGTTTTTGGTGAAATGCAATATCATCTTTTAAATACAGAGTTGAAAGTTGTAATAGCATTTAAAAGATAATTGTGGTTATAGGTTTATTTGGTTTGCCCCGATGTTATTTAAGATTCGTATGTGTTTCTTAGTAAAGTGGAATCAACTTATTTCCTTTTCAAAATAGAAACTATACGTGTCTGTATTATTGCTTTGTTTTTCAAAATCTACTTAGTCATATGTTTAAAATTGCACATTAAAATAATCATCTGTTAATTAATGTTTTAAAATTTTCTAAATTGCTCTGACATTTTAATGATGATTAAATGAATCCTTCAACCACTTATATTCAATGGCATCTCTTGTCTCTACTCCTAGTTAAAGAAAACCAACCAATTAACCGACTGGTAATTTTACTCTACGTTCTTGAATTAGACCAAGTCCTTGACGAATTGAAAACAGTGTGCATGTTTTTCCAATCATGACCATTTAATTTAATTTAACAATTTAAACGATGTTTTTCCATCCATAGGACATTAATTTCAATCATTATAAATGAACACTTTTCATATGCATAACTTAATAATAAATATGCATTTGTGACATAGATATGAACCTTTAATATTCTGAGCATTTAATTCCACTCCACTTAATTTTTGGAAATATAAATTATGTTATTAAAAAACGTTTAGATATTGTTTTTGAGAAAGAAATAAAAACGAAAGAAGAAGAAAGAAAGAAAGAAAGAAAGAAAGAAAGAAAGAAAGAAAAAGATAGGGACATAGAGAGAGGGTTATTGTAATCGATGTACCTATGTCACTCTACAATACAATATTTATTTGCTACTATACCTTAAGCAATGCTTTTTTAACAATTTTAAATGCTCAAATCTTTAACCAGACAGAAAGGACGTCGTTGGACTTTATAAAATAAAATAGGACGACCGGAAGACGTAGTGTTATATCACAATTCTTGAACTCTAAAATATTATGCAATGGTATACAAATATACCAATAAGATTTGAATCATTATTTTTTAAAGACTGCAACGATGTGTGCATACAAATTGAGTAACGCGCGCGTTGTGAAATTTTTTCTTTGCACATACCCTTGCAGTTATTAGCCTATATAAAATAATAATTTAATGCTTATATTTACTTTTTTTAACTTCTCTGTCTTGTCTGCAGATGTGATTACTATCTTAAAATTCTTGTTTTATCCTGAAGGTAAGTTCAACTTAATGAAACAACCACTCTAACTGCCACAAGCGTGGAATTTGATTTTCGCTTGCAACGTCGTAGTTTAACATAATGAAGTAGTGACGTCATAATAAAACTCAAAATTAACCTTTTAGTGTCCTGTCTGAGATATGGTGTTATATATATAGTAGCTTTCTATACAATTTCGTGCAAAAATATGTAGGATGTAAATATAAATACGATATTGTAACAATTTCAGTGAAATACATTTATCTTATAATTGGTATATATTGGTTGTGAAGCACTATTTAATAAGCAGACCAAATTCATTTTTAACGTATAAGAAAATGTATTGGCTATGTCTCAGTTTGACGCCTGAACTAATCTTCTTAATTTGCTTACCATAACATTTAAGTTTTGTAAACGAAGTGTAACCGTTGTATTTATAAATTTTATTTGTACTTTATGATAAATAATTTATTTAAAGAGCAAATTATGTTTCGTTTTAGCGTTAAGCTAAACTTTTTTTTTAATCGACCGGCATTTGTACCCATGTAGCAGTTGGGGAACTCTCACGTCAGCATTAAGGGGAGACAGTACGTTAATCACGTAGCTTTTATTGATGACAATACATGACAGTTATTATATAATTTATAGTAATAGGTAATAAACATTGTGGAAGTCAAATTGTTTGAATCGTTTATATAATCAATAGTTATGTAAAGAAAACATCTCCATTTTGATTTTAGTCCCCCAAAACCCAATTTTTAGTGTTTTTATTAGTAGGCTGACATATTCTGATCAGTTGTATTATGTAAAATATCCTAATTAAAAGTACATAAGTTGGCGAAAATTAAATGTTTTTAGTTTTAGAAATGTAGAGGTACAAAATCATAAGTGGTTGATATAATCATAAATATATTCTAATTAACTATTATATCATCAATCTACCATTAAGATATGCCATCTTGATACAAAGGTTTGAAAGGTTCATCTCTGTTTTGTTTTCGATTCATTTGCGCTGTTCGACATCATTAAATTATTGCCAACCAACACAACAGACGTTTCAATGATTTTAGGGACATGCACATTTACATCAGTAAATCAATTTAAAATGATGTTCATAATTCTAAAACACAATGGACGAATGCCATTATATTCTCACCCAAATAATAAAGAGAATAATTAAAACTCAATCTGTCAAAAAAATGTTAATAATTTAATTTCATTTGTAAAAAGAATTTTGATTGGCTAAACACACAGAAAAAAAAAATAATTTATTTGTATACCCTAGTTAGTTATGTAGCAACGCCCCCTTGACAACCCCCAGTCGTAACTACGTTTTTGGTGTGTGCATGTAAATATTACATATGCAAATACATGTTTGTACATTACAGTCGCACCTGCTGTTACGGCCACCTTTAATCAGCGGCCACTCGCCATTAACGGCCAGTTTCAATCCCGCCCACTTAGTTTTTCATTATATTTTAACTCATTTAAGCGGCCACCTGTCTAACGCGGCCAGTGTTTTTAGGTTCCATGCTTTCAACATGCCTGTTTTCAACGGCCATTGTGTCTGTTCTGTCACATGACCTCTGACTCTGACATGTGACCCTGTATCGAAAGAAGCCAAACTAAGACTGCTGATAATGAGTTAATGACAAATAATTGAGTGTGTAATTTGAATTCTGCTAAGATTTAATGAGATAATTGATTATAACACCTGTTCTGTGTTGTTTATATATCTATCTATATACTCAATTCATTACAAAGTTATTAAATGGCCAGTCTTGCGCTTAACAGCTTAACATGTACCGCAATTTGCCGAATATAATACGCACCTTTTTTTCTAGAAAATGTCTTTGAGAGAAAGGGGTGCTTATTATACATTTCAATGGAATTTTAACCCTTTTTTAACAGGTAAAACATTGGCAATTGTAGTTCATTACATAGCCTTTATACGGAAACGCTACTTTTGTTTGTTTACCGCATTTAAACAATTGAAAATTATTGTTTGGGCGAATTTAGCAGAAAAAATTTTGCTCTCAATCCGTTGATAGATAAATTGAATTAAAACGGCCATTTAAAATTAATAAAAACTGTTTATTCAGCAATCCGAGCTGTGCATTCACCATCTCCGTGTCCGCCGCTATTACAGATGCTATTAATAAATCTGAGCTAAGAGCCAAAATGAATATACTCGGTGTTTTTTTCTTCATTTATCTGAAAACAAGAAGCCACTTGTCTTAAGAGGCCAGTTTGTCATTGTCCCACAAGTGGCCTCTTAAAACAGGTGCGACTGTATTTACAACTTGGACATCAAAGCAAATAAAATTCTCAAAAAGTAAAAATTCTCCAACATCATTATTGATGTATTTGTTTAACATGCTTTCTTGTTCTATCTAGTTCTATCTATTATATAATTAGCTTAAAAATGAAGGATTTGTTTTGAGTGAGTGATCTGGCAACAGAACGTCTTCTTTGTTTACAAACACAATATGCCAGCAAATTTTAATGTTAATTACGATTTTAATCAACATCTTGAACAAACAACTGGCGATGATCATGAGGATGAAAATGTAGACTAGGAGGATTTGGAGTTCCTCCTTGTTGATGAGTTTTCACTTGAAGAAGTAGAGGTAGGCCAGGTTCATGTATCTACAATATCTGAGGATGCCTTCCAAGACCTGGATGATGCATTTCTTGTTGAAAGAAAAGAAAACTTTGCACCACCGAAAATTCATAACCCATCAGGCCAAAATAAAAGATTCAAAAAGTAACAGAGAAAGAAATCATTGATCATCAAGAAAAAAAGGCAGTCACCCTCTACCAAAAAAAAAAAAAAAAAAACCACCAAATGGGGTGTAAAATTGTTTCAAGGTAGGAAAAGGTTTTATCAAAAAAATATAGTTTATTAGTTTATAGGGGTAATTAAAATTAATTCATAAATACACCATAATTTTAACCCAGGTTGGGAATTGCACCCAAATCTCTTATGACATGATCATAAGCGCTTTCTTTAAGCTAACCAGGTATTGCAGGTGTATTGACAATCTCCTCTAAATCCATACTCTCTTTATTTTTCTAGATTGGACAGGTTGGGACCAATCGCCCAAATGGGATAAAATTGCCGGTTCGGGATATAATAGCCCAAATGGGATATAAATTTAAAGTGCAAAAAATTAAAAAAAAATTATTTTGAAATATTTTATATTAATCCGCATTAATATGTTTCAAATGCAACAACTTTTGGTTAAGAAGTTTTTCTATATGTCTATAGTTTGTAAGATTGATCCACAGGAAGTTTTGGATATACTGAGGGATCAATCTCGGTAATAGTACGGTTAAAAAGTTGTTTACCGAAAGTTGTTACATTTCATCTATTCTAATGCGGATTTGTATCAAACAATTCAAAATCCAATTTTTTTTTTTGCACTTTAAATTCATATCCCATTTGGGCTATTATATTCCAAACGGGCTATCATATCCCATTTGGGCGATTGGTCCTAACCTGTTGGAGTATGGAATTACTTGGATATCATACAGATTTGGAAGACATTTCTTCCAATGAAATAAATACTCTTCTAGGGAGGTTTTATGCAGAAGCAAGCCCCAAGCAGTCAGAAAAACAAAAGCCTGGTCAAAATATCGAATACCACAAAAACTCATTTAAATCCATTAGATTAGCCATCAACAGATACCTACAAGACTTAGGACGTAACATAAGGAAATAAGCCCTCCATCTGATTTACCAAAAAATTCTTCTTACCTTTTTGATACAGAAAATCCAATCACACTTCGCTTCAGAACATGGTTCATATTTTTTATCCAATTTGTCACACGTGGATTAGAATTCCACCATCAGTTGAAACGGGACTCTTGTGTTTTCAAAACAGATGAAAATGGCAATGAATATGTCACTTTATCCCACGAAACAAAACAAAAAAACTGGCAAGGTAGTATTGACTCCACAGAAAACCCAAAAGAAAAGCGTACGTATGATGTGCCTAGCGCCGGAGAAAAATGTCCATTAAAGACACTTAAACTCTTCTTATCAAAAACCGACCCAAATACAGAGTTCCTGTTTAACCGGTGCATTAAACCTGCGTTCTCTTCCCCGGAAACAGTAAAAATTTAGTATGACAACGTGCCTCTTATGCCTTACCAATTTTTCCGATTGATGGCTGAGTTTTCAAAGCATTCTAATTGCTCCCGAAGATATACAGCCCACTGTTTACGAGCTACAGCTATTCAGGGCATGAATGATGCGGGGTATAAAATCAGATATATAATGTATATGAGCGGACATAAGAGTGAGGCCTCTGTTAAAAGTTATAACGGAGATTGTTCCACCATCCAAAAGAAAAACATGAGCTACACACTTACCAGACCTGCCGTTTCTACGTGTATTTCTGGATCGGAGGCCCAGGACCAAGGCCCGTCAGCTGATCACATGCTATCTCGTGTTCCAATTTCCGCTTCATCATCCAATCCTGGTGTAGTTTCCCTTCAATCCTAAAACATTTCTTCAGCAGGATTCATGGCAAACTCCACACATAATAGCTGCGTTTTTAATTCTGAAAAAACCCTCTCACAGTCACATGTTGTCGATGAACATCCAATATGTCTGCCATCCCCTTCAGCTGCTCGTCAGCCGTTGCTAAGCATATTCATGCGCGTTGTTGCAATTTACAAAATTCCGAAGAAATCTTTTAAGGACCTATTTTTTAAATGCTGCCTGCCATGATGAGTGTGACTTTGATTTATTTGATTGTGTCGTCAAATATTTTACCTACTAGTATTAAAAAAAAAAAAAAAATCCGCGCATTTTTTGACCGGCCCTCCTATAACGGTCCGTTTCTGATTAAAACTATAAAATTGTGTGCTCAATTGTTATATTTTAAAAACAATGAAATTCGTTTTTAATGAACAGTAATGCGATACATTTTTTCATTTTGAATTTCGATTACATAATTTTTCTTATAATATTAAAACAAATATGATGCCACTGTACTTTAGTCTTGTTCCTTTTTCTTCTTAAATGCAATATGATGCTTTGTTTTTGTTCAATTAATTATGAAAAGTAAAGTTGCTTTTACATTATAATGATAACAAAAAATAAACCTTACAAATACTTAAACCCATTGACGTCACTTGAAACTACTCGTTTTGCTTCTGTTCTATTTGTTAACAAACTTTTCATAAGTTGTTCATAGATTTTTATGATAGAAAAATAAACCATACAAATACTTAAATCACTCGACGCCACTGTGGCAACGCACTTTGAAAAAAATTACGCACTTTGAAAAATTTTTTCAAAGTGCGTTAAAATTGGGACCAAATCAACGCACTTTGAAAAAATTTTTCAAAGTGCGTTAAATTTGGGACCAAGTTAACCCACTTTGAAAAAATTTTTCAAAGTGCGTTATGAATGTACATCAACATTTTTTAGCATCGAGACACTTAACGCACTTTGAAAAAATATGTATAAATTACAAATTCTGGAATTTAATTTCAAATTTGTTTATAGTATGATGATTTGCTAACACTAGTAAATCGAATTTACCGTCTTTAAGAACGGGGATGGAGACTGGGGTGGGGGTTAACCACAGATACAGGTCAATTACCAGTACATCATTTAATTGATTACAGGAAGAAGGTCCACTACCCCTAATTTTTCCTTCCAAAACATGTTATTCAGCAACTTGGAGTAAACTTGGAGTAAACGTTTAAGACTGGAAAAAGAAATATGCATTGTTGCAAATTAAGTACAGTGATATTGAAAAGAAACGAACTGGCCAAACAGTAATTTCTCCAATGGTATGCTAAAGAATGTGTCTTTTCAATGCAAATTCTAATAACTCAAATAAATCACTTCATTATAAAAAAAATACATTGACAAACATTGAATTATTATAAACTTAAAAAAAGGCATTAGGGTGTGGGTTTTTTTTTCTCGCACTCATCTTCTAAAAGATCATTGTTTTTGATAAACATAACTAACGTATCCTTTTTTCACATAATTTTTGTTTACAAGCACATACAATTGAAGCCAGTTGAAATATGTTATTAATTGATCTCCATTATCAATATATATAAATCATTATCAATATATATAATCATTTTCGTTTCCGGCAGAGCCCAATGTACCAGATAAGAAGTAAATGTTGACATAAACTGCATCGCTTAGAAATTGCCCTTTCCTTTTTTGTGTATGCATTGGATAATTCAAATTTCCCGACTTGTTCGTTATGTGTGAATTGTCTAACTACATAAGCTTATATATGAGAAAAGAAAAAAAATTCGAATCAAGAAACTGTTTATCAAGTTAGCTTAGAATGCATTGGGTTCTTTTTTAAATATATCCCATTGAGCTAAACAAGGTTAAAACAATCATTTATTGTATATAAAAGTATCAATTATTTCGACCAAACCCTGAACAATTTTTTTCAAAGTGCGTTAATATTGACGATATCAACGCACTTTGAAAAAAAAATATTTTTTTTCAAAGTGCGTTGACTTGGTCCCAAAATTAACGCACTTTGAAAATTTTTTTCAAAGTGCGTCATTTTTCAAAGTGCGTTGTAACACGCCACTTAACACTACTCGTAATTCTGAACAAAGCCAATCAACCGATTTGGAGTTCTATTACACATAATTAATTTAGACCGATCTTTTTTACAAAAGTGTGTCAACGATGTACCTTCCAATTTATGCTATGATATATTCAAACGATCTGTTTCCGTCCATAATACTTAATTAAATGAATTTGAAATGTACAATAAATTTTATATGTACAAAATAATTTTGCTAATAATTGTTAAATAGTTAAAAAGCCCAAAATATTATTATCACTATCATTCCCATTTTTTAACCAGAAATTTTGTTCTTAATAAAAGATCCAACAGCATTATCTAAAGAGAGAGTGAAAGCGAGAGAAAAATAGAATTTTAGTACAATGAACTTACCAGAGTCACACCTTAACAGTAAACTAAACTCTAACATACGTTCCCTAATCCTCGTGATCTCCTTAAGGAACAGCGAGGTCCATATTCATCAACAGACAATCGTTGTATGTTGTTTTTCGACGTTTTCTTGTTTGTTAGACGTCTGTTAGCATTGGTGTGACTAAACCATAACGGACATCAACGGACGTCAATGGATGCAGACTGGTCAAGTATATGTAAGGATCCCAATGAGTACACGAAAGGCTCAAAATGAGGTCCGTTAAAAAGCATTTGTTTTGTTTTGTTTTTAGTTTTATTTTTTTATCTCTATTTTAATTCCATATAAGTGTGTGCAATCTGATTATTCAGATTACAAACCACCTGTTACTATCACTCTCTAGAGTAAAAGAACAACTGCATATAAAATGATAACTTAATACTTTAAAGACTTTATATCAGAATAAATGTAGCGGGATTACTGTCTGTTACGTTTCACGAAATAAATATCTGCTTTTCAATTTTGTGTTAACTGAAATGAAATGTCTAGAATTGTACGTTTAAACTTTCAATTACGTTTTAATGACATTAACGTTAGATCATAACTACATAACTAAAAGTTCTACTGAAACTGGTTAAAGTACAAACATTATACTATTGATTGTTGATGTTCAAGGATCACCGTGTAATTATGTCAAGTGATTGGTCTGTCTGTGCCGGTCTAAAGCAGAATAATGGTCATTATTCTTCTTTACACCGGATCATAAAGAAATCGCTGATTTTTGTACGTCAATTTCTTTGTATAGACTAGATCGCATTGAGTTATTAGATTGAGAATGTTGAATGTCCGTGTGTATAAAATGGGGATGCGGGAATCACAGCTCTCCAGTAGTCATCTGTAAGCTGTATTTCTGCCTCTTCTTTTTAATGCAGGTAAGATAAGATAAATATACTTGCGTCCATTACCATTCCTTAGAGGTAAAGTATATTGATTAAGGGGTTCAACTTATAATTTATTTTCAAAGAATTGTTTTTTAAATATTTGTTTTGACTTAATTTCATTCATTCATTTTACCATTTATTGTTAGAATGTAAAATAATGAAAATGTAATAAACTGAATAAAAGTAGTCAACTGGAAGCTGTCTTTCTGTCTCATTTTTGATACAGATTGGGATACGGGCTACCCTCCATGTAAAAAAAAACCTCCCAGTTAAAACACCTTGGCAAGGACAACAAGCATGTTGAGATATTTGAGATCCCAAGATAGAGATCTTAATACCATATTAAAAAAAATATATAAATCATAGTTCACCTAATGCAAAAATGCAACTTGTATTTGACGTTTTCGTATTTAAATAACAGCGATGTCGACAATTATAAGTGAAGCAGGTTTAATGACATAACCAGTATCATGCACATTCTTACCTATTAACGCAACGCAGTACAAGTAAGGCTACACATCGCTTTGATATGCAAATGAAGAGATAATCAGATTTGACGTCATAATTTATACCCCGCCTTCATTTTTCCATATATGACAAATATACAAACAACAGCAGTTTTAGCAAAAAATACGGTTGATTTAATACTAAATGAGACAAATATAACTACGATTCACTCATACGTGTATCTAACAATAAGCAACAACGAGAATATACGAAGAATTTCCATAACACGTCTGTCGTATGGGTGTGAATCTGCGTCTCGAAAGCGCTCGTCAGACTGTATTTGATGTGAACACGTGTAGATGGTGTTCCCGATGATAGCGATCTTTTGATGTTTCATCAGGTATGTAAAATAGGTATACAGTGAATTTATAATGAATCAGATAACTTAGTAATTATTTTATTGTGTTGTATACAATGAATGAATTTCTGATGAATTTATTGTGTTGTTTCAATCAAAACACGCGAAGAGACTGCATTGTTTACATCTATGCATGTGTGACTGTAGGTACAGAATAAGTCCGATTTTTGTTGATCATTTTAACAGGAACCAATCGACACGATCGAATCAGTTCGCAGCAAATGTACTGACTATCTAAGTTTTATAATACACTTGGTTTTAGTGGGTTTTTTTCTAAATTTGTAAGTAACAGATTAAGACTGTGCGAAAAGAGCTGATTTGATTTTCTGAAAATCAGATGACCCGTTGATGATCAGCTGACCAATAACAAATGTTTGCTCTGTCGAAAATTTTTCTATGACAGATTTAATATTTTTTGGTGGGTACTTAAGCAACACAATGATATTTTAATCAAAGTAAAACCTAATTTCCAATTGATATCAGATGTATATGTAATATTTAGTATATTTATTAGAAATTATGTTTACTAGGATATCAGTCAGAACATAATTACTTTATCAACTTGTTGTTTATTGGTCAAACAGAATTATGGATTCAAATTTATATGGTTTATATGGTATAATTGATAAAAATAAGCGAAACAATAAACAAATAACTGTAGCTTCATCTGATTACTCTAAATCAGGACTCTTTATGAACATTGTGAATGCTGGTCCAGTTACATGCGTCTTGTTTAGAATGTTTATGTGTAACTTTCAAATAATTAAGTTTTAGTGCTGGTCATTTTACCAATCCATGCTAAATAGATCTGTAACAGAATGTTCAAATTACTGTTGACATGTACTAGGCCTATGCAAGTAAATGTCTATAACTTCCCTAAATTACATTTTGTAAGAGGCTGGAAGAAATTGTAAGTAATGTAAATAACATACTACAAGTACAATAATTAATCATTAATCTGATAAATACTTAATATGTTTGTTTTCAATGAGACAGTTCGATTAGAAAAAAAAAATCTCTATGTATAAATGGTTTCATGTCTTGAAAATCAAATGATTAAAAAAAAGTAGGTGAATTAACAATACAATTGAAATAGAACATGATGTACCACAAATTTCTCACCATCATATAAACATGGTATGACTTTACTGTAACTGCACCAGCATTAGTAATCTTGTATACCTACATAAATCGGTGATGGCCAATTAATAGTTAATTAAATATCAAAGAATTTGAAATTTTGAAATAACTATCTTTCTAATATAAAGAGAGAGAGAGAGAGAGAGAGAGAGAAAGAGAGAGAGAGAGAGAGAGAGAGAAAGAGAGTCTTATTAGCACACTTTTAAGATTATGTCGAGTAAAATAAAGGGGTCCAAAGAATCTTTTACATATAAGGGAAGGAATGTTCATCATTTCAAATCAATTTCAACTAAACAAAATAAACTGTTTATATTATATTAAGATATTTGTTAGATTGTACAAAATAATTCTTCCATTTCAATCTTTTTATCATTTTGATTACCTTTACATGTTAAACACACTGATAAATATGAATTATATGATGGTGATTTTCATTTCAGTTGTGTTATTGGTTAGCCATGCACTTTTCTCAGGAATACAACTGAAGATGGAAATGATGAAAATCACAACCTGGACTTTAGGAACAGGAAGACTGTTTTTGGAGAGAGAAGAAGAACTAAGAAGTCAAACAATAAACACATTGACATCATATGATACATATACTTGTATCTAATAAAATAAAATAAAAGAAATTGTTGAGTGTACATATGCATGTGTCAAGTTTAAATGTTATCACAGAAAATGTTGTCATTTAATATTCAATCCTTTAGAAATTCTTAAATGAATAAAACAAAAGGAATCGAGTATATTAATTATCTTTTTACTTCATAATTTTGTTCATAAAAGTGGAGGAGAACAGACATTTACTTAAATCAGCTACATCGAATTGTATATTAAATTGCTTTATGCTGGTTGCAAACATACATATTAAGTGTGTAAAGAAGAGGGGAAGAGGGTCTTCATCGTCTCACATAGGAAAGTTCAGAATGATTTAAAATTGATATATTGATGTGAACAAAAAATGACTTTGGATCCCCTTTGCACGAATTACAAAATTGTTCTTTCTTCTTAATGAAAAATATGCAATCTATAGTATTAATTTGTGAAAGTGAATATATGTAGCCCCCCAAAAAAGAGTAATCTCTTATTCATTCTTGCATGAGTTGAATGAAAGTAAATGTGGATTTTAATGAGAGTTGAAAATAGTGTAAATGTGTAGTGCATGATGTTTATTAAATTGCTTATGGGGAAGGGTCAATTCTTATACATGCGCAGATCTATAGTCCAAAATTCTTACTTATTAAATACACATAGTAAAATGCATAAGACCACCGCCACCGGCAAATAAAGTTATTCCCCCTCCCCGATTTTGTTTATAGATCCGCGCAGGTTATAGAATATGCAGTCAAATTGGGCAAAGAAATGCAACTGACGTTAATTATTCTCAAAACGAAAAAAATGCCATCTAATTAATAGAAGACTATAATACTCCATGCATACGGTAACTTAATAAAAATAATGCATAAATATTTTTGTTTACATCTATAATTACGACAGAGGAAATGGGGGCAATTCATCGTAACCATCTTGTCTCTTTTAAAATAAATAAAACAGAAGTAATGTGTTCAATTAACCATTCACGTAATGTAGTGATAAAATATATCTTAAAAAGAATTAGGATTAGGTGATTAGAAGAGTTATTGCTTTAAAGAGTTATCTCTCCTTTTGGGATCACTTGTGCATTTAAAATGTGTATTGATTTGAGAGACCTTCCTGATTGACAAAATAAATGCAAAAAGACAAGGGCAATGTGGCTATATATATTATTAAACTATGATTTTCTTCCTTTTGAATAAGTAGGCATATTACTTACTCCAAACTTTTTTTGCCTTGCCCTCGTCTTTTTTTTTTGTCAAATTAGCATAGTCGTCTTTTGTCTAAAAGATGCCCACGTGACACTGAAAAGTCACGCGACAGTCAAATTAAGACATGGTCAAGTTTAGGTGGCCCATTTTTTTTGCACAAACACCCAAAAATAGTTTAGAAAAATTCGGCATGCAGAAAAAATAAAGCTAAAACAAAACGACCTCCTTTTACTGCTGTTTGAAAGCAAAATGTTGCCTTAACTGTCCTGCGAATTCAAAACATGTTCATAATCTTAAGGCAACAAAGACAAATTTCATTATACTCAAATCAATTTATAAATACAAATACTAATACTTTATTGGCACAAACACAATTACAATGATTGGCAAAGGTCCAATGAATATATAAGAACATCATTGTATGTTTACAATAACTGCATGTACAGTATAAAGAAAAGATTAAAAGTCAATTCGTAATGAAAATGGTCAATGTGAAGTATTGACATTTTTTTTTTAGCAATAAACAAGTTTCAAAGTTTTCATTCAATCTTTATGATTTAATTTAATTATCACGTTGCTCTACGTTAGCATGACATCGTCATTATCGAACGCCGGCAAGCCGAAAAGAAATTAGTTGAACAGTTCCATCACTTAATGTTTGTTGAAATAATTATATAAATGCGTGTTGGTCACGTAGTCAAATCGGAATGACTTTATGGTAGGTTTGATCAGGTATCAAATAGTACCGTACATGTAAATGTACAAAATATCATCGGAGGTTGATGGATATGATAAACAAAAAACCAAAAAAATAATAGCTGGGCTACCATGGTGCAGTCAAGAGGTTTATTAAATTATGTTTGTTGGTTATATGATTATTTATATCGATACGATCCAGTAAAATGGTACCAGTAAAAATGTATAATTCCTTTAATATCTAGTTGTTTTACAGTTTCAATACAGTAAACTGTTCAATTGTATCATTTATATACCAAAGTGTGGCAATCGTCCAGCTAACAAAATATAAAAAGTGTAGGAACTGATTCTAACTCTTTCATAGTATATATATATATATAATCATCATCATCAGTTGGCGATGAAAAGACCAGATGGATAGCACATGACGTTTTATTATTTGGGGAAAATTAATATTTGTGCATTGAGTTGAACCAATCATTTGTTTATTGTGTTAGGCGTTTGTTCTTAAAAGAAATACATGTATAAGAAATGAAATAGGTGAAGCTGTGTTTTCCGACAGCATATTTTTGTACTGATTCAATTAATACAGGAAATAATAATTTACACGACTTCCAGACAGCTTTCCGATATACTTATCTCTTCATCCAAGTTCACACATTACAATTACAACGCCCTCAAATATTTTAATGACTAATTTGTAATTCGTCTATCCCTTTCCTGTGGTTTTCCAATGAAAGTCCTGTGACGGAGGACTATAAAGCGATCGATTCTGTTATTTTCTTTTCAATTTAGGATTGTCGTTCACGATGAAACATCAGACATTTTTTCTAGTGTCCTTACTTGGGGTGTTACTGATTCTACAACAAGTGGAGGGAGTTTTGGGTAATGAAGCAATTCAATCTAACGGTAATATATTATTGTCAGTCTAATCTAATTTAAATTATGAACCTAACTTTATTCCTTAAGTTTTCCTTTAAAAATAACCATCGTCTCTCAATCAGGAATACAATTTTTCATAGGTAGATTAAGATAGATGAAATACGTTAATTCATTTTTTGTTTCATCAAGACTGTGGCGAAATATTATTAAGAAATATTTACACCTACCGAGTATGAGTCCCTCTATTTGTTACGAAAATCGATTGAAATTCATAGCTCTGTAGAAACTGACAGGACTGAAATCTACAGGTCCCGTTTATCGGTTGGTCGAAACCTTCATCAACCTAAAAAAAAATCACGAACTGCACGAAATAATGATGATGTCAGTCTCAAATTCCCATGGGGACGATTTGTCTGTTTCTTTTAGCTAACATACTGATGTACACTAACAGTAATTTCATTTCCGGAAAAGGACTATGTGCGGTATTATGCATTTTTTGCCCATAAAATTAAAGTTTTATAAAGAGCTTTAAAAAAAAGGTGGAAGATAATTAAAATCATATTGAAAATAAGGGTATAAAAGGTAATTACCACAGTGACGTCATAATGTAGAAATGACGTCATGAGGATTGTCTTGTTTTGATAAATTGATGTTTTGTAGCAAAATATGGGTGTTTTCCGATGGTTTTTCGACAGGGAAACATCGAGCGCAGGCTTGCTCAAGTACCATTTTTTTAGTATAATGTGTATAATTATCAGAAGAAAAACATATATTAAAATCGTACTTGAGCAGACCTGCGCTCTATACTTCCGAATGCAAAATATAAAGCAAAAATTAGAATATTTTCATTTGTTTGCAAATTTGCGGGAATTAGGTCATTTAGGGGACGTCATAGATAAACAGCGAATGAGCAATGATGACTAAAATCAAGATTAAAGTGATAGGCATCCTCTGTACAATGATTTATGAAAATTTGATTTTTATACGATACTATTTAAAAACTGGTTAAAATTTGGGGCAGATATTTAACATACCGCACATAGTCCTTTACATAACTCGCTATCGCGGGTTATACATTTTTCTGCAATGTCGCTACCTTCATATCCCGCATGAATCACCAAAGAAAGCATTTTATTGTTTAATTAAAGTACGAGTTTTCGTAAATATTGCAGAGCAACCTCTGAAGTCCAGATAGTTGTTTTGAAAAATAAAAGTCGAGGCGTTAGCCGAGGTTTTTAAATTAAAAAAAGAGGTTATTTTAAATGCATTCACGAAAGCATTAAATTTTTTGTTCTAATATTCATATTTTTAACTGCTCAGAACTTCCTCAGATTGTTTTTCCTATAGAGAGACTGAGGTCATTTAGATGGCTGCTCCGTGTAACCCCAAATGTTTTGTTCGTAATAGTTTACATGTGCGACGATCACAGGCTAGTGATCAGAATGATCACATTCCTTAAAATTTTAAGAGTACTTCAATACGATTATATATACTACAATTTATTTATTTTATGAAGAAACACGAAGTGGAAATGTGTTAGAAGGTCATCTAAACAGTCACATTGGGCTCTTCGAAATAAACATTTAAGGCAATGCACACTTCTTTTTGACAAACTAAGACGTTAAATTGAAATGGTTTCATTTTTTTACGTTCTGAGATAATACTTTAATAATAAGTGCAATTCTGATATTTATCTCTGATCTGATAATATACTGATGACGTTTGAGGTACATTGTATATTGGAGAATAGTAGCCGCGGCTTCTTTTTAACTTTGGTAATAAATATAGTGGAATGTTCAATCAGTTTGAAATAATATCTTTAACATTTGCTATAGCTACATATTCTTATTACCTTATTCAGATGGAGTATTTTTGCAAACGCATGGATTTTTTTGGTTCTGGGCACGTGATTTATAGAATGTCTTACAGGTACCTTATAATATTTTTATCCATAACCCAATACTAGTAGATGATATGAATTGTATGGGTTTAAAATATAAATATATACCATGCAGAAACGGGAAATAACATTTTTCTTCTCTTGTTTCTGCAATAACATTATATATTGATGTACATTTTAAGATATACCAACCAAACTATTAGTAGTCTTACATGTAGCGTCTAGTTCAACAAACAGCAATAAATGTATATTATGAAATTCTTTTTAAAGTTTTTGTAATATGACATATAGATGGATTTCCGCATCATTTTGATTATTTTTTAATTCTTTCAGATGGCTCCAGATTTAAAATAAGATATCCAATGATTAGACATAATGGTATGTCTGGAGTTGATGGAGCGATTCGCCGAACACCACGACCGAGACCTGTAAGAAGGCCCTGAAAGCTTTACAGTGGCTTTAAATATACGGACGTTCGAATTGCCCATTTATCATTATCCATTATATAATGGGCACATTTAAAAAATATAACGTATAACCACAATGCTCTGCACTACAATGTTACCACAAAACCTCATGAGATCGATGGCCATTGAACATCTCTATCAACAAGATGATTCAGACAATAAAATCCGTTTTCTGTGAAACCCTGATGTACATAAAAATCCTACACATGTGATGTAATAAAGAAGGAAATATTTGTTATAAACTAACCAATATATTTTCATTTTTTCTTAGATTTCAGTTTTCTTATATGTTCTATAATGCAT
>WFKH01011926.1:64925980-64936320 GCA_016163765.1 Magallana hongkongensis
TTTGAGATGGTTGACAGTTTGTTATTGTCATTTTTCACCCAACTGAAACTGTAAAAATAATCCCTAAAATTGCAATCCACAAATAGTAGCCCCCCAGAATTAACGATTTTTCAGCAATCATGATTAATTAATGCTATAGGTTTCCTGTGGTATTTTAAATGCACAGCAAGAAATCTACTCAAATAGCTTCACGTGAGTTTAAGAGAATGAAAGGTATACTAACTCAGAACTTATTCATTATTTTTGACAGATTGTGAGATGTTCAGTCACCCTTTTTTGTGCATAAAAAAAGCTAAAGTGTAATGCAATTAACATGCTGTGAAATTTTGTTGTGTTTGCTTATTTTTTTCCATGTAGTCCTTGGTGAAATGCAATACTATCTTTTTTAATACAAATCAACGTTAAATGTTAACCAGTTAAAAGTTGTAATTGCATTTGAAAGATAATTGTGGTTAGAGGCTTACTTGGTTTTTTTCGATGTTATTTAAGATTCGTATGTGTATCTTAATAAAGTATAACTTTCTCGTGCTGTTTAGACGGATTTTTTGTTTTATGAAGAAATCATTGAAAGAGCTTTAAAAAAATCCCACCACGGTTGTGTTTATTTTTAAAATTAAAAAAAAACGATCGAAAGAATACACGTTGATGTACAGTAGTACGCACTGTCTAGAAACATAAGACATGCAATCCGTTTTGACTTGAATGTAGCATATTCTGACTGAGAGTATTCTTTTCCACACATTTAATTAAAATGGCTCCCTTATTGTGATTAGAAATATTATTTTGGTGTTTTTTTTTTCTTACAAATATTACTTGACACAATATGAAACTTCCTTCTTGAAATTACATAATAACATGAAAAACACTTTAATCCAGCGAAAAGACCTGAAGTGCACGACCACTTCCAGCTCTTATCCATGTAGGCCATTTACAAAATGCAATTTCCGTATCGTTATCATTTCACTAATGTCGTTTATATCACGCTGTTCTGTCACGTAAGGACGCCCTAGTCAAGTCTTGTACAGAATGTTTAACCTCTGACATACATTAACAACAACTCCCTGGATGATTGTCAATGTATATTTATGTATGTGTGGTAAAATACTGAAATATAAACAAAGGATACAATGAAACACTTTGAATTTCTTACAAAATAAATTTAAATACTGTTATTAAGTGATACTTGAGATTGTTACATGTACACATAAAACTGATTATGACTACTGAAAAGGGTATAAACATGTCGAAATCATCCTTTTACAGAATAATAAACAAGTTTTAAATCATAACTTACTCTGTGGTAGGCTACACTTGAGAACAAAAACGGTGAGCGATGTTCAACCGCATAAACAAATGGTGGGCTTCGTATGAGAATTTTACCCCAAAACACAAGAGTTCTAACATGAAAAATCAATAAATAGGAAAGATAACTCTAACAATGGACGGAACACACGCATACGAAAATTCCTGAATATTTTTGCACGAACACCACATTCATCAATGAATTGTCTCTGTCACTTTCTAAAAAAACGAAGAAGAAAAAAAGTTAAAAAAAAAAATTAAAAAAGGTACGGCTCATTTTTCTTATTTGTTTTCCTGTTTGTTTATTATTTTGTGTAAATATGATTGGCTTAAGTATAGGTTAATTTCAGCAGACAGTACCCTATCTGATAAACCATTTCTAAAGACGTATTTCTTTGACTTATTTCTTACGCTATCTAATGTAGATTAAAATACACACGATTCTTTTTTTAGAAATACCATATAACATTATGATCCATTAGAATATATTGATATATGACATGTTCAATGGGATCAAATTTATTTCCTATATAAAAATGAAACTATTCATTTTTGATTTAATATGTTTTCATTTTATTATTTTGGATACAGACTACATAATTTTATTTTTATATCAATACAGACATGAAATGCATTGTTTACTGGGTTTTCCCCCAAAAATCTACTTATCTGTTTTAAACTGCACATACGAGTTAGAAGTCAAGAAATTTTCTAAATTTCTCTTACATTTTAATGAATAATACACTAACCTTGCAAATATTTTAATTCAACGACATATCTTATTTCTACTCTAGTTTTTTTTTTAGAACCAATTAACCGACTAGCAATTTTACTCCACGAACTTGAAATAGCCCGAACCTTTGAAGAATTGAAAAAAAAATGTGTCAAGAATGTGCATGTGTAACCGAAGCTTTTGTGAAAAACAAGTTGTTTTCATCCATATGACTTTAATTTGTGACATAGATATAAGCCCTTAAAATTCTGAGATATAAAATTCCACTCAGAGTTATTTTTGGAAACATCAATTCTGTTTTTCAAAACCGTTTATTTTTTTTTTGAGAAAGAAATAGAAAGGGACAGATATGAAAAGTTAACAATAGTCAATGTACCCATCACTGCGCAAGATATTTATTTGCTACCATAATTTAAAAGTGTCTTTTCAAAATTTGAAGTGCTCAAAACTTCTCCCGGGCAGAACGGATTTCGTCTGACTTTATCGGACTTTACCGGACATTACCGGAGTTTACCGGGCATCGAAAGTATTGGTCAAAAAAAAAAAAGAAGACGAACGGATTTTGCCATTCGTAAAATGAAATTTACAGTAGGCTGAAAATGTGGTGTTGAGCTTTAGATCTTCAAGCAACAGTATACACATGAACTATACATAATAATATAGATGGTGAAGAAACAAAACATTGCAGAGTTTAAAAATATGGTATTTCTGAGAAACACATTGTAACAATTTCAGTGAAGAAAGTTATTATCATTTTTATTTTTTTTTATTTTAAAGCGCTTTTTGATAAGGTAACCGATTCATTTAAATCGTATAACAAAAAATAATTATACAATGTATCGCGTGCTTGTCTTGTTATTTTGCATGACGTTTCATTAAAGGCATGTAAAAGAAACGTACAATGCCTCTTGAGATCATAAGATTTGATTTGTATTATCATTAAACTTATTAATGAATGAAAGAAATAAATGAATGAAATGAATGAAAGGACGTATTTTATTTTAATATAGCTAGCCTATTTTGGTAAACACTCCTGTGCCTTTAAAGCATTACGGTCTTTCTTGACTTTTTAGAAAGGTGGGTATATTTATTGCAATAACTATACACGTTGTATCGTATGCAACAATGTTTACTCAATAAACCTGTTCTTAAATTTGCTACGTATCCTCTATAAAATAAAATAAAGTTTGGTAATTTTTAAAGCACGTTAAATAGTGTTTCAACCTATACTTTTTTTCAACGACCATTTATATTGCTGAATTTCCTTTCTGTGTTTACATAAAAATTAATACTAAACGTATTTTGGACGGAGTCCCCTTGCTATGAATATTCTATGAAAGACAAGCAAGAGAAACCCGGTGAGTCGGAGTACGTGATAAGCATTTATCATAAAGGAAGGACAGTCATGTTCATTGATGGTATTTAAAGGGGCATGGTCACGATTTTTGTCAAAATTATTTTTTCGATTTTAATGTTCATAATGCTTTAGTAAGGCATTTTAAATGGGCAACCAAAATTTGAGTGTCATTCGTTGAGTTATTAGCGAGTTACAGAGCTTACAATTCTTTTCAATGTAAACAAAGCTTTTGTTTACATTTTGATTGTTGAAGTGAATATTCCAGTAATAGACCTAAAATAAATGTTATAAACGTTCAGAACCGTTTATTTATGCCTTAAACGAATAAGAAGATAGAAATCAGCTTAAAAATGTACTTTGACTGGTACATGTATATTGAAACAATGTAACATTGTACGCAATAAAAATAGAAAATTAAAATTTGACCAAAATCGTCACCGTGCCCCCTTGAACTACATTCTACACCTGGTGGAGGGGATTTGAAAAATGGGCTAGCCCAGTATTAAAGTAAAAACGGGAAATAATAAATAATTATCTAAGTTTCAATTTCTGTTATTCATAATTTGAAATAATTTCTTTATTTGAAATAAAGGCTATAGGTTTTCATTTATTTTTGCTAAAGTTGAAACATATCTTTTTTTCAGTTTCCATTTAATTTTTTCTAGCCGCGTTAAACATTTCATTTTTATACTCACCATCAACTAAACCCATTCAAACACAAATATCATTGTTTGAATGCTCTTTGAGTTGTTGTTGTTTAATTTGTGTTTGTTGGTTGGTTTTTCATCAATTCAGAAGTTTTCCCGATGTGCCTCAGTTGCCACAGTCCTAATGTTTATATTAAACTTAATAAAGAATAAAGATACATTTCACTAGAAAGTTCTGCTTTGTTCGTGTTCATATCAATTTTTTTTTACAGATGATGAAAGAGGAGGCAGTATCTTCGACATAGGTCCCATTTGAAAGCCAGGCTGCAGGATCATAAAGCCATTTTAGACTTAAATCAAAATCTCAGTCAGTCATAAAATGCTTGTTTGTCATAATATGACGATTCAAATTCGTAAATATCAACTCTTTATCAAGACACTTTTATTAGCATTTCAATTTTGTCTGTTTTAAGTCAAGAGACATTGAGACAATGTACAGTGTTCGACTTAAGTTTGACTCATAATCCTGGAACTTGGACTGAGACCCGGGAATGCAGACTGTTTCTGATTGCAATTGTACAACAAACTGAGGTCATATTGCTGCGTCGATATGAAATGGACTTTTCTGACTGGAATCAATAAAGAATAAATTGATGTTTTGAATTCATGTATGTGATTTTTTGGATCGTTTTGTTTCAAGCGAGAAAAAAAGGGGGACCCCGAAAATCGCAATTGGTGTACTTTGATTTATTATTGCATGTTTACTAATTTGAAAATAGTGTCTTGGTTTAAAATATGATAAAAGCGCTATGCATTATCTAGGAACTGCACGCGTGTTTGATGTGCACGTGAAATGAGGCAAAGTATACCGTTTCAAGAAAGATAAATCGCATATTGCTACAAATCTTGCCAAAAAGCTCGATATCGTTGTCGAGTTCTATTTATTTATCTCTATTTTAATTCTATAGAAGTTTTTGCAATCTGATTTTTTTGATTGGAAAGCAACCGCGACCGTTACTGTCTTGACATGTATTCCCAAGTAGAAGTTGAGGAACAATTGCAAATAATATGGCAACTACATTAAGCCTTTATGTTAAAATAAAGGTAGCTTGCGGGAATATTGCACGTAATATTTCACATAATGAATCTCATTTATTTAATTAAATGTTTACTAAAATGTCTAGAACTGTAACTGAAGCGCAGAGTTATGACTTAAAGTCACATATCAGGTACGTTTTAAGTACATTTAAGTTGGATAATAACTGAAAATTCTACAGACATTGGTATGATTGTTTTGTTCAAGTAGAAATGTATAATTATATCCAGTGATTAGTCTGTCTGCATCAGGTTATAAGTAGATCGTTGAACTCAGGGTGTCAGTTCATTTGTATCGACTTGATTGAAAATGAAAATGGCGTATCATAAAAATATAATAAAATGATATAAAAGCAATTAACTGAAAACTGTCTTTTTGCCTCCTGTATCTATATATATTTGGGATACAGGCTATTTCACATGTAGATGACAACGTTTTCTTGTAAATTTTACTGCCACCGGCAAATTCAAAATTTACAACATGACAATATCATACTACGATCGCTGATTGCGGCCGTCACGTAACATAAATATGTTTTTGTGTTACGTGTATAACGTTCCGCTCAAACCACACTGACACTTTACAATTTCAAGTACCGACAAATTTCAGTACCGACCAGACCCAACCTAACACCAGAGCAGACCCCAACTAAACCCTGGGTATACTTTCTGGGTCTGGTCTGGGTCTGTTTTTTGAAAATTTGCGTCTGCTCGGGGTTTACTATGGATTTACTTGGGGTCTGCATTTGGGTCTACTTTACGCATTGAACTGTGAAGCAGATCCGCCTTTAATCTTACCGCCTGTAAGCCCCGCTCCTTGTATATTCCAAATACACATGCACAGACATTTGATCGTTTTTCAGTACAGATCGGACCGTCGGCACATGCGTTTACTATAATGGTGAAATGGAAGATGTAAATTAAATTACTCAAATTCCCCCTTGCAAGATAGATTGCCGCGAACGATTGAAAGTTTTAATTATAAATTTTGTAAAGTCGCCGATACACACGTGTTTATAATGTATTCCAAGCGCTTATTAGTATTTACATTTGCGAAACTTATCTTAAGCAAAAATATTTTTATTGTCAAATTCTCCGTTTGTTGTTTTAAAATCCAATCACAGGAAACGTGTTTATGTCGTATATAGTCTAACAATGTCAGCGAGTTTTCTGTGAAAATATTGTACATGCTACACATAAAACGACCTCTATCGGCAAAATAAAATCGAAGGTTGCCAGTAATGACATACAAAGCAAATGCAATTCAAAATTATCATGGTGGCGTCAAATGTTTTATTCACGTCGATATGACCCGACTGCACTTCATAAAATATATACTTTGTACAATTTAGGTGTTTTTTTAAAAGTTCATTATACTAAACTCGTTTACTAATTCATAGATATAGGAGATTGTAATAATCAATCAGTTAATAATAAATATACATGAGTAAAAGCTGATTCTAAACCTTTTACAGTGATAAATATGTAATTATTCTGATAAATAAGTATGAGAATATTTGTTCACAACGTTTTATTATTTACCTTTAGAAAAATAAGTACATGCATACGTACATGTAGATAAATGACTTTCCGTCTATTGAATCGAACCAATCATTCGTTTGCTCTTAAAACGGATAGGCAACTTTTTAAAAGAAGTGAAGTTATGTTTTCCGATAGAACAGTATATTCTTATACTGTTTCAATTAATACAGGAAATGACAATTTACACGACTCCCATACACCTTCCGAGATATCTCTATCCAAGTTCATTCATAAAAATTACAAAGCCTACAATTATTTCAACAATTTATAAACTCTCTTCTACCTCTTTCCTGGGGGTTTCCAATGAAAATCCCCAGACTGAGGGCTATAAAACGACAGAGTCTGTTCTTTCTTTTCATTATACCTCTGCCGTTTACAATGAAACCTCATACGCTTCTTGTTCTTGTGTCCTTGATTGGGATGTTACTGACACTTCAACATGTTGAGGGAGTTTTGGGCGATGGAGCAATTCAGTCTGTTGGTAATATTGCGTTTATTTCTTATTCTAACCTTATTTAGTTTCCAGACTTAACTGTAGTCATTAAGGCTGCCTTTTAAAATATGAATTGTCTCTCTAAGTCAATGATACCATTCCGCATTAGTACATAAAGATACTTTTTTACGCGGTAACAAGATATCTTTTTGAAGTAAAATCGAGTTTTTACAAAGTTGCAAAATAATCTCTGAACTCGAGATATGTTGTTTTAGAATAGTTTATGACATGCGAAAACATTTTTTGTGAAAAATAAAAGACATTCAGAAACAGAAAAGTATATTATCGGAAATTATATCATTCTCTTGTTTCTGAGATTCCACGAGTCTTTGTTGATGTACATTTTACAATATTCACATTCCACATAATTTTTGTTTGTAAAGCGTGTTGAAAGCTACGGCAGTTATGACACTGTAACACACACAGGGTACTCAAAGGTTAAGGTGACGAGTTTTATTATGACGTCACAAACGTTGAACGCCGTAAACTGCAACTTCATAAGCAAAAATCAAAGTTCACGCTTGTGGCTGTTATAGTGGCTCTTCCATTAATATGAACTTACCCTTAGGATAAAATAGGAATTTTAAAGTATAAATCACATTTGCAGACAAGGCAAAAAGTTTTTAAAAATGTAAATATATGCATTGAATCATTATTTTTTGAAAGATACAGTCTCATAACTGCAGCGGTGTGTGCATACAGATTTTCATAACGCGCTAACGAGCGTTACTCAATTTGTATGCACACACCGCTGCAGTTATGAGACTGTATCTTTCAAAAAATAATGATTCAATGCTTAACTATACCAACAAAACAATTGAAATTCATATATGTAGCGTCAAGCTAACGATCACTAATTGAAGTGTATGGGTTATATTTTAAGTTCTTTATAATAAAACGTACTAACGGATTTCATTTTCTATTATTCCAGATGGTCCTAGAGTTGAAATTAAAATTTCCATGATAAGACGTAATGGTATGTTTGGAGTTGATGGACTGCTTCTCCGCACACGACGGCCAAGACCATAGTGAAGTCACTGGAAGCTGTATAATGACTTTTAATGTCAATGATTAATAAACGACAGTTCAAATTGCCCATCATATATTACCTTTTGTATACTGGACACATTTTCGAAAGAATATTTTTTACCCCAAAGCTCTGAACTACAATGTTACCAAAAAACCTCATGAGATCGGTGGCCATTGAAGAACTCTATCAACAAGATGCTTCTGATAATGAAATCCGTTTCCTGTGAAATTTTGATGCACACAAAAATCCTACACATGTGATATAACGAAGTGGAACATTGCGGCTGCAAACTAACCCATATATTTCCAATTTTACTTAAATTTTAGTATCTTATAATTATGTTTTGTTTTACATAACCATGTCAAATTTAATTAAATTATATTCCAATCAAAATCTTTTTGGCAATAAAATGTGTCTGATATTTGTGATATACTTTAATTCTCTAATTTTTTTGACGCTATTGAATATGCCTTATTTATTCTAGTGCATACACCGGCACCTGACGTTACGTTTGCATATATTTACCCATAATAAAAATATATACCCTCTACCTAATAATACACAAGGTACACAATGCCGCCATCTTGGATTTAAATAAAACTGTCTCTTCAGCTGGAAGTTTTGCGTGAAACATAACGGTTAAATTATTATGCGATCCTCTACGTTTTCCGATCGGTCCTTCAACATTTAATTAAGTTTACAGCCAATTCAACCAAAACTGAGCGTTACACTTGTCATTACTGTAATTATAATCACCTTTCAATTTGCGTCTACTGCCTTAGATATGCGATTAATGTCTAAAGGTAGAACGGAAGTTGTCACCTTTATGTAAATGAGAATTTACTGTACTGTATGTCTGTGACAGTATTTCAAAATATATGCAATAAGCATTGACAAACCTTATCAGGTCATATTTAGGAAATTATGAGATGTGGTTTTCATTCCAAATCGCTCCAAGAAGATCAAATTCAATATCAACAGTGTTTTCTACTGTGAAGTATATTACATTTATGTGCGTATGTACATGTATCCTACATAAAACGTAAAAAAGGAAGCAATTGAAGATTATCATAGTTAATCTTTTTACTGGATTCTTAAACACATCAATTTATGAATAGTTTAGACATATTTATTTAAGGACGTTGGATCCTGCGATCATAAGTCTTTAAGTTTTTTTGTAAAGTATTTTTTTTAAAAATCTACATACATAGCTAAACCAAAATTCAAAGCAAACTTTTGGGGTCTATATGCTCCTTTCGGTGCTACAGTGTATTTAATATGACCTTTCTGCACTGAAAGTTCGAATTGCACATAAATCCCTTTTCCCTCAATAATTTTTAATCCGAATAAACCATGGCATCAAATACAAGTTTATAGTATCTAAAATTAATAAAATTAAAATAATCATAAAGAAAAAGTTTGCAATTTCTTCACCTAATTGATACTTTGACCTTTTTGCACTGATAAAATGCTGTTTGTATCCATTAACGATTCAACATGCAATACAATTATTTAAAAGTCTCAAACTTTTTCTCAAATTTTCATAGACTTGTCAAAAATATCATACAAATTCAGAAAATAAAACCAAAAGTATGGGTCTATGATGTAAATTTTGAGATATAGCATGAAATAAGCTAATTTTAGGCAAAAATTGGAGTTCATTTTTTCTTGACTTTTATGAAATATTAGTTAAATGTGCCAATATACGTCGATAGAAATATTGAAATATTGTTAAAATATGTTTTTTGAAACAACACGAAGATAACCCAATGCCTAAACTAGATGGAAATTTGGTCTGCACTGAAAATAATGAAGCTAAAACTATAGTACTCTAAAACAACTGAGTTATGAAAAATGTTCATTTTCTTCTTAAAAACCTTCCGCAACAAAATATAGTCCCTCACTTAACTCTGTAAATATGTAATTTTCCCTTAACTATTTTATTCAACATAGTTTATTTGGCATTGTAAAATAGGAATTTACAATTAAAATTAATATATGACACAGAATATCCAGACTAGAGGTGACCCAAAATGGCTACCCAAAATCAGAGGAACGAACCTCTTTAAATAAACTGACCATCACTATAATGTTAATAGTGAATGTATTTCCTGAATGTATTCCGATTATTTTAGGTAAAA
>WFKH01011926.1:64936330-64948281 GCA_016163765.1 Magallana hongkongensis
AATAGTGAATGTATTTCCTGAATGTATTCCGATTATTTTAGGTAAAAATATATGTTTCCATTAGGCACACATCTGTAGTAATCAACTATTTGAAAACATTTAAAGTGTTCACGTTGAAAAAAAATGAGTCTTGTATACGGTTTAAAAACAAACTAGAGTTGTCTTTTTGTTGACAAGATTAAAAAATCTGACGTAACAAATCAAGAAGCAGAACATGAAAGTGTTATGATTTCGAAGATGTGAATATACAGTTAGTGGCTGACTTTGGGTTTTGTACTGCCTGCTCATCCGGTAGCAGAAACCTTGAGGGATATACGTGGTCAGTCAGGTAGGTGAACAAAATCGTGGAATGTGAATTTTACCTTTTAAAATTTTAAGAGGGCTGGATGGTCGTTGCAATTTTTATGCTATATTTCGCTATTTGATACGAACAGCTCTGCGATAAAATTTATGGAAAATATTTTAGTTTTAAAGCAAATATAATTCGATTTTTTTCTTTGCTAAATAATACATTATAACCAAAAACATCATATTTTAAAGTTTAAGGCATATCTCAGGTAAACATTGTTGATCATTTAGCGTTCATGCATGCTATGTCATCATATGTCTATATTTTCATTTAACAATTCCAGAGAATGTCTTAACACTAATTTCATCAATGTTAATATCAAGTCGCTCAAGATTTTCCTTTTTTGTTAAAAAGCTAGCAACTCATAATGTTTGTTTTTGGGCAGTATACGACTACATGTTTGATTATTATTCTATAAATTGTGTCAAGCATTCGTATCACTCTGATAATATTGTATACTGAAATCAAGTAAAACATAATTTTTGTATGCTGATTTGTAATACAGGGTTAATCATTGGCATAGAAGACAATCAATATGAAAGAATAGGTGGTAGTGTTGAACCCCTGTTGAACCCCTCAATTCTCGTTTTCCCGGACGAAGAACAGAAAATAATAATCTCCAACGATTCTATAAGATACATTTTGTCGAGAAATAAACATGGAAATGCCTCAAATGCATTTTATTAATAAGCTTTTAGAAATCGAAGATGGTAAATGTAAATACCTTAGCTTATTTGTTTCTCTGTTTGTTTGCATTTTTGGTTTGATCATCAATCGATTTTTTGAATTGTATTTAAGGAGGCCGACTTTAGTTTGCATTGCGCATGTTTTTTGCGCATTCTAATATAATACAGTTGATTTATACTTCTTATGAAATTTTTTCGATATCATTTATAAAATTGAACACAATAAACAAAATACAGATAAAAATATTTAGATTTTTTAAGGAAATTTTTATTTTTATAGCTATTGTAGTATTTTTTTAAACTGCTTTGATGTGCGGAAAATGACAGTTTCCTATATATTCCTATAGTAAATGTACCTCTATTTTGAGATGGTCCCTAAAAAGAACCAGGCGGTCGATTTTCATGAACCTTCGCAAATAAACTCGAGTTGGCTTAAATAACATATGGTTAAAAAAATAAAGAGTTTTGCTATTGTAGTTCTTCCGCAAAAAACCCAAATCGGCCTCCTTAATTTAAAATGAGTACTCTCATAAACCGTGTTGAATATATTGATTTTATTCATTTTTTTTTTTTTTTTTTTTAATTGAACTTTTACATACTCACATACCATAATATAAGTATTGCACATAGACACTATATATATATATATATGTTGCAATGTATACATATACATTTATAGTATTTGGTTGATAGATATATTCAATATTTTAATATTAAGTATATGTACATATATGTATTACTTCTCAGAATAGTTACAATATAATTTGAACAAGTTGTGGTATATAAATATATGTGAAAATGGTTTTCTTTTTAGGAAAAAAAAAGAAAAGGAAAAATTCAAAGATACAGAACAAAAAAATAATAATAATAAGAAACAGGGACATTAAGGAGAGAGTATAGATGGTGGTGAATGTTCCAAAATATAAAAAAATATATCTTTCCAATAAATATCAAACAAATGATAATTACAGTTTTTCAGAAGCAAAAGTTTTTCAATAAACAGTTTTCTGGTTATAGATTTCTTAATGCTTTTTACATTTAGCCTTGATGTTTTCATTTTAGTTTGCAGAATTCATTGTTTTGTGAAAAGAATGATTAATTTTTCCAACCTATGAATATCTCTATTATCAAATTTTCCAAAAAGGATTGAATTTTTATCAAAATTTGTTTGTAAACCAAAGATATCTGTCATCCATTTCTCCAAATCAATCCAAATTTCTTTTACTAAATAACAGTCAACAAAAATATGTTCTATTGTCTCAGGGGTCTGTTGACAGAAGTAACACAGTGGAGAATTTACTATCCCTACTCTATGTAAATAATAATTGATTGGCAAGATCCTATGTAATAGTTGGTATTGAAACCACAGTAATTTTGAATCCTTTGTGCACGTAAAGGGCAGACTATAAATTTTCCTCCATTGTTTTTGAGTTAATTCGATCTCTGACATCCATTTTTTTCTGATTTTGGATAAGTTCTTTTCTTTGATATCAAGAGCTTGAACATGTCACTACAACCCTTCTTAGATCTACAAAATAGTTCTACTGAATTTGGGTAACCAATATTACAATTCTTAGTAAACTGTATATTTAATACTTTCACATAATTTTGTAATGCTTTTGTTAGACCGAGATATTGAACAAAATTTGTTTTTAAATTGCATCTGTTTTTCAACTGATTATAACTAAACATCTGATTGTCATTTTCATACATATCCCTTATATATATAAAACCTAAGTTAAATAAATCCTTCAAGAAAACTGATTTATTGTCGATTTTAATATTTGGATTATACCATATGTGTTCATTAAACAGTCTATCACAATTTCCTTTTTGCACATCAGTAATTGTTCTCCAACATTGCAATACATCTTTCCAAAATCTATTGTTTGAATTTTTCATAATTATATTAGTAAAATCAATACCAAATTGTATCAATGTTTGCATATTATGTCCAAAATAAGCTTTAAACAAGTTTGTCCATTTTGAATTTGAAAATATAAGCCTTCTAATCCAACATGATTTAAGTGCTATCATAAAGTTTTCGAAATCTATCATTTTTAATCCGGCGTTCTCATATCCTTGAATAAGAGTGCTTCTCTTAATTTTGTCTGGCTTTTCGTTCCAAATAAAGTTAAAAAGGTTTCTTTCAAAACTTCTAATAAATTCTAATGTTGGGTTTGGTAGAGTTAAAATTAAATGATTAATTTTTGGGACTATAAGTGTTTTAATAACTGTTATTTTGCCTATCGGTGTAAGATTTCTAGAATTCCATCTGGTTAAGAGTTTATCTATCTTTTCCATTACTGATTTATAATTTATATCTATCATCTCTTCCAGATTTACTGAAAAACTTATGCCTAAAAGATTAAACCTTGTGTGAAATTCAGTAAATTTCCATCTAGAGTGATGATAAACTTTTTTTGAGATTTATTTACATCCTATCCATATTGTTTTTGTTTTACTAAAGTTTATCTTTAATCCAGACACATTTGCATATAAGTCTAGTGTTTGGAGAATTCCATCAAGAGATTTTGGAGAGCCGTCTGTGATTGATTAAGTGTAATCTGCATACTGCGATATTTTATATTCTTCCCCATCTATATTTATGCCCTTTATATTTTTATTATCTCGAATTAAGATACCAAGAATTTCAGCACATAGTATGAATAAATATGGAGAAATGGGATCCCCTTGTCTACATAATCTCCCTGGTTAAAAATAATCAGATATTATGCCATTTTGTATAATGCATGAAGTTATATTGTTGTAGAAAACTTCTATCCATTTTTTTTATTGATTTACCAAAATTAAAATACTCTAAAGTTTCAAAAATAAATTTCCAAGACACTGAATCAAATGCTTTTTCAAAATCAATAAGCATTATTAGACCTGGTATTTGTTTACTTTCAGTGTAGTTCATGATATCATATACAAGTCTGATATTTTCCCCTATAAACCTACCCTTAATAAAGCCTGTTTGATCATTACTAATTAATTTATCTAAGAATTTTTTAATTCTTTCTGCTATACAGCCTGTCGCTATTTTATATACAACTGTTAATAAAGTTATGGGACGCCAATTTTTCAAAAACTGTTCTGGTTTATCTTGTTTTGGGATACAAGTAATTATTCCTAATTTATTAATAGAAGACAATTCACCTATTTCATACGATTTATTAATTGCTCTAATAACAAAGTATTTCAAATTGGGCCAAAAAGTTTTTAAAACTCAGCTGTAAAACCATCAGCACCAGGGCTTTTATCATTTTTCATATTTTCAAAAAAATCAGGGCTTCATGTTCCCTTATAGGTCCTTCTATACTTTCTTTGTCTTCCTCTGTAAGTTTTCTTATGTCCAAATTAGTTAGTTTCAAACATATATTTTCATTTTCTAATTGTCTTTTCTTCTTATACAAGTTCTCATAAAACATTTTTGTTTCATTTAAGATATCATATTGATTGTATATAATTTGGCCATTTTCTCTTTCTAGTTTAGTTATTTGTTTACTAATAAAGTTTTGTGATTCTAAATTACAAAAATATTTTGATGGTTTTTCTCCCTCTTCTAACCATTTAACTCTTGACCTTATGTAATTTCCTCTAAGTTTGTGGTTTCTAATATTTATGAGTTTAGTTTGTTTTTCTTCAATTAGTTTTATTGATTCATTGTCAGCATTTTGTTCTAATAATTTAATTTCATTCTCTAACTTTTTTTTTTAAGTTTCATTTTGGAGTTTGTTTTTAAATGTTGCATATGATATTGTTTTTCCTCTTATTTCCATTAGTAAAGTGTCTAAAAATATGTGGTCTTTTATTCTGAAAAAGATATCTGCATTACTTATACTTTCAATATTTTCAATATCATAAACTAAAGCTGCGTATTGTTTTTTAATTGCAGTTATTTTCTGTTTAGTTAAATGTACATATTCAATATCTGTTAACAAAGAGTTATTAAATTTCCAAAAACCTCTTCCCTTTTTAAGTTCAGTAAGTCTGCAATAAAGAACAACTGGGGAGTGATCTGTTTTATAACTATTTTCAAACTTAATGTTATGGATAAAGGGTGATAAGGAATTGGAAGTCATGAAGTAGTCTAACCTTGCCTGTTTTTCAGGATTCTTTTTACGCCAAGTATACCTTTAAAGCTCTGGATGAGAAATACGAAAACCATCTTCCAAATCTAAGGTATCAATTATCTTAGTAAGTTTGCGTTGGTTTTTGGGGTTGTTTAGTTTTTTGTAATTCATGGTATCTAGTTCTTGGTTCAAAACAACATTAAAGTCTCCTGCTAGTATTATATGCTGATTAATATACAACTTTTCAATTTCATTTCTTAAGTTGATATAAGAATCAGGTTGATCTGTGTTTGGTCCATATACATTAACCAAAAGGAAATCTTTGTTTTCAATCTCAACTTCAACAATTAAAAAATTACCATTTGCATCACAGGTGGTATTTTTTGCCTTAAAATCAAAATTATTTTTAAATAATATTGCTACTCCACGGGAATTTGATCTGAAAGAACTGAAATATATCTTACCAACCCAAAATTTTTGTATGTTTTGTTCCTCATCACAAGTAAAGTGTGTATCCTGAAGAAAGTAGATATTATGATTCTTATCCTTAAGGTGATTTAGCACATCACTTCTTTTTTTGTATTCGCCACGGCCTTGACAATTGACAGTCAATATTTTCAAGAAATCATAACTTGTCTTATCCATTATCAAACTGGAAAAACAGGGTATTCATCACCAAAGAAAAAAAAATTGAGGTATAGAAAAAAGTAAAAAAAAACAGTTGTAAGCCTTTCACCTTATTTAACTCCTGGAGATTCACCTCAAACTCAGTAATTACGAAGTCCAATTGTTAATTAATAAACGTTTATTAATGAGCGTGATCGTATAGTAGATTTTACAACCATTAAGAGCAGCTCAAATCAAAGAATCTCTCTAACATCATTTTACATGAGTATATATAACATTTTACTTATGATTGACGGTTCTGACCAGTCCGGCCCATCTACAATGATCATGAGCGAACAATTAGTGTCAAAATTCCGGAGTTAAATTTTATTTCTAAATAAAGTAACAAAACTGTCAAAACCGTCAGAAAGAATATTGTGATGTGGGTTTTGAGTCTCAGAATCCGAGTCTCTGAGTCCCCCACCTGGGTATGATGCATCGTTTACTCATAATACATTCATTCATACATGGCTTTAAGGTTACAAAGGTTAAATAGAATAAGCAATACATGACTCTATATAGAGTATCAGAGCTATCGATGCAGACACAGAATCGCCAAATATGACAACTTATTTACAAACTCCCAATTTAGATATTTGTGCCCGTATTCTGCACCTGGTTGCATAACATCATTTAGGAATACTGCGCAGTGCTACAAGAGTCACATAGTTCATTCTGTTAGTTATCATTAACACAATTCATTACGCAGTATCTATGTATACATAAGTATCATAGTGACCAATTTGTAATAGTAACAATTCAAGGTCATAGCATGGCTATCTGTTTACACAGTCATTAACTGCTCTAGCGAAAGCCATTGACATTTGAACAGTAAAATATGGAAGAAACAGTGTAGGTAAAATGCGGTTGAATCAAGTGTGTAATTTGAATTATTTTCCATTACAAATAAGCTTTAGAAAATGATTTCCTTCGTATAAAAAAACATACATAAACTAAGGGAGATAGAGACCTACAGTATGAGCTCTATCCATAAACATTTTTCTATATAAATATATACGGGAGTTTGGGGTTAAATAATAAGAAAATTGGTACGAACAGATTATCAGGTTCAAGACCCTCACTACTTCCATCCCTGAAAAAAAATAACCATAGTACATAACCTAAAGGCCTACCTTATCTCCGCAGATACGCTCATACTGCAGCCCTCCAAACTCGTTGAATATTTTATTCAGTATGTTCTAAATAAAACTTTGCAAGGCGATTTTAATATTTGTCAAATAAGCTTACTTTCTCAGCATGTAAAATTACATCGGAAACTTGTTGATCTACATAAATTTAGAACCCTATTCCGTTCAGTAATAAAAATTCCGGAAAAATGATGTTCATGAAGAAAAAATAAATAAATAAAAAATCAACAATGAAATAATAATAATAATAATAATAATAATAAGTGTACCATTGATGTTGTAGTTAGTTAAGCGATAACTTAAGAAAAAAAACCTTTTTAAATAAATCTGTTTCAATGAAAAAAAAAGTTATTATACACGTAACGGGAAAAAAATAATTACAACACACTGCCCGAAGTATGCATGTATATTGTGTACCCATTAATGAAATATACTGGTTATGTACAAACTAGACACTTAATTAAGTAAGAAATGTAGGGCACAGTCATAGTACATCGTAATCAGTAAGGAGTCAAAGAATAACGAGTCTTTCGGGTTTGTAAATAATTATGTGTGATTACTTCACCAGGCGATTCACAACACTAAGTCCGGCATTCCCATAATGCGCAAATCTCTTGCTGCCTATCTTACATGCGTACCATCTGGACGCGAGTACCATAGCGTTCTGTACGTTATTTTCCCTAAGCGTCCGTAGGAGCGTACGTCCCGCGCCGTGTTCGTCATCATCCTCTGATCCCTCTTGGATGACCCCGTCCTGGTTCACGAAACGATAGGCATACACATTATGTGCTGCGCTAGACACATTGGGTAGGCGTAGCAAATTAACCAGTTTTTTCCTTACCTCTCGGTGCGTCTTTTCCTGTACGGCTCGAGCTTCGAAACGGTTACCGTTATCTTCGATGATATCACTTTGTGTCCTCGTCTGCCACCAGTATCTCGTCTGCTTGTGGTCGTCCGCCCGTTTTGTCCCGGTATGTTGTACCATTAGAAAAAACCAGTCTATCCCGCTTGACCACTGTTGTAATGTTTTTCTTTGCGTACTGTGACTGGATTTCGTACAGGCGGATCCTATGTTCTCGTTTCGCTTCGGGTAGTTGCTGGCTGATCCGTACTGGGGATTTCTTGTCCTTCAGCTTGTACACGGCCTTCATTATCGCTTCTTTGTGTATGGGGTCCGACAATTGGACAAATATTGGTCTGGGTGACTTCTGTTTATCGTGGAATTGGCCCATTCGATAGTACTTCAATATTCTTATATCGTTCATCTGTATTTCTGTTAATTCTAGCTCTTTCTTGAACACAGAGTTTAGTGTCAATGCTAAATTTTCACCTCTCTTATCTTCAACACCGGATACAATAATATTGCAATCCATTGATCTCATTAAGAGTTCACTGATCTTTTCATTTTGTGAATTTATTTTCTGTTCTAAT
This sequence comes from Magallana hongkongensis, assembly GCA_016163765.1. Lineage (NCBI taxonomy): Eukaryota > Metazoa > Mollusca > Bivalvia > Ostreida > Ostreidae > Magallana > Magallana hongkongensis. Next base: position 64,944,690 of record WFKH01011926.1, read on the forward strand.
TTGATAATGTAGTCGCGCATTAGTTCCATCTCTCGGTGCATTTTACGTTGATTGTCCGATAACTCAGTTTAGTCGTACGTAACGTCGTTTGTCTGCTCTTGCACCAACGATTTTCGATTCCATGGTGACCGTGTACATCTCGTTTCAAAGAATCTAGTTCATTACCTTGGTGATCAAGACGGATCATAAAATTTGCTAAAGACTGTTGAATGCTCATAATACCGACTAGTAATTCCTTCATTTCATACCTTTCGACGTTTGCAAATTGATCTCCCGGCCCGCTTTGATTGTCTTTATTTTGAACGCGATTATCTGCTTGAATGTCCATTTCCTCTGCCCCACGTTTATTCCCGACAGCAACACCGTCCAGTTTTTTGCTAGCCATAGCCATTGTCAACACTATGCACAACACTACACAATGAGAAGTTAGTGAACAGGTACTCACGGGTTACACAAGGGTAACTAAGAATTGATGTAGATACAACAATACCTGAAGGAATTTGATTTCTGATTTCAACGAATTCCCTTTCCTGAATATATATCTCACAATTTTTTTCTAAATTAAATCATGGAATCAACTGTAATTACTCCTAGTATAACACTTTGTTCACACCGCTGTTTAAGGCCCACCCTAGCTGTCGGCAATCAAAAAAAAAAAAAAAAATTAAACAGCCTTCTATTATTTCAACAATTTAAAAGCTTTCTTCTACCTCTTTCCTTGGGTTGTCCAATGAAAATCCCCAGACCGAGGGCTATAAAACGACAGAATCTGTTCTTTCTTTTCATTATACCTCTGCCGTTTACAATGAAACTTCAAACGCTTTTTCTTCTTCTGTCCTTGATTGCGATGTTACTGACTCTTAAACACGTTGAGGGAGTTTTTGTCGATGATGAAGCAATTCAGTCTAACGATAATATTGCGTTTACTTGTCAGTGGTATCTTATATATTTTCCAAACTTAACGGTAGTTATTGAGGCTGCCTTTTAAAGTATGAATTGTATTTCTCATTCAAAGATACCATTTCGTAAGTACATTAAGATTGATGAAATAAAATACTTTTTACGCAGTAACAAGATAGCATAATGAAGTAAAATCGAGTTTTCACAATGTAGCGAAATAATCTCAGAACTCGAGATATGTTTTTTTAGAATATCATATGACATACAAACACATTTTTGTGAAAAGTAAAAGGCATTCAGAAACAAAAAAATCTATTAGCCCGAACCGTCTCATTCTCCTGTTTCTGAGATACCATGATACTTTGTTAATATACCAAAAAGCGTACGAAAGTCGTACATGCAGCGTCTAGTTCAATAAACACCAATTCATGTTTCTGGATTTTATTTTAAGGTTTTTTTTTATTAAAAGACGCACGGACAGATTTCATTTTGTATTATTTCAGATGGTTCTTTAGATGAAATAAAACATCCCATGATAAGACGTAATGGTATGTTTGGAGTTGATGGTTTGATTCGCCGCACACGACGACCAAGACCATAGCGAAGAAGGCCCTGGAAGCTTTAAAGTGACTTTTAATATCAACGGTTAATATACGGAGGTTCTAAGTGCCCATCATACGTATATTACATGTACCCTTTGTATACCAGACAAATTTTCGAAAGATAATTTATAACCACAAGGCTCTGAACTATAATGTTACCAAAAAACCTCATAAGATCGATGGCCATTGAACATCCCTATAAACAAGATGAATCACACAATTAAATCCTTTTTCTGTGAAACCCTGATGCACACAAAAATCCTACACATGAGATATAATGAAGTGGGACATAGCGGTTGCAAACTTACCAATATATTTCCAATTCTACTTAGATGTCAGTTTTCTTGTATGTTCTATTATGCATAACTATGTCACATCTTATTATACCCGCACTTTCTAAAGAAAGTTCGGGTATATTGTTGTTACCCTGTTCCGTCCGTCTGTCCGTCCGTCTGTCACGTTTAATTTCTCAAACTGCTCTTACATCTTATAAACCAGCAAACTGAACTCTTGGAGTTTGATTTGGGGTGTCATGTTCTTTTGTAAAAAGGTTTCAAAAAATATATGGTAGTCCTGGGGGTCAAATAATCGGTAAAAAATGACGTTTTTTTCACAAAAAACCTTTTTTCTCGAACTCCTACATTTTCAACAATAGACAAATCATCTCTTGGAATATGTTTTTGGGGTGTCCTATAGATGCGCAATAAGGTTTCGGAAATTTCAATTTTGTCTTGGGGGTCATATGGTGGCTGAAAAATGACTTTTTTTTTCTTTTTTTTCTTTCTTTTTTTTTTTTTTTTTTTTTAAAAAAATTTTGTTTCAAAAACGTCAAAATTTTTTGCAGAAGCCAAATGATCTTCTAGAATATGATTAGGGGTGTCATCTTGAAGTGTGATCAGGTTTCAGAATTTTTTTTATTTATTACGGGGATCGGGTGGCAACAAAAAATGAGTTTTTTTTGCAAAAAAAGTATTGTTCCCAGAACTCCTCTTACAACTTTTGGAGTAGCTACGTCATCTCTTGGGATATGATTGGGGCTGTCCTATAGATGTGCTATATGGTTTTAACAATTTAAATTTCATCCAGGAAGTCAAATAGTAGCAGAAAATTGACGTTTATAACTCCTAAAAAATACCTAGATCCCAGAACTTCTTTAATGATTTAATGAATAGAAACATCATATCTTGGGGTATGATTGGAGCTGTCCTATAGATGTGCAGTAATGTTTTAAAAATTTAAATTTCATACAGAGAGTCAACAAGTAGCAGAAAATTGACGTTTATAACTCCTAAAAATACCTAGATCCCAGAACTTCTTTAATGATTTAATGAATAGACACATCATGTCTTGGGGCATGATTGGAGCTGTCCTTAAGATGTGCAGTAAGGTTTTAAAAATTTAAATTTCATACAGGGAGTCAAATAGTAGCAGAAAATTGACGTTTATCACCCATAAAAAAAAACCTAGATCTCAGAACTCCTCTTATGATTTAATGAATAGACATATCATATCTTGGGATATGATAGAGACTGTCCTATAGATGTGCAATAAGGTTTTAAAAAATTAATTTTAATCCTGGTAGTGAAATAGTAGCAGGAAATTTACATTTATACCATGCGCGGATCTAGAGGGGGGGGGGGGGGGGGGGGGGGGCCAACACCCCCCCCCAAATTAAAATTTTTTTAAAAAAACATTATTATTTCCCAAAAAAAGCCCTTGGCCCCCCCCCCCCCCAGGGAAAATTTTCTTAAGCCGTACATGTTTCCCTCCTTAAACTGTAAACAAAATGACGTTTTTTTCTTAAAATAAAAAAAACCTTTATTTTTGCTTAAAATTAAAAAAACTTTACATTTACACTCTTCTTAATTGTCGAATGATCTATTAAAATCAAAATATAATTTAGGGTCTAAAAAGGTTTATAAACTGGTAACAAATGTTTTTCTTAAAAAAAAATCACATTACATCTTGCATAATTGACAAATGATCTATTGAGATATGATCAGAAGTTTTATTTTCTACCTGAAGATCAATAACTAATATTCAAGTTAAAATCAATAACAATAAATGAATAAAATCAAATGCATATTTTC
>WFKH01011926.1:64977391-65018845 GCA_016163765.1 Magallana hongkongensis
TCAGAGTTCCAGCTGCCTAATGAGCAGGCAGTAGAACACCCAAAGTAAGCAGGAAAAAAATACAATCTATGAGGCGTCATGATAGGCAGTTGGCATTAGACTACAAAGAAACACTAACTGTACATTCACATCTCCCAAATCATGATACGTTCATGTTCTGCTACTTGATTTGTTACGCAGATCTGTAAACCTTGTCAATAGAAAGACAACTCTAGTTTGTTTTTAAACCATATACGAGACTGTTTTTTTTTCTACGTGAACACTTTTAATATTTTCAAATATTGATTACTACAGATGTGTGCCTATTGGAAACATATATTTTAACCTAAAATACTCGGAATCTAAAGGAAATACATTCAGCATCAATATCATAGTGATGGTCAATTTATTTTGATAAATATATGTTAACCATTCCTAAATTGATGTGTTTAAGAACCCAGTAAACAGATTAACTATGATAATCTTCAATTGCTTCCTTTCTTACGTTTTATGTAGGATACATGAACATACGCACATAAATGTAATATACTTAATAGTAGAAAACACAGATGGTATTGAATTTGATCTTCTTGGAGCGATTTGAAAAGAAAACCATATCCCATAATTTTCTAAATATGACCTGATAAGGTTTGTCAATGCTTATTGCATGTATTTTGAAATACTGACACAGACATATAGTACAGGGAAATCTTATTTACATAAAGGTGACAACTTCCGCCCTACCTTTAGACATTTATCGCATATCTAAGGCAGTAGATGCAAATTGAAGGGTAATTTTTATTACAATAATGACAACGTGACGCGCAGTTTTGGTTGAATTGGTTATAAGCTTATATTTTGAAGGACCGATCGGAAGACGGAGAGGATCGCCAAAAAAAATAAAAAATTAACCGATGAGTTTCACGCAAAACTTCTAGCTGATGTGACAGTTTTAAATAAATCCAAGATAGCAGCATTCTGTACCTTGTGTATTATTAGGTAGAGGGTATATATTTTAATTATGGGGAAATATATGCAAAAGTAACGCGAGGTGCCTGAGTATGCACTTGAATAAATAAGGCATATTCAATAGCGTCAAAAAATTAGAGAATTAAGGTATATCACCAATATTCAACACATTTTATTGCCAAAAAGATTTTGATTTGAATATTATTTAATAAAATTTGACATGGTTATGTATAAAAAAAACATAATTATAAGAAAACTAAAATTTAAGTAAAATTGGAAATATATCCCGAATGGGTTAGTTTGCAGCCGCAATGTCCCACTTCGTTAAATCACATGTGTAGGATTTTTGTCTGCATCAAGATTTCACAGGAAACGTATTTTATTGACAGAAACATCTTGTTGATATAGTTGTACAATGGCCACCGATCTCATGAGGTTTTGTAGTAACAATGTAGTTCTGAGCTTTGTGGTTAAAAATTATCTTTCGAAAATGTGTCCAGTATACAACAGGTAATATATGATGGGAAATTTGAACATTCGTATATTAACCATTTACATTTAAAAGTCACTATACAGCTTCCAGAGTCTTCACTATATGGCTTCCGGGGTCCTCACTATACAGCTTCCGAGGTCCTCACTAGGGTCTTGGTTGTCGTGTCCGACGAAGCAGTCCATCAACTCCGAACATACCGTTACGTCTTATCATGGGATATTTTATTACATCTCTAGGACCATCTGAAATAATACAAATGAAATTCGTTGGTACGTTTTATAATAAAACTTAAAAATATAATCCATATACTTCAATTAATGATTGTTAGCGGGACGCTACATCTATGACTTTCAATGGTTTTGTTGGTACATTGTAAAATGTACATCAACAAAGCATCATGGTGTCTCAGAAGCAAGAGAATGAGATGGTTCGGGCTAATTGATTTTTCTGTTTCTGAATGCCTTCTATTTTTCACAAAAATGTTTTTGCATGTCATAAGCTATTCTAAACCAACAAATCTCGAGTTCAGAGATTATTTTGGAACATTGTAAAAATTCAATTTTACGTCATAATGATATCTTGCTACTGCCTAAAAAGTATCTTAATTTACTTGTGCGAAATAGTATCTTTGACTTAAAGAGGAAATACATACTTTAAAAGGCAGCCTTAAGGACTAAAGTTAAGTCTGCAAACTAAATAAGATTCGACTAACAAATAAACGCAATATTACCAACAGACTGAATTGCTCCATCGCCCAAAACTCCCTCAACATGTTGAAGAGTCAGTAACATCCCAATCAAGGACACAAGAACAAGAAGCGTTTGAGGTTTCATCGTAAATGGCCGTGATATAATGAAAAGAAAGAACAGACTCTGTCGTTTTATAGCCCTTTGTCTAGGGATTTTCATTGGAAACCCCCAAGGAAAGAGGTAGAAGAAAGTTTATAAATTGTTGAAATAATAGTAGGCTTTGTAATTTTATGAATGAACTCGGATAGAGATATCTCGGAAGGTGTATGGGAGTCGTGTAAATTATCATTTCCTGTATTAATTGAATCAGTATAAGAATATACTGTTCTATTGGAAAACATGACTTTACTTCTTTTATAAAATTGCCTATCCCCTTTAAAAGCAAACGGATGATTGGTTCGATTTAATACGGGTAATAATCATTGATTTACATGTACGTATTCATGTACAATTTTTTTTTTGTTAAATGGCATAAAATAAAATGTTGTGAGCAAATAATCCCATATTTACCTCAAAGAATAATTACATTTTTTATCACTCGAAAATAGTTAGAATCAGATTTTACACATGTACATTATTATTTACTACAATCTGCTATATTTATGAATTAATAAAGGAGTTTAGTATAACGAATTTGTATAATTTGTTTGGGTTCTAAATTGTTAAAATTGTGACCCATCGGGGCATACTAGGGTCCAACAACGGGTTCAAAGTTCTACATAGAATTACATAGGGAAAATGATTAATAATCTTCTTCTCAAAAACTGCAATGCTACAATTTGTCATATTACTATGCAAACATCTTACGATAGTGTAGATTTCAAATTGCTTAAATCCTGACCCCCAGGCCAATTACGGAGCCATTATAGGGGTTCAAAGTTAAACAAAGAATTATAAAGGAGAAATGTTTAAAAAATCTTCTGATCAAAATCTACAATACTACAATTTGTGAAGTTATTATGCAAGCATCCTCAGATATTTTGTATTGTAAATCATAAAACCGTGGCCCCCCAGGCAAGGACTGGGACCCTAAGAAAGGTCAAAATTTAGCATAGAAATATATAGAGTAAATGTTTTAAAATCTTCTTATCAAGACCTACCTTGCTACAATTTGTGAAATGAGTATGCAAGCATTATCAGACAGTGTAGATCCTGTGACCCCCATACTAATACTTGGGCCCCAGGTAGAGTTTAAAGTTCAACATAGAAAGATATATGAAAAATGTTAAAACAATCTTCTTCTCAAGATAAACAACGTTAGGTTTTTTTACCTTGTAAGCATCTTCATATCTTCATATCCCCATATCAAGGTCACAGTAACCTTCTTTGACTTAATTTTTATAATTATTTATAGTCCATTTTACGATATTGTTATCTTTGATACGTTGAAGCCTGAGATAATAAGGTTGGTCAGTTTATGCATCTCAGATATTATGATGTCCAAAAAAGTAGGCTTCTTATTATGTATCGTTTAAAGTATTGTATGATCTTGGAATATATAAGAGCTGTACAATATTTTTAAAGAGTCTCATATTTAAACTTTTCGAAATGGAATGGTACAAGAATTATTTTTCAGGTAAGCGATGGGTCCCATGTGCCTCTTGTTTCGTTTCTATTTCGTTTCGCACTTTACGGGTACCCTTTTGGCTAAGCTGCTTGATTTGTAATGATAAACCTTTAGTTTATGTACTTCAAAACAGAAAGAGGTACTAATCCACTCTTAATTAAGGAACAAGAACGTGCATCATTCAGACTAACCATTATAATAACAATAAATATGATTTTAAAATAACAGAGGTTAGAATGGTGACCTTGAAAATTTCATAATTATGTATATCGCTTTTGATGATTCCGATTCTTTTCGGATAAACGTCGATGGAAACAGGCTTTAATATCTTCTTCTCCTCCATATAAAATTTGGAGTAGGTTTAACGAAGTTATTTCTCTAGGATTATAAATGATTCAAAATAAATTCGATATTAATTTGTGTTAAAGGTATGTATTTTTTCCCCCTAAATCAAGTATCGATAACCACCTTGGCTAAATGTGTGATAAAGAATTAAATTGAACTCAATCTTTAAACATAAACTATGTCGATAAAAGAACACGTTCCAGAAAAAATGCCAAGGCATTGCTTACAGTCCGAATGTTTTAGTTGATCTGTAGTAGATATTTCATTTCTTATCAACTATAATAAAAAACAAACAGCTGTGAAATACAATATAATAAAGCTCTGCCATTCAGTCATTTGAAAGATGACTGAAATGTAACTGAATAGCATTAATTTAATTAGCTTCACGGGTCAATAGTAATATTTATAAAGGTAATTTATCCTTTTTTGTGTTATGAAAGTGTAAACTTTCATAAGCAGGTCACTGAGGATGTAATGTTTAATGCTGCTTACTTTATCAATGTTCAATAAGAGATGGAAGATGTTGCTTACTTTAGTTTAGAAATTCAAAGACGTGTTAAGTCGAGGAGAATTCAAGTCTACAATTGTAAATTTTTCTCACTTAATTAATTTAGCGGAACTACAAACAAACAGTCACTAAAAAGCGTTTGCGCTGCATAGAATACTCGAAGAGAGTAAATAAACGAACGAATTTAAACAATTTGAAAAGACATAATATTTAAAACAAATATTAGACAAACTTATCTCGTTCGATAAATTTTTTTAAAAACTATTTTGTTTTTTAACACTGCAATCTTATACACATGAACGCTTATGAATGAAACAATGGAATGTCTTAAATGGGTATGGTCACGATTTTGGTCTTTGTTTTCGTTTTTAATGTTAACAATGCTTCAGTAAGGCATTTCTAATAGTCAAACAAAATTTGGGTGTCAGTCGCCGAGTTAAAAGCGAGATGCAGAGCTAACAATTCTTTGTTATGTAAACAAAACTCGGGTCATGGTTTTGTTTACCTTTTAAATGTTAAATCTAAATTCCAGGTTTAGACCTACAAATGAATGTGACTAACGCCAGGAACTGTTCATTGACGTTAAAAAAAATCAGTTTGAAAAATAATTTTTATCAGTACATTGAACCAATGTAAACAAAAAAATGAAATGGCCCAAACCTTGTTTATATAACACAGAATTGTAAGCTCTGTGTATTGCTTATAACTCCAGGACTGACTCTCAAATTTTGGTTGATTATTAGAAATGCACTTTTTCAGCATTGTAAACAACAAAAATAGAAAAATAAAATTTGACCAAAATACTGACCACGCCCCTTTAACATCACCTTTCATCACATAATGCATAATACAAATCTGTAAACTGTTTTATAAGATATCAAGAGTTATTTGTTCTTTGTTTGTTATCAGTATATGCAGCCTCTCCGACAACTTGGCCTTTGAAATGAACCAACATTGATCCTCCCATTCCTTGAAGTAGGATTCAATGACCATTTATAGCCTGAAATATGTAGGCATCAGAATACAGTGAATCTCAAAAAAGTCTTTAAAAATATTTTTACTCCATTTTCTGATCGCCGATTTAAAACAGAAAAAACTAACCAAAAAAATGAAGAAAGGAGAAATAACGATCATGTGATACGCAGGTTATCTCTCTTTAGTAAAAAATAAAAGTTTTCTGTTGCATTCCATTCGGGTAGGAAGGAAAGTAGCTTTGTAAAAAAAGAAAAAAAACCATGAGTATTGTGATGTTGATATTGACAACTAATTGTTCTTTTAATCTGGTATTTAATAATCAATAAAATGTGAGTAAAATTACTAAACCTAGAATTAGAAGTAATCGAATTCTTATTCGCATGCGATAGATTTGTCCTAAGTACGCAAGGGCCTTCTCGTCGCGAATAATTCTCGCCGCCAACTTTTCTGCTTAGGAAAAAGTATACCTCAACAAGTAATAATAATAAATGCAGCAACAATCAAAGAAGAATACTATCCCCCCCCCTCTAAAAAACAAACACAAGAATACCGCAAGAAATATGAAAGTCTTTAATATACATAAAACACACCGCTATCTAAAATACATGCATTATACAGAATAAAACAATTCAGAAATCAGTGTTTTCTGATCACTATTAAACTTGGAAATTATCAAATATTACAGACGACCGATAAAATAGTAGTTTATTTGTTTTTCTTGACTCTATCTGCGCCAACTCCAAGATGGTCGCCTGAGACGAGGAATGAATGTAACATTTATTCCATCTCTTCTTTCAAATCTTCTAAGAACTCTGGGGATGAAGGATATGGAACCTTTAGATCCTGATGCTTGACCCCTCACCAATCTACCTAAACGATTATACATGACGAAAGTTCATGTAATAGTTATTTACCATGTACATTTAAATATCGGTATTTCTTCACATAATCCATTTTGTTGGTATATCAAAACGAATTTGTAACATTTTATGGCTAAACATTTTCCTTAATTACCAAACTTTAAAAATCAATACTATGCACAGGTAAACACTTTAGTTTCTATTTTTCATTAAAAGGTAGAAAAAAGAGACGTATTTTAAACATCATAATTATTACGTCTTTAAACTATTATCCTAATCTTCTATTTTCCCCTCCTACCTCCAGGTTGGAATAGAGAACATCCAAATCGGGAATCTCCAGTTACTTGACGTTCAATCAATATAATCCCCAAAACCAGCAGAAAACAATAGTATTTTTGGAATGCCATTTCAATCAGCTAGCGTTAGAATGCGGCGCAACAAATGTTCATCTGTAAAAGTCACCAACCACGAGTGTTTTGATTTAGCTACTTGATTTGTAATGAGAAAACTCTAGTACATGTACTTTAGAACAGAAAGAGGCACTGCATCACTCTTAATTAAGGAACAGGAACGTGTAACATTCACGAACCATTAATAACAATGAACATGATTTTAAGATAACGGAGGTTAGAGTGGTGACAGTTTTTTAGATGTTCAAATTGTTTAGGGATTATAGATTATTTATGTTTGAAATGTATCGATTAATGCTTATTTCATTGAACCATAAATCTATTCTTTTTTATATTGACGTTTAATAAACTAGATTCGCTAAATTGATAAATGTCAATCTTATTTGATAATCGTCAGGTAAAACATTTTTTTTCTTTCCAATACGAGTTTGAAGAGGCCTCTAGAAGTTTTGTCGCCGTTTTTAAGTGTTGTACATGATTTGAGATAATTTCGATCATTGTTTCAAAGGGACATTAACCTTGTTTGGATTTGTGAATTAAAATTATGTCAATTAAAAACAAAAATCAAGTATAGGAAACCCTAAAAACTAAATGCATAAAAGAAAATCGAATGAATCTCAAAACCTTGCACATTAACAATATAAAAAAAAAAACATGCTTTCCAGAGAAAAAAATATGCCAATCAAATTGCTAAGAGTGTAATTTATTTACTTCATCTGTATTTGAGATGTTATTGCTATTCAATGATAATAAACTTCAAACAACGGAAAATAAAACAATACCCGATAATTGCGCCCATTGTTTTGTCTTCGTCCTAAAGACTCTTGATGAATATTAACGGAGATACCGCGTCTTTGATATTCTGTAAATGCATCCAATCTCACACATGAATAAGGAAACATCATTTTATAACGTATCATATACATTGTATCTTCATACAAAAACCAATACTCTTTCACAAAATATACTATGTACTAATAAAAAAAAAAAAAATTAAACAATATTCAATGAAGGACTTTTCTATAACAAACTTCTATTTTGGATATTCGTTAAAAATGAGAACTTAAAATCACATTGTGTGTTGATATTTAAAAAAATGAAACATTTTACATTGCAAATTTAAAGTTAGGAATATTTACTTTCCTCTCTGTATTAAGAAACGTTTCTTTTTTTTTTCTTCTAGGATAAAGACAAAATAGTAAACACTTTAATTAAATGTTTTTATGTTAAAAATAACTCTGTTCCATCTATGACTAGGTAATCGAATTACGTAAATTGCCTTTAACCTAGGAAGTTTTCAACATTATCTTTGCAAAATAACAATATATCTGACGATTTATGACGAACATTTTGTGTTATACTCTGTCTCAAGTTTCTGCTTTCACCGGTGTTTGCTTAGTATTTAGATAACTATACACAAATCCGTGCCCAAACTACGTTCATCCCCCAATATGAAAAAAGTCCATAATTTCTGTTTTGAAACGCCCCTTTTTCCGCTTTAAGTTTCAATACTCAACCAAAAATAGAAAGTATACATTTTGTATTGCAAACAACATGAAACGTACCCGGATGATAACGTTAAAAAATTGTTTCCCGATTACTTCCGAATGGAGAAAAGATGTAAACATTTCCCATTATAAATCTCTGTTAAAAGTTTGTTTTCATTCATGTTAATTTTTCCGGGGTAAAAATAGATGAAAGCGAATGAGGAAATAAGGGATTTTTTCCTTGTATTGATTTTAATTGAACTTCTTTGACAGGTATGTGTATTCTCGTTAAAATCCGTATGTTATTTTCGCACCTTGATTTTATTCCCCTTCTACACCTGCAAACGGTTTTGTCCTGTCGCTCAGGCATGTATATTATAGATAATCTTTCTAAATAACATAGTAATTTTAAAATTAATTTAGATTCGAACCGTCTTATATTCGCCTGCTGACAACAAAGGCGAAAGGAGTGAAAATAAAGTGGGCCAATATTTCCCTAAATACGTATAAAATATTACGTAATCCTCGAGTTTTTCGTCGTGCTAAATTAATTTTTAGATTTGCTGGATATTGAAACGTTTAAAATGCCCATTTCTATTATTTAATGTGACAATTGCAATTTTTTATTTCTAATGCCTTGTGAAGAACATACTTTACTCTAGTCTGCAGCGGAAGGTCTTCTATAAATAACATAGATAATCTAAAATGTTGAATCAATTTTAGTCGATGTCTTTTGAACTGTAAATCATATTTGGTTATAATAAATTATCTTGAGTTCCCAAGTTGAAGGCCCTACCGAGCCTTTCGGGTCAATTTAATGAAAAATTTCAAGATATTCACAAAAAAAATCAAGAATGGATTTAAAAGCAATTTTCTTGCAAGCAACGATGAAATGATTTTGAAACGATGAAAAATAATCTGTAAGAATTATAAACTTTATTAAGTGACAATAATTGACCCAATGTCATCAACTAAAAAAAAAAATATTTGGGTAAGAAAAATGTTAATCAGATCTAAAAATTTCGTTTAAATAGGACGAGTTTTTAAAAAAAAGAAAATCGCTCGAACAACATCGTAAGAAAGAAGAGCAAGAAACCGCAGAAAACATAAGGTATTCTTTTGAAGACGGAATACCTTAAATAAGGAAAACACATATTAAAAATGAAACCAATCTTAATTGTTTTATTATAAAAAAGAAATTTAGGTTAGTAAAATCGTCACTTCATCGCTACATATAGCCACTATCAAATCTCGCAAATGAGATCACGTGTTTGTTCTTTGTAGTCACTTTCTGCCCCCAAATGGAGGTCTTGGCCTGGGAAAACGACGAATTGGTCCAACATCGACCATAACGTCTCTTCTTCCTGTAGGATATATAACTATCCGAGCATCCCCTGAAATATGTTTATGAATGAAATATAGTTTAAACTGTCTTTCAAAAAGTGTGATATCGTACATATGGAACTGACGGTGCATTAAATGGACGACAATACGTAACAATTTAAAAAAATGATACACTTTCTTAAAAGAAAATCCGCATTGACACATTTAATTTAATTTGATTTTATTTAAAACACAAATGAATGAAAGTTTAACAGCAGGCCGGTGTTTTGAAAAATATCAAATACCGTATAACTGGTTTTTAATGCGGGTGCAAATTTTTGCGATTTGATCCTGAAATAGGTGTATTTATTTTTTGCGATTTTAATTTTTGCGATTTCACTTTGACACTAAAGTCTATTTTTATTGAATTTTATTACTAGACATTTAAACAATAAAGTCTATTTTTATTTTTTATTGAACACACCAAAGCAATTTAAAATATTACATGTCATAAAAATATTCACATTAAAATACATAAAACACATTACAGTTTTTTAAAAATGGTTAAAAATATTAAAATACATTTCAGAAAAATTTATTAAAATATTTCCATTAAAATACATTAAACACATTAAAACTATAACACAATCAGAGTGTTAAATCACATTCACAATCTGTTGGTGCATTGACCTGATGTAGTCTAACTCTACTCTTGTATTTTTTTAAGGAATAAGAAATCATTCCTTAAGTTTTATGAGGTGATACTTTTGGTCGGGGCGTGATCAAATTCAATAAATCCCAAAGGGGTTTACGATATATTTGATCACGCTGCGACAAAAATTATCACCTCATAATATTCAAAGAATGATTACTTATTAGTTATGTTAATATATCTGTTCGCAATTGTATGATTAAATATTAAAATATTAATTATGCACACGTCGCTTGCGCCCAAACATTTCGTTATTTGAACTTATTGGACTTTATGTTACAAAATCGATTCGCAGTGTAATCACAGACAAAGACATTGAAAAAATGTAAATATATGGTTATTAGTGTGATTGTCAATTTCTTTTAAGCAATTAATTTTCATATTAAATTCATATGTTTAAAAAATCAGTTTATAAAATAGTTTTGTTCTTAGATTTATAAGCTTTAAAGATGTATTTTGTTTCTTGGCCATAATGTGAGAAAATAATAATAATCGAAATGAAGCTTAGATTATGTTGTTACAATCAAGGCAATTGACATGCTTGTTCATCTTTTAGGACCAATTTTTTAAAGAAAGCTACATTTTATATGTCAACATTGGAAACATTTTTTTCACTGTTACACACTGTGTAAAAAATCTGAGTGAAGTGAATTGAATTCTTTTTTTTTTCTCTTTTTTAATTCTTTTCGGGTTAATTTCGTTTCAGGTTACAGTGGTGCATACAAATGAACACCTGCGTTTATAAATAATCTACATAGCGATTAAAAAAAATTTATTGAATTTGATCACGCCCCGACCAAAGGTATCAAACGGAATTAAATTGACAAGCCTTCGCTGTACTCATTTTATTTTAAAAGAATTAAACATAACACGTAGAAATACTTTTGGTTTTCCTGTTGACAAGTTATACAGTTTCGACGTAAAATATCAAGTATCAGATTCTTAAGCTCTCGTGATTAAAAAAATAACAGTCGCTGTTTCTTTTCATTTTAATCCTGACTGCCTACCATGATGCCTGTTACGTTTTATTTTTGTCTGCTTACTTTTGGGATTCTATTGACCGTGTGTCAAGTTGACGGAAATGTGGAAGATAACCCTAGCCAAGGTAAGTGTTGAACTCCCGGAGTGTGATATTTACTTTTTCAATAGTTCTTAATTTTTGGAATAACGATTGATAATTCCTTTTATCAATAATAAAAAAAATAGCACCGATTCCTCTAACGTTTGAAATATGCCTTTGATTATATACTTTGTACAAAAAGAGTGCTAGGTCTGTGCTTCAAATTTTGATTCTGTTTGATATTGAGATATATGTTAAAGAAACAAAATCTGCAATATCTGACCTTGAAAAGTGTTAGCAATTTTATTTATTTTTTTTCTAATTGGCGCAATATCTTTGGGTACAATTGCTCACGTAATTGCCGTCTAAATATCTGAAGTCGGCAAGCAACAGAACATACACGGCCATTGTGTATTGTCAGCCATTATTTTGTTTTCCTTAATCGCAATTTCTCGGAAAATCATTAATTGTATTTCATATTTGCCAACAACAACCCAACTTTTAATAAAACTTTATAAAAGATACAGAAATGTGTTCATCTGTTTTGTGTAAGATTTGAGCTATGCTTGATTGAAATCAATGATATACTCCAAAATACAATTAAATATATATTACGGATTGTCTATTTATTATATTAATAAAAGAGGCCCGATAAGTTGCTTTTCGTACTTTCTTTATACTTCTCTCTTCGATTTACAAGTATTGAATCAGTTGGGGTCCTCTACGAATATAGCAAAACACTTACTATTTTTATTACTGGCTGTCTATGGGAACGTACAGTCATCATTTAAGAATTTAGATAACTCGACGGATTGCAATACAGAGCAAGAAGCAAAGCTAACATATAGTGAAACACAAATGCAAAAAATTTACTATAACTATTCATTTACACAGTGAGGACGAGAACAAGCATTTGGTTTGAAATTGTATCATTAAGATAACAGAACAAATGATATTGAAAACCAGTTATTTTTTTAATTAATTAATCTTAAATTTGACGGCATAGGGTCAATCCTTAACATGAGAGAGAATGTGGAAAGAAGAATCGGTGGTATCTTTCCTGTAGGTCCACTCATTCCCCGTTTTCCCGGACGAAGGCCTGGACGACTTATAATAGCCGGAAGACCTGGCAGAGTTGGGGAAACTTTGAGAGAAAACGCCATTCTTCAGTGATTTTTCTTTTTGGATACTGTCTTTCTCTAGAAACTAATTTGGACTTATTCGGCGATATACTTCAGAGCATGCTTTATTTTCGGACTTTGTGAATTATAGTCACTTGTTCGTGAATAGCAATGTATACTTACAGAGTATTCGGCAATTCATGTTTTACACTTTCAAGTTTCTATTTTTTTTTTATTTCA
Organism: Magallana hongkongensis; assembly: GCA_016163765.1. Lineage (NCBI taxonomy): Eukaryota > Metazoa > Mollusca > Bivalvia > Ostreida > Ostreidae > Magallana > Magallana hongkongensis. The sequence goes on from WFKH01011926.1 coordinate 64,990,190, forward strand.
ATTTTTATATTTATCAATAAAAAGGGTTAAAAAGAAGAACAAGAATATTTGTTTTTTTAAATAAAAAAACATATAATTATATATATTTTTATATATCCTTTTTAAAACAGGTATTTAAAAAATATAAAAAGCTGGGAGTTCGTATCAACACCAAACACTATCTTATTTACGAATAATCACGAATTTTATTTCGTTTTATTGCTAAAAATTTCAAAATTAAATACTTAATCAATTTGTATTGCTTTAGAAAGCAAAGATATTTACCAACAATTTGTACATGTCACTTTCACTTGTATCATAAACATTGGTTCATAAGATTATATATCTATAATCAACTATGCCTTTATCTATTCTGTCTTAAAATGTTATGCAACTTGTAGCCCAATGAAACTTTGTCCTGGAGTCAGAAGTATAATTGTTTTAAGAGCATTATTGTAACAGACACACGTGCTGCCTCTGCTAAGGTACTTTGAACACAGGTCCTCTGGCATGCAAAAATGCCATATACCAGACTTTTTCACATTGCTTTTGTTAATTATACATAAATGTGTTTCATGGTTACGTTTACTGTGAAATTCGATATTTCAGAAAAAAGGCTAGTTTCTTCTACAGGAACAAGTCTAGATTAAAATATTTTCATGATGGATTTTGATTCATGTAAAAATATCATGTTAAAAAAATCAAAATATACAATGCAATCATTTTATTGGGTTACAACACATCTAAAGAATGTTAGCATCTATAAGGCTGAGTATAGCGATAGCATAGCGATGTACATGTTTTTGAAGAAGAAAGTAACGGTTAGGCACTAGATAGTGGATGCAGATTACACGACAACAAACGAATTATTACGCACTCACATACCCTATTCCATCATATCCCTTCATTTCCATCCAGTTTTGAGAAGACTGTAAGATATAAAAATCGTTTTATTAATTCAATCATATTCTTGAATGAATTGTTTCCATAGAACGAGTTTAGTGTTTAACAGATAAAAAAACAGTCAACTATTTATATAGTATGTCTTGCAAATATATGTGCTAAAACAAAACCGAGATTGATTTTATTTAAAAAAAATATATAGTTATTATTTGGAGGTGGCTTTTTATTTTATCATCAACATAGTTTAATCTTTACTTTTACTGCGCATAACTGATTGGATGGTATGGATAACATCAAACTGTGTATATGGAATGCAAAATACATTGTAAAGCATTGATACAATTACATTTAAGGCTAGGTTATAAACATGGATAGTTGCAGTTATAAATATGTATATTTAGTATATGCATAAATGAACACTTATTGTTCTTTTTAGCAATTTTTAGCAATACAATTCAAATTGTCTCGCTATTGATCAATTAACAGGAGCGCTACGCGATATTTCTACTCCGTTTTTTCATATACTGTGGAATCATTTAAATTTGTGGGGGCCAATTTTCGTACATTGTAGCTTAACTGTTTATACGTGGGGATGTAATTTCGTGGATGCGTCGTTTTTCAGTTTCAGTAAGAAAACTAACTCTTTCAAAATTTGTTTTCATCGAGGATGGGGGAGAGCTTCCCACGAATACTACGAAATCTGAGCCACCACGAATTCTAATGAATCCACAGTATACTTTACATTTATACCAAAGCGACAACTCCACCTTTAAGACCTATTCTAATTTTTATTGAAAGGAAAGTGTTTCTGATGATGACCAAGTAGCGTTTGAGGGAAATAAAGGAAGTGTGTTAACACAGTCTAGAGGTAAAAAGGGGTAGTTTTAAAACTACAAATGGGCGTGCCTTGAATTCTATTTTTTTTATTGTTAACATTGTGTTATAATTAATTGTACTAGATATGACTTTTTGTGAGATAAAAAGGTAGCTCGTTTTACATGTAACTAACATGGCTATGTAATGAAACAAGTATCAATCAAAGTATTCAAAAATCGTCTATAAACATCATTGTAATAAAATATTTGATACTCTGTAACTCTAAATTCATCCATTTGGTTTTTTTTTTTTTTAAATTGAATTGAAGTAACAATCAGATATTGTGTAGAAAAATGTGTCCCAATCTTCTTCTTCACAATGCTGTTCCCCTCTCAAGACACTTACATCCGTAAATATACAGTACCGATCAAACCCAACCTAACACCAGAGCGGACCCCGACTAACTCTGGGTTTACTTTCGGTGTTTACTTGGGGTTTACTCTGGGTCTGCTTTTTGAGAATTTGCGTCCATTCGGAGTTTACTTTGGGTCCACTCGAGGTTTACTTTTGGTTTACTCGGGGTTGTTTTTTGGGGTCCACTGTACGCACTGAAGTGTGAAGCAGACCCGTCTTTTATGTTACCATCTTAATGCTGTAATTCCTGTCCCTTGTATATTCCAAATACACGCGTATCGTCTGCTTTCAGGGGTATACCTCTGATGGTGGATTACTCCGGGTTTATTTTGGGTGTACTCTTGGTTTACTCTGGGTCCACTCTAGTAAACCCTGAGTAAACCCTGAGTAAACCCCGAAAGTAAACCCAGGCTTTAGTTGGGGTTTACTTTCTATTAGGTTGGGTCTGATCGGTACTTAAAGATGAACATACGTTTTGAAGGACATTTTGAGATTTAATTCACTGATTGATTACATTTTTCAGGGGATGGTCGGATAGAGAAATACCCTACAAGCAGACAAGACGGCGTTGTCAACACTGGATCGAATCGTCGTTTACCCAGACCAAGAGCTCGGGGTGGGGGCAGAAAGTGACAACAAAGAACGAATAAGTGATCTAATATCGTGGCAATATGCAGCGAGGAAGGGACGATGTTAAGGACCCATATTATTGAATCGTTTATCTGTTTTTTTTGTTTTGTTTTTGTTTTTGTTTTTTTTTTAATATAATGTTTGAAGAATGTACTTCTACTTAATAAAAAAGTTTAAATTTTGTTTATGTTGCGTTTTATTCATATTGTTTTCATTAGTTAAGGCATTCCGTCTTCAACAAAGACCTTAAGCTTTCTTCGATTTCTCGTTTTCCTCTATGAATATTTTTTTCCGAGGAATTTTCAGATATGACTTGATCCATTTAAACACAATTTTAGATCAGAAGAGCATCTAGTTCTAAACACCATTAATATCACAATTTTTTGGATTGTTAACATATTTAGTTTTTGGACACTTTATGAGCTTATTTATGAGCTTATATTCCATCGTTTCAAAATAAACTCATCTTTGCATGTAATAAAAGACCTAAGTTTTAAAAATACATTGCTGGTTCTTTGAAGTACATAAAATTTTGCATTTAAATGGAGAAAGAATTTTGACTAGAAAAACTAATTAGAGCTTTCAACATGAGAAAGCATAAAGAGTTTATTATAATCAAAAAAAAAAAAAGAAAAAAAAGAAAAGAAAAGATTTTCAGTGCAGAACACATCGACTGAAATTAATTAAAAATTTAGATGATTGATGAAATTAAAAGAAACCCCTCCCATTGCAGAAAAAGATTAAAATATCCTATTGATGCATTTTGATTTTGCAGCTGTCACATAAAATGTTTCAAATGAACATGTTAAACGTTATGATTTCTGGAAAATTTAAGAATTAACTTATACTTTATTCACGTAAAAAATCATTGTACGTTAGGCATATATAACAACCAAAAAGAAAAACTTGTGGATGGCGTGAATATTGATACCGTATACGGAGAAATGTTCGCCCAAGCTTTTTTTCTCCTTCGTTGGAAGTGGGCAAATTTAAAACCGGTCAAATTAACAACAATTAAAACATTCGTTGTGTTATCTTGAAAGAGTATATATCGTATATTGTATCTGGGCAAATTCAAGACGCGGGGTACCAGTTTGGAAGTGCAGAGGAGCCAAAAAACCCCAAAAAAACACGATGCGAAATTAATATTACATGTTATAAAATAAAGGTGTATAAATATAAAAATAAAATAATATTTAAAATTAACATTGGGACAATCACATACTGTTGCACGGTCGGTATTTGATACACAATTCTAACAAAACTTACCCGTCATAAATCGTCAGATATATTGTTATTTTGCTCCTTGCGATGATAATAATGGCAATATCTCAGGTGGAAGGTTTTTCAAGTAATTCGATTACCCAGTGCTAGTCTATGTTTTTATAGAAAACCAATTAAATGACATATGGTGATAACGAACAGTGTTCAAAATCAAAAGACCAAAGGAAAATACAAAACAGGGGGAGAGTAAACACGGACCTCTAAAAAAAAACAGAGGCAGGATCAGGTGCCATTGATGATTGATCATCCTCTGCTGACCGGTCACACCCGCCGTGTGCTTTTTGTCGGAATAGGGAAAAACGGAAAAGTCAATAGACAATTAGGTGTTTAATGGTCTAATATGGTCTAAAAATAAGAATGAAAAACGTCAGTCAGCATGCGACCCAGTGGTAGATTGTATTTGCTGACAAGGTCATTGTAATGGGTTATATCGCCATTGTTTTTGTATTCTATCTCCTTTCTAACGCTAGCCTTCAGCCATGATAACTTGGCGGTTCAATGTTGTACTCTTGTTCTCTGTGGGAATGTTACTGACGCATTATTTGAGGGAAATTAAGGGAGTGTGTTAACACAGTCTAGAGGTAAAAGGGGTAGTTTCAAAACTACAAAGGGGTGTGCATTAAATTCTTTTTTTTTATTGTTAACATTGTGTTGAAGTGCAGAGGAGCGAAAAAACACGATGCGAAATTAATATTACATGTTATAAAATAAAGGTGTATAAATATAAAAATAAAATAATATTTGAAATTAACATTGCGACAATCACATACTGTTGCACGGTCGGTATTTGATACACAGTTCTTATAAAAGCTACCCGTCATAAATCGTCAGATATATTGTTATTATGCTCCTTGCGATGATAATAATGACAATGTCTCAGCTGGAAGGTAATTCAAGAATTACCCAGTCATTTATGGAACAGAGCTAGTCTATGTTTTTATAGAAAACCAATTAAATGACATGTGGTGATAACGAACAGTGTTCAAAATTAAAAGTCCAAAGGAAAAATACAAAACAGGGGCAAAGTAAACACGGACCTCTAAAAAAATAGAGGCAGGATCAGGTGCCATTGATGAGTGATCATCCTCTGCTGACCGGTCACACCCGCCGTGTGCTTTTTGTCGTAATAGGGAAAAACGGAAAAGTCAATAGACAATTAGGTGTTTAATGGTCTAATATGGTCTAAAAATAAGAATGAAAAACGTCAGTCAGCATGCGACCCAGTGGTAGATTGTATTTGCTGACAAGGTCATTGTATCGACCATGAAACTTACGAAAAGATGACTTCAATCTAGATTGTTGATATTCTTGTTTAATAAACTTGTTTGTCAGTAGCATGCCTCGCTTTATAAACAGTTCATTCGTAGAGCATACCCTTGCGAATCGAATTAACTGAGAGACAAACACTACATATGCAGGTGACGAAGGTTTGTTGCTACATAAGTAAGGAAAGTTGACTATAGAAAAACTGAAGTCATTACGTTTAAATAAAATGTTCACTTTTTCATTATTGTAAGAGAATAAAACGGTTCTCACGTGTACAACTAGGGACAAAGTGAATATACTTTACTTTTGTTTTGCAATGTAAACCGTTACATATTTTTAATGTCGGCACATTAAATGACAGTGAATCTTAATATCATTCACATACAGTTGTATACATTTCACATTAAAATATTACATAAAATAGAAGTGCTTTACATGTATAGATACGTCCTAATCTAAATATTGCTTTAGTTTCCGGTGGTTTTTTTTTATCAGTATATAGTATATTTTGTGGAAGAGTAGTTGTTTTCCCATGAAGGTACAATTCTATTTATAGAAGTTATAGTAACACGTGTGTCTATCCGACACGTGCTTTTTGTTTGTTTATAGTTTTACCGGAAATAAAAAGTCGTTGCTTTCTGTTTAAATTTTCGTTACCTGTTTTACAGGTATTTTACAGGTATTTCATAATAAAAGCACGACTCCTTATGATTTTGATGAAAAAAATAAGTTTCACTTTAAGGTTCATTTTCCGTGCAGTTAAACATGACACCTACCCACAAAGTATTGTAATGATTTTGCATCCAGTTTGAAATGTCTCATGTGTTAAACCAATCAAATCTTTCTTTGTTTGAGCAATCATTGATTAATAGTATATCCAGTAGAAATGTCGCATGGTAAGACCAATCGGTAAGGACTTGTTGGGTATAAATACAGCCACCCTATCATTCTTAGTCAGTCTCTTGTCTTCGGTTAGCTGTCTACTCTAGAGGGAATTGAACTGTGTCGGAAAGCAACCGAATTAGTAGTTTGACCATTCATTTCTTTTACCTGGTTCTGTACTTTGTGTCATGGTGACTTGATAGTGTCTTTTTGACTTTGATAGTTTCTTGATTACTTTTGACTGGTCATATATTGGTGAATTGATATATGGCTGTCGTTGACTGTGGTAGCAAACAAAATTGTTTGTTTTAACTCAGAGTATACAATTAGTTGGTTAGATGTTGATGTTCTTTCTTGAGTTTTTGTTTGTTTGTATTTCTATAAGTAAAACGCCAATATTGTAGGCCCTAGGAAAATCAAAATCGTATAATAACTGCGTGTTGTATTGGCAGTTGTAACCTTAAGTGAACATGTTGTTTTTTGCTTGACTCTCAGGAAGATGAAAAAATGACAATAACAAACCGTCAACCATCTCAAACATTCATAAAACGAAATAAAGTCAAAGCAGAGCAAACACGGACCTCCAAAAAGAAAGAGGTAGGATCAGGTGCCTAGGAGGAGTGAGCATCCTCTGTTGACCGGTCACACCCGCCGTGGGCTCTTTGTCGTAATCGGGAAAAAACCGGAAAAGTCCGTAGACAATTAGGTGATTAATTATGGTCTAACAATTAGTATGAAAAACGTCAGTCAGCATGCGACCCAGTTAAAGATTGTATTTGCTGACAAGGTCATTGTATCGACCATAGAACTTACGAAAAGATGACTTCAAACGAAACTGTTGACAGTCCTGTTTTATCAACGTGTTTGTCAGTAGCTTGCCTCGCCTTAGAAACTGTTCATACGAAGAGAATGCCCTTGCGTTTCGAATTAACTGAGAGACAAAAACACCATATGCAGGTGATGAAGGTATATTGCTACATAAGTAAAGAAAGTTGACTAGAGAAAAATTGAAGTCATCGCGTTTATCATAAAGTTTTGTTGTTAGGTTACCATCAATGTCCATTTCCAGTAAAATATCCAAATATGAAACAGATGACGCAGACTCTGTGGTATCTTTTATTTCAAGTTCACTGGGATATATCGAGTCTACGTAAGTATGATATAATTACTGTTATTGATAATACGTCGTCGATATACCTGAATGTTGAGTTGAAGGCCACAGCCAGTATTTATTTTTTTCACGTATAAGTTTTTGAATAAATTCTGCTTCATAAGAATACAAAAATAGGTTTTCTAACAATGGGGCACGATTGGTACCCATGGGAATTCCAACAGATTGTTGGAAGACTTGATTTCCAAAAACTACATAGATGTTTTCTTTCAGAAACTCAAGCATCTTTTTAATGTCCACTTTAAAGTACTTGTGTGTGCAACCAGAATGGTTTTTAACAAAATATTTTTTTAGATTTCAAATGACAAGGTAAGCATTTTTACGACTTCCATTTTTATTGAAGAAACAACTGTCGATGATATCAAAAAGCCTAGATTTTAATTTCTCATGGGGAATGGTTGTATAAAGCGTTGAAAAATGTTTTTGATGCTGTTGATTTTGTTAAGATTTTGTGACCTCAAAGTTTCCAATAATTCTTTAGAGTTTTTTAGTATCCACATCTGATTCACACCACTTCTGGAGTATATGTTTGTACAATACTCTTGAAGTTTCTCCTTCACTACTGTAAGTATTTTAGTAAGGAGTAAAGAGAGAGGTTTGGTAGAACATTTACTGAAACCTGCTATATATCTCCGTTTGTAAGGACTTTTGTGAAGCTTTGGAATCCAGAACAAATAAAGTCAATCAAATTCATTTTTTTTATTGGGGATATTAAAGATATCCATAACCGATTTATGATTTTGAAGTATTTCCGGCTTGAAAAGGCTGCTATGGGTGTAAATAGGATTACCATGTGTAAAATCGAAACCTAGTTCTTTGAAAATGCAATTAATATAATGTGCCTTACAAACAAAGACAATGTTGTTACTTGCCTTATCAGCAGGGACCAGTACATACTGATCGTGCAATCTATCTAGTTCTTTTCTTACTTCTGCTTTATTGAAAACAGAAGGATAGATGGTTTTCTTTTGACCTCTCAGTCGTTTAATACGAGATTTTAATACACATCTGATGCTTTTAACCCACTCTGACAAGGTATCAAGGTCTTCTGTTTCAGATTTTGCCCATCGCTTAGCGTAATTTTCAACAGAATTCATGATATGTATAAAATTACGACGCCATGTGAAGGATCTAGGCTCCATAAATTTTGGTCCTTTCATAATAACTAATCTTAGGTCTTCTTTGTTAACTAAATTAACATCACCAGTAATGATGTGTCCGGCAGGACTATAGTTGTAGGGTGAAGAAGAACATGAACACGGATTATCTTTCAGATGTTCGATATTAAGGTCTTGTAGAGTTTGTTTGTAATTGAAGAGTTTGGAAGCAATGGTTGAAGTAGAATTGTAGGAAAAGAAGGGGTTGACTTTATCTTGAAATATGGCGGAATGCAGGACTGATCTTTTTTGTGATTAAGAATATTGCTTATATTAAGCCGAAGGAAGGAAATATGAGAACTCACGAATTAATAAATGATTATCTTACTTTAAACCTAACAAACGGTTACAAAATTAAAGACATGTCTTATAAATGATATTATCTTCTCATTATAAATAACAAAAGATTTCTTTTTTTTTTTTTTCAAGGAAGGTGTATTTAATTGCATAAAGTAAACAAAATCTTCGCTCATGGGAGCCCTTCTGCTCCTACACACTGTGTTTATTTATAGTATAAATTATTTTTCTATGAAGTGTATCGAATTAAAACATAATGTAAACGATACGTCATATTATGTGTCCTTATAAATATGTGTAAGATTTGTAGGATTATTAAAGCCGCGGTATCTCCGTTACAAATTCTCAAGATCAATCCGAACAGAGACAATTTATTCGTCGCAATGATTAAGTTGTTCTTTTGTTTTTGTTTGTTTTCGTTTTGTTTTGTTTTGTTTTTTTACCGTTGTTTGGTGTATATTATTGTTGAAAGCAATATCATTTTAAAACCAGATAAGGTAAAGCGGTTTTAATTCAAGCACACAGATATGTTTATGCTGTCCCTAGCTAAAACTATCGGAAAACGGTAGTTTTAATAATCGAAAAAATACTTTAACCGGGCGAATTTCTTTAAATCTTTATTACGTAAACTAACAGCGATAACCAACACTATACATTAATTTGATGCTTTTTTGACTTGATGTGGACTTCCAAATCACGTGACATGCATATTATAATCAATGAGAGACTCATCGGCGCAATTGATTAGTTACATTAATGAAAAATATCTTTATGAAAAATCATTTGATAATTCACTTTGTTTTGGAGTTTCTGCCGGAGGTTCATATAGATATTCCGTTTATCTAAAATATTGTTAAAAAATTTCACTTCCTCCTCTAAATTAGGCACATCTTTACTTTTGAAGCTCGATTTACACAAAACTTAGTCCATTGTTAGGATCCTCTCATCATGAGTCACATTGGTATTTATTTTCTCTTTTAAATCATTATGGCACACATTGATACGTATTTTCTCATTTAAATTTCATGCAAAATTTACTACGATTGTATTTATCTTTCACTTGCGCAAAGCTGTTTTTACAGGCATTCGTATATTTCCATTCATAAGCTTACACGTAGCAGGGATCGAGAGGCTTTAAACCATTAATTTATAAATACTCATATACATTGGGTCTTTTCTGGAAAGTATGTTTTCATTTCGATAATGTTTATGTGTGAGGCTTTGAGATTCATTCGAATTCCTCCAACCATTTTGTTTTTGTGGTTTCTTGTACTAGTATTTTTTTTAATTGACTTGCACTTAATTCAAAATTCCTACAATATTAAAGTCCCTTATTACAAGGATCGAAATTATTTCGAATCATGTACAACACTTAAAAACAGCAACATAACTTCTACAGCCCACTTTTTGGGGGGAAGAAAAAAGTAATGTTTCAGTTGTTGAATATTGAAAAATATTCACATATTTCAAAAACAATTATCACTTAAGATTGTTTTCTTGTTTATGAAACGTTAATATAAAATGAAATAGCATTATGGTTCATCAATAAGGTGAACATTAATTGATACATTTTAAATACTATTACTTTTATCCTTAAACAACATGATAGAACTCTCACCACTTTAACCTCAGTTATTTTAATTACTATTATATTGATCGAACGTCAGGTAGCTAGATGTTGCCAGTTAAGAATCCGACCTCAAGGTATGGGGGGAAAATAGAAGAATATGATGATAATTTAAAGACGTAATAATTATGATGTCTAAATTACCTTTCTTATTTTTTTTCTGTCAATGAAAGAGAGAAACTAAAGCGTTTGCCTTTGCATAGTATTGATTTTTAAAGTTTGGTAATTAAAGAACAAATCTTACAATATTTAGCCATAAAAATGTTGCAAATAAGTTTTGATATACCTACACAAAATTAGTATCTAAAGAAAATCGATATTTAATGTACATGGCAAATTAAATGGACTTTCGTCATATATAATTGTTTAGGTAGATCTGTGAGGGATCAAACAACTGGATCTGAAGGTACCATATCCTTCATCCCCAGATTTCTTAGACAAGTATCTGCATTTGGAAGACTGGAAGGATTGAATGCTACTATGATTCATAGTATCAGGTCTATACATTGGACTTGGCCATGAACCAGACTGTGACAACAAAAACAATAAACCACTTCTTATCTTTCATCTGCGAGATTTGTAATATCAAGATTTAATAATGATTTGAAAACACTGATTTTCTTAATTGTTTTATTCGGTATAATGCATTATTTTACATAGCGGTTTGTTTTATGTGTATTAAAGACTTTCAAAGGATGACTGCACTTACGAAATGCGATATTTGCGAGAAAATAAACTTTTAAAAGAAGAATTTTGTTTCAATTGCAGAAATGGTCAACATTAAAGTTGTAGGGAGAAAAACATAAGAATGAACTTATTGTATCAATCTAAAATCTTAATTCATGTTGGAAATTGACTAGACTCTATAAAAAAATTAACAAAACTGATATTAGGTTAAGAAATAAACGCAACAGAAGCGACCGAAAAGGGCCCACAACCCGGCGCTAAGTGCAGTCATCCTTTGTTGCTGTATTTGATTGTTGGTTAATTTTCTATTCTGGTTTTTTTTTTTTTTTTTTTTTGTGGGGGGGGGGGGGGTAGTTTCCTTGTTGTACTTTTGCTGCATTTATTATTATTAGTTGTTAATGTATACTTTTTCTTAACAGTTGGCAGTTTATTTTTTTAACGTTTCAAACGGCATAAAATGCTGAGTATTATTTGTTCTGTAAAGCGTTTGAGCTATTCTTCTTAAATGTTGGAAAATTAAATAATCAAGCACTTAATACTCATCGAAAGCTCTTAACTTGAGATTCTAAACAAAAGTAAGCAATTTATGCGGAGTTTTATTCAATATTGATCATATTAGCCCAAACATAAGTAATATTAGAAAAAAAACCCATCATAATTCCAAATGGCCTTTTAGAGCAAACGTTTCTCAAATATATTTAGAAGAAGATTTTTCATGTTACATGTATTCGTAATTCTTTCAAAATTATCAAAAATGACCGCTGACTTTTATTAACAAAACTTAAAATGTTAACAAACTTTTAATTTCGATGAAGAGTTCTGAGGCATCGTCTATCATGAGACCTGTGACTGACCGCCAAGTAACATTTACATACTGTATACAGGGTTATTTTCGCCCCGTGGTATTTTCGCTCTTCTTGATTTGCAAACGGTTTCGCCCTTTCTTGAATTCGCCCAGATGCTCTTGACGTCCCCTTTAAAATGATGTCAAATTAAATATACATATAGGTACCAGAATTATTTTTCCATACTTTAATATAGAATGTCAACGAATTGTTTCATTTTCTACATAACTCCTTTAAAGCTGTACAATACGGGGACAAGATTTAACAAATTAATTATGACGTCATAATGGTTCTTGCACCAAAAAACATTCTCTGGAATCATTTACTAGATTTTGACCTTAAAATGCACTGCAAAGTCATATACAAAATTAACAAACCTTGTTTTAAGTCAGTTTTTTTTTGTGAGGACTTCATTTTGAAATTAACTGTGGTAAACTGGTTTGCCTTAACACATTTTTAGCAATCTAACCTCCGTTTTTCCTCTTAACCTGAACCTGAAGGTAAGATAGAAAAATCGAGGATTGATGCTCAGAGTTATCAACAAAAATAATATTTAAAGAATTGACCAGTACTAGTGTTAGATGTGAGGCTTAATAATTATGTTCTCATTTATCAATTCAAGAAATTCAAAATATTAGCACCATTGAGTTAAATAATTAAATAACGTGTATCAGAGGTGTTGTTTTAATTTTTATTTTTTATTTTTTATTTTTTTTTTTTTGAGTTTGTGTCTGTAATACATCTTTAAAAAAATAATAAAAAGAGATCTACTCATCTTTTTCATGACTGTTAAGATGCTGGGCAATCAGACATCAAAATCAGGAAGTATTCTTTCTATTGACCCCAACACTCCTCGTTTTTACGAAAGAAGACTTGGAAGAACAGGTATACTTATGTCCTCAAATCAAAACATGTGATATACAATACAGTAAACCAACTATTATTCGCGACGACTTTTTTCATTTATTTACAGAAGAAAAAACAACTACGTGACCAATTATTTTCATAAAAGAAGTATATTATCGCAGTAATGAAATACCGGAGGCATTTGAAGACGGGTTGGCAGCGAGAAGGCCCTTGTGTACTTAGCACAAATCTATTGCGTGTGAATGAGGAATATATTACTTCTAATTCTAGGTTTATTATTGATTGCAATATTTTTTTTTTAATAGTGCTCAATATTTATAGTAAAACACTGATAGGGTTACTTATTTTTTTTGCAAAGCTACTTTCCTTCATACCCGTATGAAATGCAACAGAAAACACATTTTTATGATTGAATGGAGAGAACATGCATATCAAATGATCATCATTTATTTAGTTTCAGTTTTTGTTAAGTTGTCCTTGTTTTTTATCATTATAATTTTCTTATTTTTACGCTATATTACTAGATATTCGTACTTAGTCATAATTATTATTTTTTTAATGTTGTTATTTTATTCTCTGTGTGAATATTACATATTCATTTTGTTTGGAGGGATATGTAGATAGTGCCTTGAATCAAATTTGTGATTATTACGAATAAGCAATGGACCTTCTTTCAGTTTGAATTTCATGATTTATGAACAGTCAAGTCCATTATTTCCTAACAGTTTTTACTATTAGTTATAATTTTGTAGTATAAGATTAAAAAAAACAAAACAAAACCAAAAAAACAAAACAAAAAAAAAAACAAAAAACAAAAAACAAAAAACACTCAAAACAGTTGGTCGTTCATGTCTTTATGTAAAAAAAAATTAACATTTTGTTTGATTTTTGATATGTTAAGAACATCATACAAACATTTATACAAACATAAATAAGATGAGTTATAGGAAAAAAATATTCAAAATGGTTTTAACCTGCATCGTCTTTGCATAGCGTGTTACATTTATACGTTTTTACATAGTTTACATAAGCATGTTGTTTACCTTTCTTTTCTGATTATCATATGTATTTTCTTTTAATTTACAAAAATTATTGATGAAAATATTAAAATAATCTATTTTTTTGAAATCTATACAAAGAAATTGAACATTGATCAATAAAAATAAAGTAAATATTTTTAAAGACGATATGAGATTCACTGCATTCTGATGCCTACATATTTCAGGTTATCAGTGGTCATTGAAACCTTCTTCAAGGAATGATAGGACCAATGTTGGTTCTTTTCAAAGGCCAAGATGTCAGGGAGGCTGCAGATACTGACAACAAACAAAGGACAATAACTCTTGATATCTTAAAATACAGTGAACAGTTTTGTATATGCATTATGTGATGAATGGCGATGTTAAAGCATCGCATTGTTTTAATCATAAGAGCTCATATTTCTAAGATTGCAGTGTTCAAAAAGAAAATAGTTTTCAATAAAACTTATCGAACAAGATAAATCTGTGCCATATTTGTTTTGAATTTGAAGTCTTTTCAAACTGTTGATTTACTCTCTTTAACTATTTAAAGCAGCAGAAACGTTCTTTAGTGATTGTTATTTGTAGTACCTTTTAAATATTTCCTAATTTAGTGCGAAAATTATTAAATTGAAAACTTGAGCTCTCCTCGACCTTACTTAACACGTCTTTGAATTTCTAAACTGAAGTAACCAACACAGTCCATCTCTTGTTGAACACTGACAAAGTAATACCGAATGTTAGCAGCATTAAACATTACATCCGAAGTGCTTGTGATATTTACGCTTTAATAACACAAAACATATACATTACCTTTATAAATATCACTATTGACCAGCGAAGCTAAATAAATGCTGTGGAATCTTTAGAATTCGTATTGGCTAATTTTCGTGATATTTGTGGGTAACGCTCCCCCACGAATTTGCATCCTTCATGTAAAAAAAAAATGAAAGAGTTAGTTTTCTTATTGAAACTGAAAACCGACTCATCACCGAAAAACATCCCCAAAATAAGCAAAAAACCTACAATCTACTAAACTTGGCCCAAAAGAATTCAAATGACTCAACAGTAAATGTCATTCAGTTGCATTTTAGATAACTTTCAGTCATCTTTTAAATTGACTGAATGGCAGAGCCTCGTTTTGTATTCCATAGCTATTAATTGTTATCATGGTTGATAAAAAATAAAATATCTACCACAGATCAAGTAAAACATTCGGACTGTAAGCAATTTGTTGGCATTTTTTTTTCTGGAACATGTACTTTTATCGACATAGTTTATGATTAAAGGTTTGAGTTAAATTTGATTATTTATCACAGATTTAGCCAAGGTGGTTGCCCTTTCCTGTTATTAAGATCGATTTCATTTTTAATCGCAGAGAAAGAAACCCATTTGAAACTTGATATTAAAGCATTTTTCCATCGACGTTATTCCGAAAAGAATGGCATTAATCAAAAACGATATACATAATTTTGAAAAAATAAATTTGTCCAAGGTCACCATTCTAACCTTTGTTATTTTAAAATCACATTCACTGTTATTATAATGGTTAGTCTGAATGTTGCAAGTTCGTGTTCCTTAATTAAGAGTGGAGAAGTACCTCTTCCTGTTCTGAAGTATATTGACTTCAGTTTTATGATGCCAAATCAAGTAGCTGAGCCAAAAGGTTACCTGTAAAGTGCAAAAGGAAATAGAAACGAAAGAAGAGGCACAGGGGCCACATTGCTCATCTGAAAAATAGTTCTTGAACCATTCTATTTTGAAATGTTTCAATATGAAACTATCTAAAAATAGTATACTTCTCTCATATATTCCAAGATCTGACAATACTTTAAACAATGCATAAAAAGTCTACTTTTTTGGACATCATATCTAAATATCTGAGATGCATCAACTGACCAGCCTTACTATTTTAGGCCTCAACGTATTACAGATAACAATATCGTAAAAGGGACTATAAATAATTAATAAAAAATAAGTGAAAGAAGGTTACCGTGACCTTGATATGGGGATATGAAGATATGAAGATGCTTAAATAGTAAAAAACCTAACGTTGTATTTCTTGAGATGAAGATTTCTAAATATTTTTCCTATATCCTTCTATGTTGAACCTAACACCCCTCCAGGGGCCCCAGTTTTAGTCACGGAATCTACTACACTATCTGAGGATGTTTGCATAGCAATTTCACAAATTGTAGCAAGGTAGACTAAGTTCTTGGGAAGAAGATTTTTAAAAATTTTCTATATATATTTATATGCTAAACTTTGAATACCTCCTGGGGCCCCAAGGGGTCACGGTTTTAATGATTTAGAATACAAACTTCACAAATTGTAGCATTGTAGATTTTGATCAGAAGATTTTAAAAACATTTTTCTTATACAATTCTCTGTTTAACTTTGAACCCCTGTGAGGGGCCCCGTTATTATCTAGGTGTCTGGATTTAAAAAATTTGGAATCTACTTTATCTGGGGATGCTTGCATAGTAGTATGAGAAATTTTAGCATTGTAGTATCTGAAAACATTTGTAAACATTTTCCCTATATAATTCCATGCATAACTTTGAATCCGTTGTTGGGCTCTAGTATGGCCATGGGGGTCACAATTTAAACAGTTTAAAACCCAAACAATATGAGGATGTTTACACAGTAATATCACAAATTTTAGCATCGTAGATTTTGATTTTTAAACAATTCTCCTTCATCTTTCTATGTTAAATTTGAACGCCTGTTAGGGCCCTAGAATTGGCCTGGGGTCACACATTGTAGCATTGTAGTTCTCAAGATGAAGATTTTTTTTTACTTGTATATTTTACACTGTTATATAATTATGCCAGTACTAGTGCCAAAGTGGCATTTTTGCACCCGTCTAAGCTGCATGTATCGAAAAATTCAAATATGCCATATTAGTGACCATTGCTTAAAGAGTTTATAACGACCTTTGTTATTAATGTTTCTCACCTGTTAGGTGAAATATTTACCTTTAAATAAAAGAACTTCCTTTAGGAATTTAAATTCCGATAGGATTTGAACAAAACTTCCATAGGATTTTAAAATCCGATAGGAAATCTTAATTTCCTATAGGAAAACTACCTGTCTGAATCAAATTCCTGCAGGAAATACTTTTTTATTGGAAGTATAATTACTATAGGATTTTCTAAAAATCCTAAAGGATTTTCATTATTTCCTGTAGGAAAATTATTTTTCCTATGGGAATTATTATTTTTCTATATGATGTTAGTTTTTAAAGGTTAAAATCTCGTCTGTCAGGTGAGATACACTAAAAACAAAAGTGGTTATTTACTCTTTCGAGAATGGTCTATCATTTGGTATATATAGATTTTTACGAAAAGGCATCTTAAGCGGGTGCAAAGATGCCACCTTGGCACTGGCATAATTATCCGGCACAGTGTTATTTCTATTCTAAACGTTGATCCCCTCCTGGTGGCCATGAATTGGCCTGAGGATCATCCTTTGAACAATTTATCATTTACACTATTTGAAGATGCTTCCATGGTAATATCACAAATTGTAGCATTGTAGTTCTCGAGAAGAAGTTCTTTAACTTGTATATTTCTATCTTGAACTCTGAACCCATCCTGAGGCCCCATAATTGGCCTGATGATCATCATTTGAACATTTATTTACACTATTTGAGGATGCTTGCATAGTAATCCCACAGCGTGCAGCATTGCATTTCTTAATAAAAAAAAGATTGTTATACCTATATCTTTCTATGTTCAAATTTGAACCCCTCCTGGGACCAGAGTATTAGTCTGGGGGTCACGGAATGTACACTTTTTGAGAATGTTTCGTGTCGGTTGACAATGATTTTCTCGGGGATGTCAATTTCAACTATTGCCATCGCAAACAGGCACTATTTATATAATGTCAACTTGTCAGATAATACGTCAACTTGTCAGATCTTTATGTTGACTTGTCAGACAATAACCACATTGACTATAGAAACTCAATATGTTGTTGTCAATGCGTGTTCGTACGGAAGCGTATCGGGGCCTACACTTGTTGCGTTTCAACTTATAAATTGTCCTTCTTTTTATTGCATTGTCAACAAAAAAAGTATTATGACCTCTTATTTATGTAAATTAATTGAATTCTATCTTGTGATTTCTATATAATTTAAATCACCTTATTGAATTTTACCAGTTTTATTGCTATCTGCGTTATCGACTTAAAAAAATATGAAGTTTGAAATGTTGATTTATAAATGTGAACTACTTATACTGAGATAGAAAATTAGACAAATAACAATAAAATAAATGCTGTACAGCCATGTCAATATCAATATGCTTTCATTTTAGGGAACATATTGCGAAAATATTATCGAATGAACTTCGCGGGCGCGGGAGTTCTAAAAGTGACGTCAATGAACTCTGAATATAGCTGTAGACGGCACATGTAGACTGACATTGACATTTTGATATAAATCAGAAACAAAGAACAGTAATTATTTTACAATAATTGCAATTAGTATAAGTATTTGTTATTGTAGTTAGAGGACCGCTGTATGATCTATATTTGAGCAGTTTGTTATGATCTTCTATGTTTGGGTTACTCTCCATTAAACATGTGATATGAGTTTTGAGACAGATACATGTAATTGAACATTTAAACTATATGAACCCCTTTACTTACACGTATTATATTACCCCCCCCCCACCATCACCACCACCACCACCAAAAAAAAAAAATAAAAATAAATGTTTTATTTATCAAAGCGTCGACAACACTCACATGAAATCATGGTAATGAGAAAATGCAACGCTCATGCAGTTAGTTCATGCATGATAGTATTTGGTATCGTAGTTACATGTAGATTACATTGTCGTTGAGTGGATGGGTGTTTCATCCAATAAAATTGCTTTGAGATCGTGTAATATCAATTTGAAGACGAAGACAGATGGGTGAAACATTGTTTAGCCTCATCGATGCGAAACCGTTGTAACAACGTGATTATATTCATGATCATAATTTGGGGATAGGACTGCTCATGTCTACCACCCCTAACTACGATTACAAATGCAGATACATGTATTTGGATGTTTGACATTAAAAGAAATATCTGAATTTCAGAGTTTAAATTCCTTTATTGTGGATTGAATTTCATGGAGCCAATATTCGTAGATTGGTATTTTTTAAATAGATTAATGGTAACATTTCGTGGAATTACTTGTATTATAAATAATAAATATATTTATACTATTATTCATAATTCGTTGTGGATTTAATTCATGGATGACGAAAATTAGCATTAACGAAATCCATGAAAATTAAGCATACACGAATTCCAATGATTCCACAAATGTCATTCTACATGTGTATCCTACATCTAGATTCAGAGTGAGGTGACGCACCATCAGAACTCCCGCCCCCGCGAAATTCATTCGATAACAATATTTTCGCAATATGTTCCCAAGAAATGTAAACATATTTATGTCGATATACCTTTAATGTATACATTTTCATTGTTCTATGTCAACATTTTTTTCTCGATATGACTTAAACCCATTTTTAAATTATCATTTTTAACTCCGTATTTTGTTAAGTCGATATAGCATATAGCAAGAAAACTGATCAATTACTATAAGGGGATTTAAATTATGTTAACTCACCTCAAACAATGCAAAATGTTTGAATAAATAAAACGACATAATAATTTATATGTTAATAAGACGATTAAAAGTATGACAATGTATAAGTTATAACATAACAAGTGTAGGCCCCAATACGCTTCCGTATGTTCGTGCCGCTAACTACGGAAACGTACGGAAACGTATATCCGCCTCGTGTTGTTGTATTGGAACACGATATATTCTCATTATTATATTGTCAAGTATAATTGCTTCAAAGTTTGGCAATATAATTACGACAACAATCTCTTTTGGATGACGCTTTTTTGACATGTTTTGAACGACTTAAGCACTTTAATATCATAATATTTGACAAGACGACATAAATATCTGACAAGTTTACATAATTATCTGACAAGTCGATATAAAGATCTTTCAAGTAAACATAATTATCTGACAAGTCGACATATTGATATGACAAGTTAACATAATTATCTGACAGGATGACATAAAGATCTGACAAGTTAACATAATTATCTGACAAGTCGACATATTGATCTGACAAGTTAACATAGTTATCTGACAAGTCGACATATTGATCTGACAAGTTAACATAATTATCTGACAAGTCGACATATTGATCTAGCAAGTTAACATAATTATCAGACAGAAAAAAACCCAAAATGGCCATTGGTTTGAAAATTTTTTTATTCATTTTATAAGTCTACTTGTCAGAAAATGATGTTGACTTGTCAGATGTTATGTTGACTTTTCAGATAATTATGTTAACTTGTCAAATAATGATGTTGACTTTAATGATGATTGTATCGACTTTTCAGATCCTTATGTCGACTTGTCAGAAATTAATATCCAACTAAATGACACACATAAACACGTAAAAACGTTTAAGTGTTGATTTTTTAAACACCTGACTACAAAAGAAAGTAGAAGCTTCCTTAGAAAAAAAGTTAAGACGTAAATTTTGATATATTCCAATTTACAAGATAGAGAAATGAAGATTTTCAGACAAGCTGGCTGGTTTAAAAACCACCCCGTAACACTGCAGTTTAATAGTTGTATTC
Source organism: Magallana hongkongensis (assembly GCA_016163765.1). Lineage (NCBI taxonomy): Eukaryota > Metazoa > Mollusca > Bivalvia > Ostreida > Ostreidae > Magallana > Magallana hongkongensis. Next base: position 65,010,704 of record WFKH01011926.1, read on the forward strand.
AATTGGTGATCACCCAACATTGGTACATGTATATCTACATGTACTTTCTCATCTATTTGCAGATGAAGCATCGATTTGTTTTGTTTTGTCTTGTGTATTGTTTGTTTGTTTGGGTTTTTTTTTAAATGATTTCTTAGATAGTCAGCTATTAGAGTTAAATTACCATCATATAGCTCGATTTTAGCCGGGTTTTTTTGCGTGATATTCAGTTCGTTTTTTTTATAACGATTATATGTTTTGAAGTAAATATAAATGAAAAAGATAAATTTGTTCGGCAGTCAGTCAAAAGACAATGTAACTACCAGCTGCTGAATGTCGCTAAACCTACGTATAATCCCGTGATGTCTACAACATACATTAAAGCGAAATAATGTTCTTCAACAAAGTTCTGGTCCATTTCAAGCCAAATGATAAAACAAATTGACGTTGTTTCTTTTATTATTTCTGCAGAAAAAAAAAAACTTTTTCACAATTTAATTTCATCGATAATTTAGGAGAATTATGCTTTTTACAAAATATTATCGTCATGACTATCAATGTGTATATACAAAAAATATGTAGTCTTTATATACGTCAATCCAATTGTTTTCGCTCTAATCAACCATTATGGACAAAATCTTGCTTCCACTTCGTTAATGTTTGGCTGTACAGGCGCACCTGTTGCTTTGATATTTCCCAAAACATCATCAACAGCTGCACACGTAACGTGCATATACTTATGCGTATTGAATTTATGTGTTTCAGCCTTTAGATGTGAAATACTATGTGTCAGTAGTTTTTTTCCACAAAATTTCCAAAGCTGATCATATAACATACGTAAGTTACTTTGTTAATAATTCTAAATGCATATAAATTCATTGTAAACGAGGAACATTAGAAGAAATTGCAAAATAAACAAAATCAATTAGATACTTTATTTTTTTTAATACGATTTATATTTTTTTGTGGTGAACATTTTTCAAAAAACTGTCATCCACTGAAAATGAAACCTGCTCAAAATCGCGTCTTTCTCATTTAATGATGAAAAAAAAAACTATTCGCGATAAATGCATGCAGTGATCATATTAATTCAAACAATTATTATTTTTTTTTTTCATAGCAAACAAAACAACTCTGGATATTTACAAATGTATCGAGTCTTTAAACATGTGGAATTGATTTTTTATCTAATTAATTTTTACAATTATATAAGTTATTTGAGTTTTTTTTAACAGACTTCTTTAAAGCTACTCATTCTTGCAGTCGGTGACAATGTCGACCAGAACGGTTCTTCGTTTAGTCTCTCTGTCCGTCTTCCTCTTTCTGTGCTATCTATCATGTTGTGTTGACAAAACTGAAGGTAAAATTAGAAACAAAATATCCAGTGAAAAACGTTGAACTAAGTATACTACATTTTTTATTGAATTATAATCTACCCAACATTGATTTTTTTAGGTTCATACGTAAGTATGTTAATAATTATCACTTTTTTCCCATAACAAATGTTAAATGTTATTGTTTGGTTTTTAAATTCACATGTACGTGTTAAATATTCTTATATGTATGAGATACTGCTAGAGTAAGCGTACTTACTTGTCATTTAATCATCCATCACAACTTTATCCTGCAACATCATTAGTCTAAGGCTCATTTGATGTGGGTGTACAGACGTCAGAGACGCGTACACGCTGGAATACGTTCGAGACGCGTTGGCAGATGTATTCGACGTCCGGTTAACAAACCCCACGTGACCCAGCGTCCGTGGCGGACCAGACGTAAGGTTTATAAACGAGTGACGGTAAAGGTCGCCGCCAGACAACAAAGGAAGAACAGACCCTCCTCACCTTCCTCATCAAGACGTGTGGTGTACTCCAGACGATACGGTCACAGGTAACAGAGAGAGAGAGACAGAGAGACAGGAGACAAACAGAAACAGATAAAGTAGGGGTAGAGAAACTGAGGAAAGGAATAAAAATGAGCGGGGAGAAAGCAATATGAATTTTGGCTAATGTAAAATAAGAGCAACAGAACAGACGGAGGACGAAAAAGAAGATGAGGAACAACAACAAGAAATTAACTGCTAAAATATATACAATTTTTATCTCTTTTTTTCTCATTGAATAATGTGGTGATGTGTCAATATTATCCGTAGGAATTAATATTTCAGAATTAAGAGAAAATCAAAGTTTGAAGGATATGTAATTTCGTGGCTAATGATCAAGTGTATATGCCATTAGATCTTGTGTTTCAATGAACAGTTTATTCCCTGTATTAACATAAACAAAACAATCTACGATAACCGAAATTTAATACATACAAGTATTAATGAAATTTTAGTACAATGCATGTTTTCAAGTCTACCGTAAATGTTGATTCATGTAGAGTGTACTACAACCGGGCCGTTCAGCCGTTCCCGGGCAGCGCCATAACCCACAGAACAGTCAACACCGGACTTATACTACCCCCTATATACCTGCCACCGATCCTCCCCAATGGGTGTGGCGGACGGTGTGGACGGAACGCTGTCTGTCTCGGGGGACACACTTGCGTGTGTCTTCCTACCTTCAGGGGAAATCCCCTAACCGTCTGTCATCCAGGTGTGTAGCAGTTGATTTTTTATCATTATCACAGTTCATATTCATAAATCCTGAACGAAGAAAAAAATTCTCGAAACAATTTCATATTTATAAAACTATGAAGAGTTTATACGACAGTCTAAGTCAATACAGCAACTGTACTGATCAATTCATGGCTTTTGTTTGAGACACACACGATTACATGCGGTATTGCATATTTTTTTCTTCCAAATGTACAACTTCGATGTGTATTTGATGTGTATTGATTTAAATAACTGTTGCTAATATGTTGATCACTAAAGGAGGAGGACCGTGTGGAAACAGATGTGGGATCCGAGCTCGCTGTCTCACTGGAACCGGTAAATGTGTCTGCAATCCGGGATATTATGGAAACCCATTGGTAGCTTGTTTCCCAGGTGAACGTCAAACCATACTACATTGTGTAAAGATAACCGGAAATTGCTGCAATTAAAATCTTTTAAAAGAGGGCTTGGTAAAGGAAGATTTTCAATAAATTAAAAAAAAAAAACCAAAAACACTGGAAAATACCTTTTGGAACTCGTTTTGAAGTGTTAAAGCAAAGTGCCGAATTAAGGCTGTGTTGCATAATGGGTTTTATACCCCCTAAAACAAAGTTAGGGGGTTATATAGGAAAAACCTTGTCCGTCTGTCCGTCTGTCTGCGCAATCGTGTCCGGTCCATATCTTTCTTATGGAGAAAAATTGGAATTCTTACTTCACACAAAGATTGCATATCACCTAAGGGTGTGTCATGATTTTGACCCACGGTCATTTAAGCAAGTTCAAGGTCACTGGAAGGAAAAGTGCAAAGTTTGTGTCCGGTCTATTTTAAATCTTTCTTATGTAGAATCGTTGAAAGTTCTTACTTTACACAAAGATTGCCTATGATTGCTTAGGATGTGTCATGAACTTGACCCAGGTTCAGCTGTGCAAGTTCAAGGTCATTGGAAAGAAAAACCTCATAATTTATGTCCGGTCTACACATTTCTTATGGAAAAACATTGGACGTTCCTACTTCACAAAAAAATGGCTTATGACCTAAGAGTGTGTCATGAACTTGACCCAGGTTCAGTTGTGCAAGTTCAAGGTCATTGTTAAAAAAGCATTATTCTTGTCTAGGCAATATCTTGTAATGCAAAATAATTAGAAGCTAAAATTTGACTCAAAGATTGCTTGTGACCTGTATATATATCCTGATTGTTAGCTTTGGTCATTTTTGCAAGTTCAAGGTCACTATAAGAAAAATGGTGCATCCATTACTTTCCAATGGAGAAATCATACAGTTATTATATTTTCTTAGCGTGGGGGGGGGGGGGGGGTATATTTGTGAGCTTGCTCAAAGTACCTCTAGTTAATTTTTGATTTCTCATTAAAATTATGTCTTTCTTCTTTCCCAGGTTACCGGTGCCGGCGAGGCTGTGGTGTCAATGCTGTTTGTGACAGAAGACAAGGTCTCTGTAAATGTCGTCCAGGGTACATCGGGAACCCTCACTACCAGTGTGTGTCCCGTAAGTCAACATCTCATCCCTTTAATCTCTCTTTTCCTCTCTTTTTCTCTCTCTGGTTTTCCCTTATGTATTTTGAGTACTTTCTGTATTCACATTCTTTCTGTCTCTCTCTTGCTTTTCTCCCTCTGTCTGTCTCTGTCTAAATTTTTACTCAGTTCTTCTACCCTGCTATGTCGTCCATTCTGTCTGTCTGTCTGTCTGTCTGTCTGTCTGTCTCTCTCTTTCTCTCTCTCTCCACAACGATCGCGTTTGTTTAATGAATTTTAGTAAAGGTCAATTGTAGCTTTATATCTGAGAACCTGGAATTGTTAAGTAGAAGGGGTGTGTTTTCATTCGCATCTTCAAAATATTCTGATTAAAAATTAATAACCATTACAAAATGTATCAATGCATATATTATCATAACAGTCTGTACTGTCTGAAGGCATGTTAAGTGTAATGGTTAATTCATATCAAAAGAGGAATGACGTCAAGCAAATAATTATGAATTATTGTTTCTTCATGCAGTTGCTGGTTGTCGTGGCGGATGTGGCCCCAATGCTGTTTGTAACAGGAAACTTCACGCATGCGTGTGTGTCAAAGGAACAGGACCCAATCCAGTAATAGGATGTAAACCACGTGGGTATTTTCTCTGCTGATAAAAACAAATCATTGTGAACATGACGTTGATTAGTGTCTTATTAGATACATATAATCATCACATTCGCTATTAACAGGACCTCACATAATTTGTGATTGTTTATGATTTTTATTAAACATAACACACAATGAGTTAGATAGAAATGATAAACCATTACAAATCAAGAGATTTTTTTTTTATCACACTCTCTATATATTACGTCTTTTGTATTGTTTTGTCGATCTTTTTTTTTATTAACATTTAATCTATAGTTTTGTACAGCACAACACATTTGCCATAAGATGTCAACAATTCTATGCATACAATAAGTTCTTAGCTAAACAAGAAAACATTTCATTTTCGAACATATTCTTATAAGCGTAAAATGATTTTATTACAATTATAACTCTAGATTTTCCTATAAGTCAATCATCCGACTTCAAGCTACGTAGTGTTAAATTATGACGTCATGTGGCATATTAATACACAGTGTAATATCAAAAAAAAAAAAGGACACAAGTGATATCCACCGCTTATTGTCCTGAGCATGTGATAAATTAGAAAAAATAATCAAAGTATTTCATCAATGCGCTTATACATTTGGATCTACAAATAGGAAATGGCTGTAAAAGACATTGCGGGAAAAATGCCTATTGCGACAAGAGAACATTTAAATGTAAATGTTATCGAGGTTTCCATGGTAACCCACAAAGTGCTTGCAATCCCTGTAAGTATATAGGTAATTTGTAAAAAAAAAAAAAAGTGAGAAGAATTCATTTTGTTTCAAGATTGCTAAAAAGGTCCTTAAGTAAAGTATGATTTTATTTAACTTTGATAATTAATGCGACAACTTTCTGAAATAGTTTAGTTATTTATATTTTATCGTAGTCAATCATTGTTTCTTTTATTTAAGTGGCATGCGAAGGGCGATGCGGCAGGAATGCTCTATGTAAGAGCGGCGCATGCGTCTGTTCCACCGGATGTGCTGGTGATCCATACACGAGATGTTTCTATGTTCAGTGATACATGTTTTATTTGCTTTTAACCCCAATAAAATTAAAATAAATTTACCACAGAAGTAATAATTTCTGCATAAAAGTGTGCTTGTTATTTACAGAGTCTACTTTTTTTTTTTATTTTAGTACTTTTATACTTACATACACATGTACATCATTAGGCTACCTCACAAGAAATACTGATAAATTAAAACATCAGTAAATGAAAATCAAAAAAAAAATAAAAATATGCGCGATTTCTTAGAACACATTTTTACTTACTCAAGCAGCATTGTGATGCAAATTGATCAATTTTTAATTTGCAATGGATATTAAAATTTGATTTGGAAAAAAATAAATGCAGAAAGGAGGGGGGGGGGGGCTGTACTTGCTATTCACGTATTAAAATATTCTAAGAAAAGCATAATAAGTTGGCCAACTTTGGTACAAGTAATAAATAAAACTTTTTTTCGGGTTTTCTCCCTATGATTTTAAGCATGCGTACTTTCAGCAAACAAAGCAAGCATCGTTGCTTATATTTTTTAACAAATACATTCAAGTTAATAAAAATTTTTTGTATCTTTAAACACCTTGTCTTATAAAAACCACCAAGAGGGTATAATATCAATTTTTGTACTCATCGGAAAATATGTATATTTAATTGTTGATGGTTTTTACAGTAAATGTTCGTGTTCGCTACTTCTCAGGAAAACAGATATCCTTGTATGTCATCTTGAAAGCATTTTCCATCCCTTTTACGGTGTATGCTTTTCCTAAGTAATGTACTGTATTGTTTATTAGTAAATAGCTATACAGCTCATAGACCTACAAACAAGACAACTGATATAAGCATATTAGTATAAACAGGTTAAATGAAAAGAAAGCAAGATTACACAAGAAGTTTTCTGATGACAAAGGCATTCTCAATAAATATACCTGAAATGCACAATTTTGATACATTTTGTGATGACAATAGTTAAATCAATTTAAAGACAGAGGGTATAATATATTGTAAATCACAGAGACTACTCCCCTTCTCTGGTTGTCATCCTGTATTTCAGTTACGATTGTTCTTTATATGAAACATTTATCGATTTTGACAAATTAAGGAGTGGTTCTGTCTTCTGTATTGTTTAATTATGTGCCGAAATGTGGATATTTTATCTGTATTTACTGTGCAGTACGTACCACACATATGTCTTTTTTCCAATCACCTTTTTAATTTTCTTTAATTCAGAGCATTTCTTCGTTAAGTCATGATTGTTCTTTATAAAATAGTTGTTACGATTCTTACACAATTACATTGCTCGGGGATTGATTTTAGACGTGTTTTAGACGTGTTTCATACATTAATGAATTAAATAAATCCTCAGAAAAAATAACCTTTTAACTTCTTTTCAGGGTATCAACTAATCATCGAAATATCTTACAAAAAATATATACAGGATTTTTTTTATAAACCGCTATTCCTGCAATGTCCTTCCATGTAAACTTTACTTTTTCTCTTAATTCTTGATTTCTTTTGGCAAACGAATTATACATGTACATGTACATGTTAAATGCATTACATTTGGTCTCATTTCTCTTATATTGGTTACTCAATTTGCCTATAAACGTTCAAACGTATAACAACCCAAGTGGCTCGGTCGTAAATGGCAGTTTTTACCGTGGAAACATCAATTAATATGATATGCTAATCTAAGACATTGCAATAACTACTTGAATATTTTAATTCATTTATGAATTGATTGAATTGAATTGATTAATCAAACTCTGCTTAAGGAGGTTGGGTGGGCAACAAATTAACCATCAGATCTGCCTTAAACATTGACATATTATATTTTTGGCCATAAGATAACATTAAGTATAGAAAACAATCCAAATGATTTAGCTTTAAAATTCGATCATTCTCCTATATTTTTATATATAGCTCTTCTTCTTTAGGAGATTAAATTAGTCTAACAATGGCCACGACCATCGAACCGTCTTACTTCTTTATGCATATAAATGCCATTTAATACCACCACCGTCTTGCCTCATTTAATAACTGCATGTAAACAAAGACGTTTTATAGTCGTTTTTCTTTATTGACATATGTTTTTACATATTCAGTAATAAACTTTTTTGATCAGTCCTCCAGGCTGCTACGACTGCTGCTTCCTCCGCCGAGCTCTTCTGTGGCCCTCCTGTACCTCTTCCTGTATTTCCTTTTCTTATTCCCGCTGCTGTTGGATCCGCTCCCTTTACCCTTCCTGCCACTGTTGCTGCTGCTAGATCCGCCTCTGCGTCCTCCATGGTGGTGGATCACGACGATACGCGACGGCTGGATGTGTCTATAGATGATCGATTTGTCCTGCAAGATATTTAAAGGAGGGAAAAATACAGTGTATCAGTGTAGGAGAGAGAGAGAGAGAGAGAGAGAGAGAGAGAGAGAGAGAGAGAGAG
>WFKH01011926.1:65018855-65039229 GCA_016163765.1 Magallana hongkongensis
GAGAGAGAGAGAGAGAGAGAGAGAGAGAGAGAGAGAGAGAGAGAGAGAGAGAGATGTAAATGCATGCATTTATTAATACTTTATTTAACAAATATTTTATTATGCAAATAAATACATAATAGGATTGGACATCAGGCTATGTCTTTTTTAGTCCTTTCCCCAAGGATCAAAGTTACAACTGATATTTCAGTTACATTTGGATTATATAAGAATAATAGTTACAGAATATAATAAGTTATTAATTTATTAATACTACATGTAAGCTCATAACTTGACAATCATGACATGGCATTAATGCTTTTTTGATTGCATCAATTTTGCAAGATACATATAGAAGAAGTCAACCTTCAACCTTGCAAATGAATAAATACTCCCACATGATTTGAATGAAGAATTTAAAGATGCTAATATTTATAGAGGTATTAATGAAACAATGCATTCTGTTGTTGGAAAATGTAGGCATGGTTCGCTATTGAAAAAGAACATATATACAATGTTTTATTCTATACACGCTACATTTACATCCAAATAAACCTCCAACATATCATTCTATTATTTTGATTCAAGTAGTCCAGCTATAGCCCATATCCGTTTGCTTGCTACTTTCTCTCTCCCAACATTCCATATAACGAGCGACATGATTGGCTAAACTTTAAAACTGGCGATATATAAATCGCGCACGACTTCTTATTGGAAAATATCACAATTGCATTGTGAATGATAATGAAACGAAATACAAAATAAAGAAAAGATACTCACAGGTCCATAGTCTGCATAAAAAAAAACAGTTGAGAATAAACATATCATGTTGGATGTTAAATTGTAAGTTTTACATGTAAAATATTTGGGTTAAATTCATTAAGAAAAAAAAAATAAAGAGAAAAGGTTTCGTTTTTACGTCTGAAATTAGCTAGAGGAAAACTTGCACAAACATCTGAGCAGTAATTCATTTGTAGTTATGTTTAGGATTTGAATCCTATGACTGCCGTACACCTCACACAAAGTTATTATGGATGTCTATAATTGAAAACAGTCTATACAGATTTCAAATAATTCAGTGGATTTTTGTTTTCTTTTATCTAAGACGAAATCCTTTGAAATTTTGTAAATCAGATTGCATAAAAACGGATTTTACTTTAATGACCCTGAATTTAGAAACATAAGCCCATACGATCAAATCCTCTTAAGTAAATCAGATTCATATTTTTTTTTACTTTGATAAACTTTATTGAAAAAAAACCTAAGCCTAAATCCTATCAATTAAAAAAAATCAATACAAATATTGAAACTCACTTCCGGCCTGGACCAGTACCAATGACAGGCAAAGAATGGCGGCGATGATCCTGAGATGCATAGTTACGTTCAGAAGTCGTCTGCTGCTTCTCCAGCCAGCCACTGTATTTTATAGCAATATGAAAAATTAATCCCCCTCGGCTAACGGCCAACAAACATGCAAATCTTTCGATAATATTGTGTTATGTTAATATTAACATTCTCTAACCCAAAAATGAACATCATCTTTTAACACCTATTTAATCGGCCATGAGGATGTCCATGGTTTATAATGCAATCTTTTAAAGCTCGAAAAGGCTTTTAGCATCGATTTCTTCAATAACATATTTTCTTCAGACTATACTTAATGGCCCTCGTTTTCTATTCACATCTGTTGATTTATTCATTGGTGTGTCGATCATTTGTTAAACAAGCTGATTTTGAAATAGCAGATGTTAATGAGAAGAATTTTGAAAATTCAGGAATCAATAAATTTACTAAAAGATGTAACTTTAGATCTTTGATGTGAACTTTTAAATTTGTTCAAAATGCATGTATGTGAAATTACTTTGCACTTTTTTTTTCCTTTATATCCCTCCCTATGGAAACACTTTGAACTATTATTAACACAAGGGAAAAGTACAACTGCAGTAAACTTACAAAACTAATTGCAGATGAAATTAGATAATCAACCCAATTTGACTTAATAATAAGCACAAACAGTCATATATATATATTTTTATGCAGTCGTACGAATGAATGAATAATATTGAGCACATTCACCTCCGGAATAAATATATTTATATTTTAATTTTAGTTATCATATTACAAATGGTAAGTTATAAGTTACTTATAAAATCAAATCCTTAAACATACACGTGATTTTTAAAAAAATAAATTGAGTATCTCTCTATATAAAATAAGAATAAGGATACCATATATTGATATTTAATGAAAATCAATTTTAAAGCCAAGAACCACATTTGCTAGTATGTGAACAACAGATGAACATATATATACTTTATATCTGAAAAAAAGAATGCACATGTGTACCACAGGCTAAAATAAAAGTCATATAAAAACAAATATATATTTTTGATAAAGATGCAGCGTTTCATGCTTTCGTTTAATATCATTTTTCCTTTTTTTCAAAAAAAAAAATACTCCAGAAAAACATGTAATTCGTCAACGTTCAGATTACAGCAAACTACGTAGAAGCGTTAATAGGGTTTAACTCCAGAAAAGATTCTACGTAATGTTTTGACGGAGTTGTGTCCAATCAGGTCGTTGTAAGCGGGGTCATTACATCAGCGTGATATCTATTTTTACAGCGATGCAGTAAAAACAGTGCCACGCGGACACCAGACAAAAAGAAGCGGGTTTTTATTCAACGCGGACGTCTGAGAAAACATTGGATTGAAATTTCATTGCAGGAATTATGATACAATCGCTGATGTAACAAATCTGCAAAACTCATATTGTACTTTGCTTTTCCCCTGCACTAATTAAAGAAATGAAACAATGCTTAATCAAAAATGAATATAATAAGACATCAATTTAAATACTACGAAAAGGTTTTAAAACGTGTTTTGGGGGTAAATAAACTCATTGTATACATTACAATCATGATTCATTTTAATTTCTTGTTAACTGAATAAAGGACAATTTATTCAGCCTTATCTAGTAGGTGCCAGATAAAACTGAAAATACCCCCAGAACCAATATTTCCATGGATGTCCGCACTTAATCGTTTTCCTGTTGTCGTTTGTATAAAAATAAATTTTACCAGTATATCAACCTGTATTTTGTCGATATGACTTCAGGTATTTCGCATCTTAATTATGAAATATATTTATATATATATTTTCAAGTCAGTAAATCTGTTATTTAAAATATCTTCTATTTAATATTTACTACTTTTATGCGTGTAAAATATACTATATGATTCTAACAACGATTATTTATTCTGCAAAATATTTAATGATAAATCAGTAACGTACAAAACAAAAAGTAAAAAAGAAATGATTTTCTCACATGATTTATGTAATTCAGCCTATTTGGCTGAAAATTAAAAATCCAAATCATATGATATACCTATAACAACTGTTACAGCGTACTACATATAGTATGCGTGGTTCTTAAAGTTTTATTTTTTTTTTTTTGGGGGGTGGCATCACTGGCACTGTAGTATGTGTTTCTATTTCCGGTGACGTGATGATGAATCTTCTAATTCATCAATCAAAATTTGTAGCGGTGATTTACAAATAGGTGTTGATAATTGGCGCTGGTCATGTTCATGAAGATTTACATTGATAGTGATATCGGGTAAATCATGTTGCTCTTCAACAAATAATGACTTCTGTTTCAAAGTTTTGGTAGCTACCTGAGATTGCGAGGATACTGGCTGGGGGGGGGGGGGGGGGATATCCGTCAAACGTTTTCATCTCGATCCGACGCATGGGCGATCCAGCGACAGGGACGGCGCACCTGAATGCCTCGGCAATGCACGTGTTGCTGATTCCTATTATCCCGTTAGCATCATCGTCGAGATATTGCATTCCGAAAGTCTTGTCCTTCAAACAATTAATTCTTGCCTGTATATCACACTTTAACTCTTCATATGTGCACGGTCCATCTGGTACATTGAATTTGATTATCTTCCAGGCCCATATTCCTCTTGCACTTGAATCTCCTCCATCTTGTCTTTAGACATGTAGTTCGGGCGATTCTAATTAAAGTTGTATCAAGTTTTTACGTAATCAAATATGGGGTTTAAGACCGCTATACAACTTACGTCGATTTCACCTGTTACAATATTGGCGGGAACTAAATGACGCGAACGTCTGAGAAAACGTTGGATTGAAACTGTAGTTATAGGAAGTGTATTTTCAATCCACTTCAGCGTTCCTAACTTGCTATATAAATTATGCGATAGAAACGCATTTTATTTAGTATCAGCAAAGCGATTGAAAAACATTTTATTTCATAAATATGAGAAGATCCCGATTCGGGAGAGATTATACGCAAGGCAAAGCATTGTCCGATGACTTCAGAGAATCAGTCGTCACTGATACACTTACCATAGCTACAGTTTCAATCCGATGTTTTCTCAGACGTCCGCGTCAATTTATCCCCGCCATTTCAAATGTTTTGACTGTAACAGGTGAATTGACGTAAACTGTATATTTCCAATCTTGCCAGTTTATGTTCGGGATGTTCGCTGATATAATAAAGATTTTGGCCTTTCCAAAGTTTCACGCTGAAATATAATATGCAAAGCTGTTTGGCGCTTTTTTAGTAGTGTATAAAAGTTAGGTTTCAATACAAACAAAAATGGCAACTACAAAGAACACGAAAGGTAGAGAATACAAGAACGGGCGTCGGTACAAGCAAAGACTTGCAACTTCTAATAGTTCAAGAAATAATAGAGCATTGAGGAAACCTGGAGACCGGTGAAGTTCCCAAGGGTATTTTTACTATCGTTGCTAATAAATTTCGAGTTTCATCCATGACTTCTTCAAGGCTGTGGAAAAGGTATGTGTCCAACGGAAACGTAGAGGTGACCCCACGACATATGAATGGCCGTTCCAAACTGACACCTTCAGATGTAAACATGATCGAATTTTTTGAAAAAGAGTTGCCAACAATGACCGGAAAAGAAATACAAGATAAAATTAAGAGACACTCTCCTGCTTCAGGTACCTATCTTTTTAAAATTGTTTTAGTTATTTAAAATCGCATTCATAAATGTTGTTACAAAAATTCAATACATAGACTATATGAGTCAGGTCGTGCGAGTTTTGGTGGGGAGAGATGTTGGCAAATTCGTTCATTAATCTTCTTTTATATCTTGAGATCTTTTTGTGTGTTTTGTATTTGTTATTTGTTTTGTAGAGGACATTTCTGTGAAAACCATCTATGTGACTCTTTCGAAAGAGCTAAACTATACGTACAAACGTGTGAGCCGCCCTAAAGGTACCAGATTTACCCAATATAATATGCTGTATACCCAGGCATATATAGACTTTTGTCAAAGAAAGCCGGCAAGACAACTTTAGTTTACGTATGAAAGTGGTTTTAAGGTCACATGCGGTGACAGAAATTATGGTCATTCTAAACAGGGGGAACGATGCATTGAAATCGGCCGGAACTTTGCTGGCAGAAATTTGACTTTAAATTTGTTGGTTGGGTGTGATTGTGTTTTGTATTTCAATTTCGTTGATGGTCCCTCCAACACAGATACCTACCTTAACTTTTGGCACGAGGCGTCATTATCTCAGGACGACTTCGGACGACCAGTATTTTTTCCCGGCGACGTGGTCATCGTTGACAATTGTGCCATTCACCAGAATCGTGCCGAGAGAGTATTAACTCATTTTTTTGGCAGCAGAACGTGGAGTACACGTTTCTTCCGACATATTTACCAGATCTGAACCCAGTAAAAAATTGTTTTGGTAAAATAAAGAACATTTTATCGCAGGAAAGATTTCGTGAAATAGTGTCCACTAATTTGAAACTTGCTATAATCTACACAATCAAGGAAATTCAACAATCTGATTTAATCAACTTTTTCAAACATACAGGATACATCAACATATAGATAATGTTGAATTGCGAACAAGATTACAGAAAACAAATAAACAGTTTTAAAAATAGTTGTTGGTTTGAATAATATATCTTTAAAGGGTGAAATCCAAATATGTATTTTTGAAAAATAAACGCAAATGTGGGGAAGACTAAAGAATACGATTCCTACAAGGTTATATGTCATTAGATAAATGTTTATCTTTTAAATACACGAAACATTACATTGCTGATAATTGAGATGATTATAGATCAACAGGGACAACCTACGTTTGATCAATTTTGACTTAAATATCCTAAAACATGAAGGAAAAACAACAATTCTTGCAGGTTGATCGGAAAGAATAAATTCAATCCAATGTTTTCTCAAACGTCCGCGCTGAATCAAACCCGCTAATTTGCGGTCGCGAGGTTTCTATTTTTACTGCAATATTCACTGATGTAATGACTCCGCCTACAACGATCTGATTGAACACAACTGTCAAAACATTACGTAGAAACTTTTCTGGAGTAAACGCCTATTAAACGCTTTTACGTAGTTCGCTGTATAGGGTCAGAATAGTAAAGCTATCGTGACAGAAAAATTCCAAGAAAAGGGATAAAATAACGCAAATCAAAGAAAAAAAAATAATTTTAAGATTTGTACTTCTTAAAACCGTTTACTTCTCTGTGTATGTTTGAAATTGAAAATATTATTCTTATGGCGGACAGTGAGTCACAGAAAAAAAACCTTTGACACTCATACAGCTTAACACTACAAGACACTTCTTTTATAATTATTTTTTTTTTATATATCTTTTTTTTAATTTTAAAGAACATGCAACCAGTGGCACAACAAGTTAAATAATGTCTAAGTAAAAAAAAAAAAAAAAAAAAAAAAACCATCAAAGGAAGATTTTTATTTTGTTCCCTTAGTTATTCTTAAAAAATGTTTGCATATACTTTAAAATATAACATAAAAATGTAAACGTAACCTTAATATCATTTAGTTATCATTTTTGACAACAATAATACCTAGCTATGGGTTTTGTGCGCACAAGTAATATTAATCATGTGTGATTGATTTGGATTATAGTAACATACATGTTTCTTACAGTTATTAAACAAATCATTTTAACTTTAATACTGATGCCTTTCGTGTGGTGTCTATGCAATAATAATTAGCTTTTTGTTCAGCCCAGGCAGCTTCATTATTTTATTCGAATCCAACTGGCACTTAAAATGCGGAATTTTATATTTTTTTAGTTTACATGTTATTACTGCACGTAAATGTTTTTACCATAGGGGTCCTTGTTTTGCACGTTGTCTGTATAAAGCTTTGTTTATGTCGAGTTTATATTAATATTATGTTTTACTTCAGAGAGAGAGAGAGAGAGAGAGAGAGAGAGAGAGAGAGAGTTGCAGAAAAATATAGCTATTAATAGAAGAGGGAACGATAAGAGACTGAGGTAATTTTCAATCACTTTGAACATACCATGAAACAATAAGAAAAAAGGACTTGAAACTTTTACCAATGTCTTTAGTCCACCTAGAGGCTTCTTCAATTTATTCATACCGAAAGGATCCGATGCCTCCTTCTTAAAGTAATTGCCCCTGAAAGTTTCTTAAGTTCTTGAAAAAAACTTGCAACTTTTTGACCATACGTCGTAGAGACATTAGACCAATTGAGATGGAAGCGTCTACCTTGGCCTATCAAAATAGCATAAGGGTCAAAGGTCAAGGTCATGCAAAAACTGCATATTAATGAGTTTTCATATCTTTTTTGTTAAGGGTGGTATAAAAAAACTTTTTCTTGGATGTAGTAGGACTTCTTTAGACATTTCAAAAATACAACCCTTCAGCCCCAGCCTTGAAAAGTAAATGAGGTATTGCCCCTATTGTACGAAATGCTTGTTATCACTTCTCCTCTGAAACCATAAGATATAGAGACTTAAAATTTTTACCAGTGTCTTTAGTTCACTTAGAACCTTCAATCTATTCATACCGAAAGGATCCGACGTCCCCTTCTAGCAGTAATTCCCCTTTGAATTCATAAATTTCACAAACACATACCAAATACCGCCTTTTTTAATGTGTGACCTTGACCTTTGACCTTAACTTTTGACCTTGACATTGATCCTCTTAGTTATAGGAATATGCAATAAATAACAAATTTATTTATATGTACAATAAAGAACACCCCCTTTTTTCTACAAGGATTAAATCCCTATATGACCTTGACCTTTGATATTTCACCTTGAAATTCATTTTTTTTTATTTTCAAATTTAAATAACATCTAGCAAAGTGTTACAACCGTTTGTCAAAAGTCTGCAAGGTCTGAAACTCTGACTACTCCGTCACTCCAGACCGCGTTTAGACTACGCCTCTGAAAAAAATTCCCAGCTCCAGAGAAATTATGTAGATCTGCGCAAAACTTTATGAGATTGTTACTACACCTGATTCCATGTGCCAAATTTGAAACGAAATTAACAATATTGAAGAAAATTATCTACTCCAACGGCATCAAACTACATGTTTCATCCCGAGAAACGAAATTTCAACGCTTTGATATTTGTATCCATCAAATTATTGCTCAACTTACACTAATAATGTTTGCATTATTATCAGCAACCTGTGACGATAGATTTTAGTGTTATACGAAGGATAACTCTTTCTTCTATAACCCCGATTTTATTTGAATTTAGTTTACATTTTCTCTCAGTTCGTTTTCCTTTATTCATTTCAGACATTCCGTTCTTGTTATCCACAAATGCACAGTAATTAATCGATTTCCGACCACATGCAATTGAAAACAACAGGATAATATGCATCAGTAAATCCAACGTGGCCTTCCAACACCTTCACCTAGCCGCTCGCGACAAGAATTTGACCTGGCGTGTTTATTTCCTAGTCAACGATTTCAGGCCTCATTGTTGATTAGCAGCACTGATTTTTCTTTATTAAATAATATAAAAATATTGTCATGTCAACCATTCACTAAACGCTCATCCATTTAGTACGCATCTCAAATTAGAGAACAAAATTTAAGTATTGCCCTCAGTTTACGCAAATTTGGGACAACCCTCGTTCTCATAATGAACAATCATAACATCGCCTTGACAACTCGTTCCACCATTTTCCCTCGTTTGAGACATTGCAAAGCAAATTTCAGACCTACATTATTCGTATCGCACTTTAAAGCAAGGTTACTACCAGAATGAAAAACTAATTCATGGATCATTTAAAAGGGGGAAATATTGGGGCTGCAGAGCCCAAATTTGATTTTTGAAAAGAGCGTTATAAAATCAATCCCCCATGTCTTCGATGTGCAGCCAATACTAATGCTTTGTAAGGTAGTTCATGGAATTTTATGCGCATTGTATATGTGCACAAAATACATAGTCTTGTTTTTAAAACACTTATTCAATAAGAAAAAAAAAGAAAACTCTCGCTAAATTTATTCGCAAACAAAAAACCCAGTAGATTTGACAAAACATGGCTCTCTATGAAGCTATTTGGTATGGTGGAAAATTTTACTTTGATTCTGTTCGTTTTATTTTTATTTATTTACTTTTGGGTGTGCTATTCATAGAAAACAAACTTGCAATTGCATGCCAATAACCAGGACTTTGTTTTCAGCAAAGCCCGGCTTAAAATATAACGCCGTTAATACTAACAGTACATGTATAACTAATTTAAAAAAAAAAATGTTGATTTCTCTCAAACAATCACATCCTATTTTTTTTTTATTATAGATGCATACTCCACATAGACATTATACTCATGATGAATAATCATAACAACGCCTTAACAACAAGTCCCACCCTTCTCTCTCGTTTAAAGAGATATTGCAAAGCAAATTTCAGACCTTCATTATTCTTATCGCAGTTCAAGGCTACTACCAGCAATGAATAATAACTAATATACGGACCATGGGGTGGGGCGTATTGGGGTTCCACAACCTAAATAAAAAAAGGAAATGAATTGTATCATTTATTAATTTAAAGTTAAAATCATTAAATTTAAAAACGAATTTAAAACATCTTTAAGTCGTTTTAAAGAATTTTAGATTTTTTTCTTACGAAATCATTGCAAAATCATAGCAACAGGAATGAAAATGTTGTAAAGACGTGCCGTGCTATTTGATATGTCAAATAACCCCTCAACATACCCCCATAAATAGCTGCTCGGTCGCTGCTCGTTCACTTGACATCGCCATTTTTTATCACGCAGATTTTATCTTGGGATAAGTAGCGCTATAATTATTGTCTTGTGATTGTACAGACATTTTTTTTTATCATCCGGGACATCAGAATTTGGGTCTTAGTGGTAATAAATCAAAATTATCAGATTAACCCTCTACCCTGGGATTATATATTTCATCAGATTAACATTCAGGCAAAAAAACTAACGCGTGTTTAAACTTTTCATAAACATTAGGTTTGATCCCAAAAATGTCATATGATGTATAACGGCAAATTTATTAGTAGATTCTACAACATATTACATTAACAACTGTTATAATTATAATTTAAATGTAAATTAAAATTTTATTTTAATTAATTTAAAAAAGGATGTTAGAAAATGTGAAAATGTAAATCAATGCAGGGCCTGATTGTAAGTTTACTTCAGGTACTTATAAATGCTTGAAATAAAGTACACGAAACCTTAAAAGTACATTTTAAATGAGAAGTTTTTTTTAAATACCGCTCACATTTTTGTATTCTTATATTATTTTTGAGAGAGTTTTGTTTGGTTTTTTTGTTCGAAGTTCATAGCAGCAAAGCCTTAATTACCAGCATCACCCGTAAAATACGCAGAGGAAACAAGCACAAAAGTTCATATACGGCGATTCGGATAAAGACTCATTAACAGGAAAGCATACTTATTATTGTAAACGACTTTAAAACCAACAAGTACTGCTTCAAATATAATTTCTTCCTTTGAAGGTTTTTAGCCTTGTTCTTCCACCATGTTGTACACAACGCTTTGTAACGTCATGATGTAATCACGTGGTTATTACCAGCAAAAGCTGCTTCAGTGAGATTACTTATAGTGTTTTATAATATACAAGATTAAGAAAAAAAATTGCACAGTTAACCTATGAACTCAAGATGGTTTGATAACATGCAGAGTATTTCAGAATCTAAATTATGCAAAAAAAAAAAAAAAAAAAAAAAAGAAAAAAGAAAAAAGAAAAAAGAAAGGAGCGTCATTTTTTCCTTAGAGTTATTTTTTGTTTGTTTTTTTCAATCATGTATATATTTATTATTTTTCTTTTTGATTTATTTATTGATCTATTTGTTTATGTATTTATAAATTTATTTCGCATGTCTGACGAACACGTGGTAACATGAAGGTGCTTCCAATATGACGCTTCATAAACTGTATAAAGGGTTACATTAGCCCCGTGTTATTTTCACACTTCTTGTTTTACTTGAAAGTACTATTTGGAATAGTCTTTCACATTTTGTACAGATTAATATATAATTCAAGAACGGAGGACCTTTTTGTTGCTGTCGTCGTCCTTAAATTAAAGAAAAACATTGGTGGAAAAATTGTCATCTTAAAAATGTCACTATGAAGTGTTCATAATTGTTCATAATTTTCAAACTTGTTATATTTTCGAAGTTAGTAAGACCTATTGGGTTTAATCTAAGATAACATCTCTTTTAAAGTCTTAAAGCACATTGTTCATTTCTAAAAATTTGCATCTGTTTCTATGATAATAACGCAATTATAATTCGGCAATTTATATATTACCGGTTATTCTGAAAGGTTGCTAATTTTGTTTTTTTTTTCTACAACATATTTTTTTTTTCAGATTACTAATGGATATTTATGGTATTGCTATGTAATTCTTTAGTATGTATTGCGTCTTCGTAGTAAAATTGCACATGCCAAAAACAGAATGATTCATAATTATTTTCTGTGGATACTAAAAATGTTTGCAAGCTTAAAAGAAAAAAAAAACACGATAAAAACTCAAAACAAGCAAAGAAACATTTAAGAAAGTTTAAAAAATCAACACCAAAAAGAAATCATTATATCTAGATGATATTACTCTTTGACAGTACAATTTTGACACCTTCTAGAAGGAGTACAATCGGATTTTATGTATAGTGTAAATGAATGGCAGCTCTATTTTCAAATGTCGGAAGCATAAAATTTGATAACACTCATCTTGAGAAAAACAAGCAAATCTTACCTTTTTTTGAAATTGATGTTTCATGTCGTCTGCTAACGTTAAAATCCCGTGAAAAATGACTTGTGTTTACCAATGTAATGTACAATATAGCTGAACGTCATAAGGGGTTTTTTTGGGGCTTGGAACGGCCTATCACATGGTAATGTTTGCTTATATATTTGAAGAAAGACAGACAGATGAAAATGTTGTTTTTTGTAAAGTAGATAAACGTCGTTAATCAAAGATTATTCTTATACTCCAGACTACAGTACTCAGGATAGTCAAAGTTTTAATAGCAAGTTATGGAGAACTGGATTTGAAATGAAGTCATCGTCATTTTAAAAAAAGCCGGGGGGGGGGGGGGTTTTTTTAAAAAAAAAAAATTCTTAAAAAAATTGTATGCGTTGTTTAGGCATATTCAATTTTCGAACTTAAATGAGGGTCATTTATTTACCAAGTGATGGAGTTAACTTAAGCATTTCTGTGGAAATAATTAAAGATTAAAGGGTATCTATCATTTCGTTTAATGTATGGCCGATAAATTGTAAGGCAATTTTTAAAATGATAGACTACACATTATTCTGTTAACCGACCCAAAACATAGGTCGCGCGGTGTGTGTGTCGACGGGTGGATATGGATCGCCATAGCTGCCTTAAGGTCAATTTCATATTTTATGAATTGGTATTTCGTTTATATGCAATAGTGATATTATTATATACAGTGGTAACATCAATATATACACTGCTAACATCATTATATACTTTGATTACATCATTATATTCAGGGGTAAAATCTTTATATGAAGTGGTAATATCATTACGTTATGTCGTAAGATCATTATGTGCAGTGGTTTATTCATTTTATGCTATGAATAAATCTTAGTATGATATGATAAACTCATTTTATATAGAGATAAACACAAAATGTATTGTTGTTCAATCGTTAGGTTATGTGGTAAACTCTTCATGTGCAGTTGCAAAATCTTTTTATGCGATGCAATTTCTTGACATTAGATGATAAGTTCATTATATGCAGTACCAATTTCATGTCATGGTGTGTTAAAATCATTGTGTATGGTGGTAAAACCTTTATGTATTGTGGTGAAAGCGTTATATGAAAGGTAAATGTTTTATATGATGTGACTATTTTATTATATGCCGTTGTTGAGTCATTATATGATATGGTCAGTTTGTTACATGATGTGATCATTTCATTATATGGTGTAGTAACTTCTTTATATGCAGTCGTAACTCTTTATGATGAGGTTGTAAACTGGTTCTCGCTGAAAAGTTTTAATGGGGAAGAGGTCAAGTTTTATTTTGAACGAAGATGCGGCGTTTATGGCATCTTCGAATGCCAAGGTTTACGATCCACTCTCCTCTACAACCCTTGGCTGATTTAGCCGACAAAATCAGCCAGGCGACCGCAGGAAATCTACTAATTGGCGGTTTAATTTGTTGTGTTTTCATACGAAATTTTAATACAATCATTGTTACAATTTTTATGTCGTTAATGAATAACATACGATGTATCAATTCAAATATGTGGGTTTTTTGAATTATTCTTTTTTTCCACGACCATTTTTTTTCAATACCTCTCAGATGAAAAATACGTATTTTAGCTGCTTTAACTAAATCGCTAGACGGCGCTGTGCTATGTCTGAAAACATTGGCTAAATCTGCCAAGGGTTGTAGAGAAGCAGAATGAATCGTAAACCCTTGGCTTGCGAAGATGCGTTTATGGTGACAGTGAACATTCCATCGTCAACTTGTCGTATGTTTTGAATTATCAAATTGAATTTCGAATATATTTCGTAAATTCCCATAATTGAAAATACGTTGAGAGAGAGAGAGAGAGAGAGAGAGAGAGAGAGAGAGAGAGAGAGAGTTTCTCTGTTTTCAATACATCGATATAATAATATCGAACTCTAGATCTGTTTGTGTGAAAAAATCGAATTAATTTTTAGAAGAGTATGCGTTTATTAATAATTTTAAAAAGTAAATTGTCACATCATATAAATGATTAACCATTGCATGTAACGCTTTCACCACAATACATGAAGGTTTTACTACCATACATAATGATTTTAATACACCATAATATGAAATTAGTACTACATATAATGAACTTATAACCTAATGTCAAGAAGTTGCACTGCATAAAAGGATTTTGGAACTGCATATGAAGAGTGTACCACATAACATAACGATTGAACAACAATTCATTATGAGTTTTTCTCTGTATAAAATGAGTTTATCATATCATATAAAGATTTATTCATTGCATATAATGAATAAACCACTGCACATAATCTTACTACATAACGTAATGATATTACCACTTCATATAAAGATTTTACCCCTGGATATAATAATGTAATCACAGTATATAATGATGTTAGCAGTGAATATAATGATGTTAACCCTTCATATAATGATATTACTATTGCATATAAACGAAATACCAATTCATATAATATAATATTGACCTTAAAACAGCTACGGCGTACCATAGATGAAGTTACCGTTTTTTATGACACATGATCCCACTTTTAATGTTCTCAGAAGTTTGAGTTTGCAAGGCTTACAATGTCCTTGATGTATCGTATTCCAATGTGCACTCCCAGTGCAAATTACAATTAAGCGCGTCCCGCATTATAAGTGGGTCAAACTTGAATACCCAGAACAAAAATAAGGCAAACCTTTATTATAGTCTGTCACGAGATACTTATGCAGCACATTTGGACGATTTTTAAATAATAAAACACATACATATACTGTGAAAGAAATGCAAGTGAAATTTATGAAAAGGGAAAATATCCAAGACATCTTCATTGACATAATATCATTTCTCATTTGGTAAAAATCGCAAGAACGAAAACAGATTTCTTCCGGAGATTTATATTGTGAAATGTTGAGATCTTTTCTCCATTTGAAGGTCACTCGGAATACCTCGCGCAATTTTCAACGTTATCATCTGAGTAATTTTCTTGTCTATTGCAATGCAACATTACCATATACATTGTTTTTATAGCCATTAACACCTGATATGCTAGAGGGGGCGTTTTAAATGAGAAAACTTGGAAATACACATGTACTTAATAGTAATCCACTGCCTTTATATCTGGCTTTACATTTTATTAATATGTTTTTTATTTCAATTTTTTAAGCATGATAGCTTTATATTTTTGTGTTACTCCATTATCAAAAGCGAAGCGATTTATATTAAAATACCATCAGCATATAGTGAAAGCTGGTAGGTGGCTGTTTAATTATAAAATTACAAACGTCGGTCTTGATGCAACTAACATATGATTTGCGCTTTCCCAAAATCAGGGGAACATTGACATAATAAAAAAACCCAGGTCAGTGTAATGCAAGCCAATAGGTCATTTAAAAGTGTGCAAAGGGGTAGAACGATTGCGAAGGGTATACTCAGACTCGATTGGCGGTCTCGACGGTATGGAAACTAAAATGTGGATTGTTCATTTATAAGGGGTATTCTGCTATCATATGAAATGATGACGATTTTTAAATCGGATTAGCGATACTTTACACAATGTCAATTAGCATTAGAATTTAATTACACTAAGCTGTTTTCTCACACATTAGTGAAGAAATACATTCTGCGTGTAATATTATATTATTGCATGCCAACGGTGGTAATATGATATTGAAAACCCCCATAACCCCCTCAGTCAAAAATGGTTTTAATGGTGTTTGTATACATTGTTGCTGGCATGACAAACAGTCTTTTTGTCCCCTTTGCATCCTTTGTATAAAGCTTATCTTACACATCTTTACAACAAGTATCATTCGGACACCGGCTGGTTTCTTATGACTGCGTTTCCGAACTAAATAATTGAGTAGGAAATTTCAAGGACGGAAAATGGATTGAACCTAAAGTTAATTTTTTGATTAAAGCGATTTATTTGTTTTAAGAATTGCGTACCTTTAAAATGATTCAGGTTGTTAGTTCAGGAAGAAAATTGTTTTCTTATAGGTTGTTTACTCATAGCTCATGTTCATTTGTATGCAGTGCTGTGGCTGTTGAAACAACAAAATCATAACCCAACCATATTCTTCCGTGGTGACGCGTAATTTGGTCCTTTATATATATTAGACCCGATTTCAACGCGGAAAAGATTGTAAGATTTGTGTATTTGCCGACAATAATGTAAATATGCTCTCGAAAATATTAGGGCATATTTTAAATAAACCTATGAGGGGATTTTTAACAAATATTTCTGAATTTTGCATGTGTAATTGATGCAAAAAAAAATGGACTGACTATATTCAAGCAAATGAGATACGAAGTCATATGATTTTGCTTTGGTAATACTTT
This sequence comes from Magallana hongkongensis, assembly GCA_016163765.1. Classification (NCBI taxonomy): domain Eukaryota; kingdom Metazoa; phylum Mollusca; class Bivalvia; order Ostreida; family Ostreidae; genus Magallana; species Magallana hongkongensis. The sequence goes on from WFKH01011926.1 coordinate 65,035,224, forward strand.
TCAGTGTTCTTTCAATCTTTAAAAAAACTGTTTCATTCGCAATGGATAAAATCAATCTGAAATCAGATGTATAAAAGAAAAAGATACACGTCCATAATCAACTGATCTTTTAAAATATCACCTAACGTTTAGGTATAATACATTTCTACTTTCATGTATGATAAAAAACCATCATGCATTGTTCGGTAAGTTGTTCTATGAATTTGAAGTTTTGAAAGTTAAAAGGATCGGTTTGACATTAAGAATTTTTTCTTGATTCACTTTTAAATGACTATGATAGCGTGTTTGCGATGGGAAAGGCCAACTTTTTTGTACAGAATTAAGCGTTATTATTATTATTATTATTATTATTATTATTATTATTATTTGAATTCTATCAAGCATAAATGTATTGGTTAACATTTCAAACGCAATGTTAACATCTTTATCGACCTTCCAGTTTGACAATTACTAATTTCACGTCACCTCTTCATTGCGGCAGAAATGAACATTCTGTATTCCTCTTTAATGGATGTACCTAGTAGAGCAGGTCACTTTAGAGATAAGATGGCTTTCAGGAATACATGGGGTAGTGTTTTAAACAAGATACAAGTATGAAAATCTAGTAAAAAAGATAACTGCTCTAAAAAAAAAGGTTTTACGTCCATATATATTATATGTGACACCCTCGGCAAACTTTATCTGGCTACGAACCTGTAGTCTGAAAATTTTGCATCATATATTAATTCTACTTATATACATGATTGTATTTATATTTACCGTGATAAATAAACTAAATTGAATAAAATAGATACGGGGAAATTACAAATTTACAGAGTTTATTAAGGGACTATATTTTGTGGCGAAAGGTTTTCAAGGAGAACATAAAAAATTGTCATAACTCAATTGTTTAAGAGAACTGTAACTTAAGCTTGCTTATTTTCAGTGCAGACCAAACGTCCAAATAGTTAGTGTATTGGGATATCTTCATGTTGTTTCGAAAAACATATCTGAACATTTTGTTTTAATATTTCGAAATATATTGGCATATTTAGCTTCTTTTTCATAAAAGTCAAGAAAAAAAATAACCTATTTTTGCCTTTTTTCATGCCATATCTCAAATTTTACATAACTGCTCAATACTTTTAGTTTTATTTTCTGAATTAATAAGATTTGCTCTAACAAGTCTGTTATAATTTGAATTAAAGTTTTAGACTTTTTAATAATTATTTCTTTGCATGTTGGATAGTTAATGACTGAAAACAGCGTTTTGTTAGTAGAATAAATTTGTATTTGATTAAATGGTTCATTCCGTGAAAAAAAAATAGACGGAATAGCGATTTATCTGTAAGTTGCACTTTCAGTGCAGAAAGGTCATATGTTAAATCCACCGCAGCGCTGAAAGAACTAAATATACCCCCATTTTTGTTTTTAATTTTGGTCAATATTTACAGATCTCCAATATACCATGTAATACATGTAGATTTACACGTGAAATATTCTTAAATTACTTTTTTTCGAATTGTAATGATTTTGTTTTTGTTTGTTTTGTTTTGTTTTGGTTTTTTTGTCTCCAATCATCCAATGTAACTGCATAGTTTTGTGTTCGATTTTCCCCTTTTGTAAAGGTCAAATGGTGCATATGACATTTTTTGTCGCCTTCAAAAACGCGCTATTTGAGAAATCAAACACCTTGAATATTTTGCATTTTGTTCGTAAAACGGCTTTATGTATTCATATGTTACATAAAATCCTTGTTATCTGAAATGAGAGAGAGAGAGAGAGAGATAGAGAGAGAGAGGTGTTAATGAATTAAAACTAGCGTCAAATTTTAAAATACAAAAGAAAAAAAAAATGAATTGATGACCACGGTGACGATCTTATCATAATCTTAATGTTTTACTTGTTGTTGTTTTATTTTAATCTGTTGCATATTTTAATCGTCTTAGAAACTAATCAAATATAAATAGCATCAAACGAATTATTAATTCTCAAGAATGTATACAAGCACGTGGATTGCGTACTACAATGCTATTTTTAGAGTCCTTTTAAGGTATTAACAAAATAGTAATAGTTTTGTTAAAAAAAAAATTAGATATAATTCAAAGAAAATAATGTCTTTCCGATTAAAAAAAAATGTAAGTAATTTGCTTTTTTTATCTAAATTTGAACAAAAATTAAAATAGAAAACGATTTTTTAATTCTTCTCGATCTCATCTTATAAACAGAAAACAACCCGGTTACGTTTTCATATAATCACAGTAAACTCGTTGCCCCGCGATCAAACGTGACTGTGAATCGCGAAAAGGATTAAAATCACATAACGGTGTGAGAAAACGCGGTATTCCCATTGGCCGTAGTTGTTATACTCTATGTTTAAATTTTACTCTGTTGTTTTTTTATTAAAAAAAAAGGGGGGGGGATATAAAATTACTTTACCAATTATAAATTAACAGTAGTGTTTGATAATGATATTCAATAATTCATTTAAATAATTATGGTTTAAGTTTTAAAATTAAACGATACGCGTGTCTTTAAGTTTGTGTTTCATTTAGATTTTCATTCTACACGATACGTAAGATTCATTATTGTTAAGGTGGAATAACATATCATCACAAAATGGCTGACCTCTGGTCGAAACGACATTTAGTTTTATTGAAACAATTTTATCGACAGTAACATATAACCTGCTCCATAGCCGAGTGGATAAAGTGTTGGGCTTGTGATCCGAACATCCCGAGTTCGAACCCCGCAGGGGCTTTTGTTGTTACTTACTGAATTTAATTTTTTTTAGATATTCATTTTTTATCCCCAACAGCAAATTTTTCGCTTATTTGACATATGTACAGTTTATCATCATATCTTTCATAATCAAATAATTAACTGTTAATTGAGTGACTTTTCCCAGGTGTGTAATTCCACCTTAAAGCTGACATGAATTCATACATACGCATTATTTCCATTTTATCTCCGACTACCGCCATATTAGTTGTCGATTTCTATTGTTCTGCTCATCGCTTCACACACCCTATATAAGGCCGATAGCACTACTCATGCTACACAGCATTCAGGTATTTCATTCACCTAAACACGTTCCTTGTAGAAACGCGTTTTGAACAAAAATATTATGACAACCACTGCGCTGGTAAGGAATATCCAAAGAACCACGAAACAAGGCAGACTGAAATCCCAGGAACACAAATTTCAAAATCCTCGATAATTGTAGAACGTTTTCCTGTGTAAGTTATAACATCGCACATGCGCAAACTACACACTGTGGCCGATCGAGCAATGTCAATGATCGCATGGATTTTAGAAACGGGGTGTTTTTGTAGAAACCTATGGAAACGAAGTGACGTTGTTACTTTCTTAGATTTACCATCGTTTATCTACTGTGTTGAATGTAGTGCCGCTGTGGTCCTCAAAAAGAAGCAGACGTTATGCACTCTGTATGAACGACACACGTGTTCGATGTGCATGCGAAGTAAGACAGCACTATCTGTGCAAAATGATACGGATACCTTGGAAATTCTTTCAAAGAATAAATACATTTTGTGTTTTATTGATTGTACTTTCCTTTATTCTTTATTACAAACATTTTACTACAATGTGTAGTTCATGCATTTATAAGTCCGTGCAACATGCATGCCTCGATCGGAAAGTAACCGACCGTAACTTTCTCGACCCGCATATATACCCCAGTGGCAGTAGAGGAGCGATCGAAACTAATTTGGCGACCAAATGCTTTCACGAGTTCATGTCAGCTTTATGTGCAACTTAAGCATAATAGTCGTAAGGATCAATGAATCCAATGAATCTCCACTCCCCGTGTGAACTTTAAATGCCAAACGTCAGCTGGTTAATGAATAGTTCTAATCTTATACGCTACTCGTTGTAACCGATGACCCGTCAACTACTTTAACCCTTGCATAAATTGTATCGAATTTGCATATAATTATGAATTAACATGTAGTATTTAATGAAAATGGTATCTACTTAATCGTGTTTGACGATAGCTACAATATTG
>WFKH01011926.1:65058032-65068741 GCA_016163765.1 Magallana hongkongensis
AGAGAGAGAGAGAGAGAGAGAGAGAGAGAGAGAGAGAGAGAGAGAGTGAGAGCAAACACAGATTAACATGATTTCACACTTTATATCAAGTTAAAAAAAACGTTAATAATAAATTTGTTCAGAATAACTGGAATGTAAGTATTTATAAGCTTGTCTTTTGGAATATAATTAAGTGCATTCCCATACATAAGAGTAGTGGTGACATTGATGACATTGACGACATTGATGACATTGGTGACATCGAATACATTGAATACATTGGTGACATTGATGACATTGATGACATTGATGACATTGTTGACATTGATGACATTGTTGACATTGATGACATCGAATACATTGAATACATTGGTGACATTGATGACATTGGTGACACTGATGACAGTGATGCCGACGAAGCGTCGCCATTCGACTGAATTCAACAAGCGGCTGATGTAAACAAGACTGTCACCGAAAACCGACGCTAGTTAGAATATTTTCACAATTAAAGAACGAAAGAATTGGCTATATCGCATGGATATAAGTAAATATAAAGGTCATATGAAACGATTTTTCATACTATGATTTTTAAAGCTTGGTATAAAAGAGTGTTAAAATGCGTGTAGTATTTTTTTTTTTTTTTTTTTTATTTTTTTTTTTTTTTTTTGGCCTTTGCGTAACTGAGAAATAACCGTAAAAACTCAGCACCTGAAAAAAAATTGTTCCCCGCTTATCGTTCTTGATTTTGTGGATTTATGGCGTCACACCGACCCACTGTTGTAAACAATGCATTAAAACCAGTGTAATTTTGCTGTAGTTTATCGAGTTAATTTTAGCTTTTTCTTGCATATATGAAAGGGATTTAATTTTAAGATAAACTTTTTGATTTCGTAGTACAGATGACTTTGTTTAACTGCAGGTATGTTCACGAAGCTATCTTAGGACTATGGTGCGTCCTAAGTACATCTTAGGATACGTCTAGTCTTAAGTCTGTTTCTCGAAGCTCTCCTAACTTTAGGAACCGCCATAACCTAGTCCTAACCTTAGGACATCACTTACCTTGTCCTAAGACCATTCTAAGGCTGTAAAATCACGTTTTTAGGAATATTGGGACTGTTGTGAAGCTTTTTTTAGACCGGTAAAATAAAGTAATATTTTCTTCAGTTCCAGCATTTCCGACAAACCTCATATTCATAATCCAGGAAAAGGGGGACATAGTCATTTATTCTATTATGTATGTTCATTTTAACAAAATTATGTGGAGAGGGAACCCAAACTCTCCCTCACCCCCTTCTCCGTTGCTACATGCCTGCCTGAGAGCAGACAAATTAAGCATTTTTTTTTCGCGAATGAAAATTATTCACTTATTTTTGATATCTACAGTGTACACTAAGTGAGTTACATTCATAGTTTTGATTACTTTAGGATAAAAATTATTCAAATGTCCTTGGCTAAAACGTAAATGTGCATCAGTTTATATAAGCCATGCGTGATCATTCTCAGTTTTCATTCTGAAAAAGTAATCTTTAAAAAATTCGTAATGTTGAATAAAATGTATTTATGTATTTTCACGATATATTACAACTTATTTCTTATTTAACATGTTTGTGTATTCTATATATTGCAAATTAAAGGTAAATTGGTTGTGTTCCTACATGTAACATTGAATTCAATGAAAAGCGTGTGTTTATTATGTATTACATGTACTTGATTGACAATATTATTAAATGTTAATTTCCACTCTAAGAATGGACACCTGTTGTTTAAATAATTTTTTGCTTGTAAGCCAATTCTGTTTTGATACATATTTTCTTCAAAAAATGCAACTATTTTGATTTCAAGGAGGGGGGGGGCATTTTTTTTTTTTTTTTTTTTTTTTTTTTTTTTTTTTTTTTTAGTTTGATTTTGTGTTGTTTTGTTTGTTTTGTCTTTTTTTTTAGATATTGCTATTTTTACTGATATATGTTTAAGTAAATGTAAATTTTTAAAAATGTATACATTGAAATTACTGGCTTTAGGCCTATTGTGTTAAATACCGACATGAACAATTTTCTCTGACAAAATGTTTAATGATTTATCCCTGCACAAGTCTCTGAAATTCAATCTGTATGAATAAATATGAAAAAAAGAATGGTTGTAGAATGTTAGGATATCCTAACTTAAGACGTCCCTGAGTTACCGTCGAGCTACATCTTAAGACGTGCCCTGAGTTGGTCTTAGGATGTTCCTAACTTTTTTTCCTAAGTCATATCTTAGAAACACACTCAGGCCATATCTTAGGAAAGTTTCGTGAACATGCCTAGCGGCTTAAAATATAACCCCGTTATAACAGTACATGTATACCTAACTAAAGAAAAAATGTTGGTTTTTCTCAAACAATCGCATCCTAATTTTTTTTATAGATGCATACTTAACATAAAGATTATACTCATAATTAATAATCATAACATCGCCTTAACAACAGGTCCAACCCCTCTCTCTCGTTTAATGAGATATTGAAAAGCAAATTTCAGACCTTCATTATTCTTATTGAACTTCAAAGTCACTACCAGCAATGAATGAAAACTTATTTACGTACCATGGGTGGGGCGTATTGGTGCTTAACCTAAATAAAACAAGGAATTGAATTGTATCATTTAGTAATTGAAAGTTAAAAGCATTAAATTTAAACACGAATTAAAAGCATTTGTAAGTCGTTTTTAAGTATTTTCGATTTTTTGCGTCAAAATTTATTTACTTTTACAAAATCATTGCAGCAGGAATGAAAATATTGTAAAGACGTGCCGTGCTATTTGATGGCTTAGCTGCTCAGTTGCTGCTCGTTCACTCGTCATCATCATTTCTTTTATAACGCGGTTTTTATTTTGGGGAAAGTAGCGCTATAATTATAGTCGTGTGATTGTTTAGAGATTTAGAAAACTATTTTGATTTACTGTTTAGTAAGTTGTTTTAGTAGTAGTGGTAGCAGAAGTGGTAGTATTAGTAGAAGTAGTAGTAGTAGTAGTAGTAGCATTATTATAAATCTGTATATTTGATTTACATACCTACAACGTATTTGGTTTTTTTTATGAAAACTAGATACGTATCCCAAGAGAATGTCCTAGACTTTTTAATTTTATGTTAACTTTTTTTATGATCCGGGATATCTAAATTTGGGTCTTAGCGGTTTTAAATCAAAATTATCAGATTAACTCTCTACCCTGGGATTATGTATTATATTAGATTATCATTAACTGACAGGCAAAAAACTAACCCGGGTTAAAACTTTCCATAAATATTAGGGTTGATCCAAAAAATGTCATACAATGCATTACGTCAAACTTATTAGTTGATTGTACAACACATTACATTAACAACTTTTATAATTATAATTTAAATGTAAATTCAAATTTTATTTGAATTTATTTAGAATGAAAGTTAGAAAATATGAAGTTGTAAAACAATGAAGCGCCTGATTTTAAGTTTACTTCAGGTACTTATAACTGCTTGAAATAAAGTGCACGAAACCTTAAAAGTACATTTTAAATGAGAAGGGTTTGTTTTTTTTTAAATATCGTTGTCATTTTCGTATTTTTATATTATTTTTGAGAGAGAAGATGGCGAACGAAATGCTAGTCTATGCAAATTTATTTTATCGATGTGTGAAGTTTCATTCTTGTTAGTTCATTTTTTTGTTCGAAGTTCAGAGCAGCAAAACCTTAATTAACACATCGCCCGTGGAATACGCAGAGTAAACAAGCACAAACGTTCATATACGGCATTCGGACAAAGACTCATTTACTGAAACCCATACTCTCTTATTATTGTAAACGACTTTAAAACCAACAAGTGCTGCTTCAAATATAATTTCTTCCTTTGGATGTTTTCAGCCTTGTTCTTCCACCATGTTGCACACAACGCTTTGTGGTGTCATGATGTAATCGTGATTATTACCAGTATAAGCTGCTTCAGTGAGATTACATATATAGTGTTTTATAATATGAATAATATGCACAGTTAACGTATGAACTCAAGATGTTACGATAACATTGCAGAGTATTTCAGAACAGAATCTTAATTAGAAGAAAAGAAAAAAAGGAAAGAAAGAAAAAAAGAATGAGCGTCCTTTTTTCCTTTTATTTATTTATTTAATCATTTTTGTATATATTTTTGTATATATTTATTATTTTCTTTTTAATTTATGTATTGATCTTTTTGTTTATGAATGAGATGTGTATTTATTAATTTATTTCGCATGTCCGATGAACACGTGATACATGTAACATTAAGGTGCTTCCAATATAGCGCTTCATAAACTGTATACAGGGTTACATTCGCCCCATGTTATTTTCACACTTCTTCACTTGCAAAAGTCTCGCCCCGTCTTGTATTCGCCCAAACAAGGTTATGCTAAAAGAGACGTTATTTTTTTTTTTTGCACAGAATTGTAGTTCCAACTCAAAAGAGAACGGATTAGCATGTCAGTTGGTCAATGTAAGTTTACATCTGGTATATCTAAAAACACATGGTAATTTTGTTCTTTGTAATGTTCTAAATACTTCGAGTCTGAAATGTTAAGTTGCTGAACGGCAGATTACATTGTTTACACTAATATTCTAGGCCATTCTATAACAAGAGATCTCGTTATCAAGTTGAGTGTACAAATTGTTGCGGGATCGTTTTGAATGTAGTTGTTATACAGTATGTTGACTACGGTCAATTTAAATTTCACTGTAAGTTGCATTTTTTGGCATTATCCTGTTATTAGCATCGCGATACTGATAATTTTTTACGTAACGTCAGAAGCGTTGAAATTGTCAATAAATCACTCTTTATAACTTTTTAAAACATCAGGATGATGTACCTGTGTAGAATTTTGAAAAACATAATATAACATACGCATTTCATCACTTCATCGGAAACACACTATATATAAATACTTCAGCGATAATGTTTCGTGCGTCTCTTCCAAATACACGGGCAATATGAGCGATAGACACAGAGTACCAGTATGTTTTCCAATAAATATGTGCAACAATGACATATTAATGTGTTCACGTATTATTGCTTCATAAAATACATATTACAATGTCATTGATAATATTTAAACATTATCAAAAAGGGTGAAAATTATAATCAATGTGTAAATACTGACGGATATAGAGAATAAGATAATACCGTTATCATGGTTATAGAAGTATTATGAAAGTATTACAATTGGGCCTACAATTGACATTAATAACATTGCAATTTTTTTCAAAGCTATCATCAAATTTAAACATACTTTTTTTTATCGAAAAAGAAAAAAAAATTGTAAATCAGTAAAACACCATTTACTTTACCATATTGACAATAATGTTTGATAATGATATTCAATATGTTGTAACTTCTGGTCGTCACAGGAAGTAGTCACAGGAAGTAGTCAAAATTGAATTTTTTTTTCATTTTTGATGTTTTACTTGAAAATACTATTTGGAATAGTCTTTCACATTTTTTTACAGACAAATATATGATACAAGAACGAGGACCTTTTTGTTGCTATCGTCTTCCTTAAATTAAAGAAAGATATTGGTGGAAAAATTGTCATCTTAGAAATGTAACTATTAAGAGTGTTCATAATTGTCCGAAATTTTCAAACTTGTTATATTTTCGAAGTTATAGTGTAATTTTGTTCTTATAAATATTAAACCCGATTTCAACGCGGAAATGATACTAAGATTTTTGCATTTGCGGGCAATAATGTAAGTAAGCTCTCGAAAATATTAGGGCATGTCTAAAATAAGCCTATGAACGAATTTTTAACAAATATTTCTGAAGTTTACATGTGTAATTGATGCAAATAAAAAATGGACAAAATCTATTCAAGCAAATAAGGTACGAAACCATATGATTTTCCTTTGGTAATACTTATTAGTGTTCTTTCAAACTTTAAAGAAAAATTTAGTTCGCAAAAAATAAAATCAATCTGAAATCAGATGTATAAAAGAGAAAGATGCACGTGCATAACCAACTGATTTTTTAAAACATCACCCAATGTTCAGGTATAATGAATTTCAACTTTAATGTATGATAAAAAGCAATCATGCATTGTTTGATAAGTTGTTCCATGAGTTTGAAGTTTTGAAAGTTAAAAGGATCAGTTTGACATTAAGAATTTTTTTCTTGATTCACTTTCAAATGACCGTGATTGCGTGTTTGCGATGGGAAAGGCCAACCTTTTTGTACAGAATTAAAGCGATGTTTTTCATTTTTGGAATTCTATCAAGTATAAATGTGTTGCTTAACATTTCAAAGTTCACATCTTTATCGACCTTCCAGTTAGACAGTTACTACTTTCACGTCACCTCTTCATTGCGGCAGAAATGAACATTCTGTATTTCTCTTTAATGGCTGTACCTAGTAGAGCAGGTCATTTTAGAGAGAGGATGGCTTTCAGGAATACATGGAGTAGTGTTGTTAAATAAGATACTTCCATACAATTGATTTTCTTTGTCGTAAACGAGATAGACGAACTCAGCCAAAAAGTAAAAGACACGTTTGCCATGGAGAGAGAAACCTACATGGATATTGTTGAAAAACCTTTAAAGGAGAAGAATAAAAATCTAGTAAAAACGATAACTGCTTTATTACAATGGGTTTACGTCCATATATATGATATCCTCGGCAAACTTTACCTGGCTACGAACCTCTAGTCTAAAAATTATGCATCGTATATTAATTCGACTTGTATGTTTATATTTTACCATGCCAAATAAACTAAATTGAATAAAAAAGTTACGGGAAAATTACAAAATTACAGAGTTTATTAAGAGACTATATTTTGTGACGGAAGGTTTTCAAGAAGAACATGAACATTTTTCATAACTCAATAGTTTTAGAGAACTGCACTTAAGCTTGCTAATTTCAGTGCAGACCAACGTCCAGATCGTTTGTACATTGGGATATCTTATTGTTGTTTTCAAAAACATATCTAAATTTTTTAATATTTCTATCGAAATATATTGGCACATTTAGCTTCTATTTCATAAAAGTCAAGAAAAAAAAATTAACCCCAGTTTTGCCTTATTTTGTGCCATATCTCAAATTTTACATAATTGATCAATATGTTTAGTTTTATTTTCTGAATTAGTAAGATTTGTTCTAACAAGTCTGTTATAATTCGAATAAAAGTTTTAGACTTTTGAATAATTTCATTGCATGTTAATTAGTTAGTGACTGAAAACAACGTTTTCTAAGTAGAATAAATTTGTATTTGATGTAATGGTTCATTCCGAAAAAAAAAAATGAATAATTATAATAGACGGAAGAGCGATTTATCTGTAAGCTGCACTTTCAGTGCAGAAGGGTCATGTTAAATGTATCGTAGTGCTGAAAGAAGCAAATATACCTCCAGTTTTTGTTTTTGAAATTTGGTCAATATGTATATAAAGTTCTACAAAAGTAATGCATGTAGATTTACTCAAGAAATACTCTGAAATGAATTTTCTTCAAATTGTGCTCTTTTTTTCTTTTTTTTTATTTCAATGTAGCTGACTAAATTATGCATAATTTTGTGTTCGATTTTCACCTTTTGTAAAGGTCAAATGGTGCATATGACATTTCATAATGCGCTATTTGAGATATCAAACACCTCGAATATTTTGCATTTTGTTATTAAATCGGTTTAATGTATCATACTTTACATAAAATCCTAGTTATCTGAAATGAGAGAGAGAGAGAGGGGAGAGAGAGGGGGAGAGAGAGAGTAGTTATTTAAATTTATACTAGCGTCAAATTAATACAAAAGAAAAAAAAATGAATTTATGACCACGGTGACGATCTTATCATAATACATCTAAATGTTTGACTTCTTTTTTTTTAAAATCTGTAGCATATTTTTAACTCGTCTTAGAAATGCATTAAATATTAATAACATCAAACAAATTATTAAAATTCAAGTACAAGCACTTGGATTGCGTACAACCGTGTTATTTTTAGGGTCCTTGTAAGGTATTAACAAAATAGTAATAGTTTGAAAAAAAAATAAATGTTAAATATAATTCAAAGAAAATAATGTTTTTCCGATTAATAATTATATGTAGTTTGCTATCTTTATCTTATTTTTTTTATTCTTCTTGATTTCATCTTGCAAACAGAAAACACGTTACATGTTACCTTGTCACACCATCACGGTGTACTCGTGGTCCTGCGATCAACACGTGACTGTGAATCGCGAAAAGGATTTAAATCAGATCACGGTGTCGCGGGAAAACGCGGAAGTCCCCTTGGCCGCGGTTGTTATACTCTATGTTTACTACGGTCAATTTAAATTTTACTGTAAGTTGCTTTTTATAAAAAAAAAATAAAAATAATAGGGGGTATATAAAATTGTAAATGAATAAGAAACACAGTTCAACATTTACTTTACCAATTACAATTTAACAATTGTGTTTGATAATGATATTCAGTAATTCTTTTAAATAATTCTAGTTTAAGTTTTGAAATTAAACAATACGCGTGTCTTTAAGTCCTCGTTTCATTTAGGTTCTCATTCTACATCGTATTTGATGATAGCAACTATATTGATACATGTATACATGTACACGTACGAGTGACAATTTTCAAGTCTTCATGTTTCATAAGCAATGACTGTTAACGACTGATCGGGGACTATTGATAACTAAAATGTTGGTCAGAGTAATGTGATGCTTCCACATTAATATTTACTCTAAATTTAGATTGTATTGCTTAAAATCAGGACAATCAATCACATCAGAGTACCATTTGTAGAGTGACGTTTGAAGCAGATCATTTCTTTCGTAAATGCTTAACCCGCCTTCACTAGTAAACAATGAACCTCCGTTGTTCACTACTTTACATGTTCTCAGTGTATTTTGTAACAGGAAAAAACACAACATTAATTGCATCTTTGTGGATACCCCTGCTGTAAACTTGTGTACTGATGCATAAAGTAGAAAAAAAAAACTGCACATCCCTGCTATCTATCGATGCATACAGTAGGCATGAGACGCAGATTCATTGATTAACCTCCTATGGTATGTTTTGCGATGGTTTGGCAGTTGCCCCATTCAATGTGAGAACAATAGCCCTATTAATTACCAATCCTTTTCCTGCCTGTGTATCTGTATATTTGAGAAGCATTTATATCGGTGTTTGCAATCCAACCCCCTTGAAAATATTGGCTAACATTTATCAACTTTCAAATCAGTAATAGTTTCCTATTTTTTGTATACGTTGATTAAAATCTTTATTGAAGACTGGAATATTTCACTTTTTTCTACAAATTTCATCTCCATAAAATAGCATATTGTTTGGAATTTCTAGGCGGAAGCGCCTATAGCAATTGCTTTCATGGCCTTTTACGTCACAGGTCAAATTCCTCTCCTTTTTTATGGTAACTCTATCGGATGTTATTTAAACTAAGGACATACAACTCTCTACCCCCCCCTCCTGTTGTTCGTCCCCCCCCCGTTTGAACATCGTTTTTTAATTTTTTAATGATTGAACTTTTCTGGAAGTATGAATTTGTAGTTTATCTGTTTATAAATATCCATTGTAAATGCCTCATAGCAAAGATAGAATGTGTTAGATGAATTTACGTTTATCTCTATTTCATAGTACAGGAACGAACGATAACTCTTGCTCTGGTAAGCGACATAAACAAAGGGGATCAGCGTTTTACAGGCCTATAGATAAAAAAGTACGAGGGAAATAATAGTTCGATATGAAATTGTGTTTATGAGTACAGAAGGAAAAATTGATAGGGACACATGTGGTGATTGGGTTTTTTTTTAAGAACACCGGTGTGTATGGTTCTATTTGAATAAGGATGATTAGAATGATACGATGCCTACAATTTTTTTTGTAAACATACAAACGTCTCGCGTAGTAATCCTACACACGTTTTCATTGGTGCACTTTAAGTTTTGTACAACTCAAAGAGCGTGAAACTTTTGTCAACAAGCCCACGTTGAGAACAACAGCCATACAGGTGACTGTCCATCTTCAACATACGTAAGGTAAGTTAGTTAACTAATGATCTAATTCTCATTGTATAAAATTTTGCCTCATTTTACAGTTTTTCATGTTAAAATTATGATAATAACGTTTTCTTGATCGAGGAGCTGGTACATTGTATATCAATTTTATGAAGAATTATTGTCTGTGTTAGGCTATATAATACTTACATCATGTAATAACTAATGTATAACGACCACATTTTGTACCTAATCAATGAATGATCATCTTAATCATGATATCATTTTGAAGGTGTTATCAAATAAAAATACTCCACATAAGAAATTTTCAAAATTTTGATTATTGCCCAATGCATTGCACCTTGAATTTTACATTGAAGTCTATGGACAACGCGTGTTTTATTCAGATGTTGTAGAAAATAACTTCAAATTAAATTCATATAAATATCTTGGTGAATATATGCATAAACTTTCTCTTTATTTAAACAAGAAATATATTGAATCATTTCTTCTTTTTATCAAGGGAAGATCACTCTTCAAAAAAGTTGTAGATGCATAATGACAGGCTTCTTATATGTTGTTAGTCATGTGAATTTGGTTCATTTCACTTTCATCGTTATCTAAAAATGCATGTTTAACTAATTCAAAATGATTCAAAATTGTCCAACATCCCTTTATTAAATTATATTATATTATATTATATTATTATATATTATTATATTATATTATATTATATTATATTATATTATATTATATTATATTATATTATATTAT
>WFKH01011926.1:65076963-65095770 GCA_016163765.1 Magallana hongkongensis
GACCCTTTATTTAATCGCCGATCCAAATTATTTTTTCCATCGTTAGAAATCCGCAAATCACACGTTTAAATTCGAAATCGAAAGTGAAAGAAAGGCATGGCCCCACATTATTCGCATGTTCATTGCAGCTCAAAATTGGGAAGAAGAAATTCAAATTTGGTGTAGAAAAAAAAAATGTAACACTTTGTGTGTAAAACTTCATCTCTAGTGTTTCTCTTTCCCACGTGTTTGTTTATTCAGTCAGTCTGTGTTATTTCAATCCCCACGTGCAACCGGAAATCTCGCTTCGCTTCAGTGCACATGGTGTCTTCCCACTTAGCTAAAATTCTTAATTTTCCATGGGTGACTGATTTAAGCTAAGTGGGAACGGTGCACAGGTAAGGGTCTCAAAGAACAAAGGAAATTAATTACAGGTGAATTATAGTCTGTTCAATTATTGACCTTAGGTAAATTTTTGATCAAATAAAAAAAAATATCAGGCGATCTTTTTTTTAAGATTATGTTTAAAATAAAAAAAAAAATTAAATACATGTAATAGAAGTAAATTTTAATAATTATAAAGGGTTTGTTTTATGATTGATCTTAGGTAAATTTTATTTTATTTAAAAGTACGCAATATTCATTCTTTTGAGTGATGAGAAGGAAAACGGACATACAGTCGCACCTGTTTTAAGCGGCCACTTGTGGGACAATGACAAACTGGCCGCTTAAGACAGGTGGCCTCTTATTCCAGGTTTCAAATTAATGAAGAAAAAACACCGAGTATATTCATTTTGGCTCTATTGCACAGATTTATTAATAGATGGTGAATGCACAGCTCGGATTGCTGAATAAACAGTTGATATTAAGTTTAAATGGCCGTTTTAATTTAATTTATCTATCAAGGGATTAAGAGCAAAACATTTTCTGCAAAATACGCCCAAACAATAATTTTCAATTGATTAAATGCGGTAAAAAATCAGAAATAGCGTTCCCGTACAAAGGCTATGCACTGAACTACGATAGCCAATGTTTAACCTCTTAAAAAAGTGTCAAAAAATTCCATTGGGGTGTATAATAAGCACCCCTTTAATTCTCTCAAAGAAATTTTCTAGAAAAAAGGTGCGTATTATCGGCAAATTGCTGTACATGTTAAGCTGTTAAGCGCAAGACTGGCCATTTAATAACTTTGTAATGAAATATATAAGTACATGTAGATATATAAACAACACAAAACAGGTGTTATAATCAATTATCTCATTAAATCTCAGCAGACTTCAAATAACACACTCAATTATTTGTCATTAACTCATTATCAGCTGTCGAAGTTTGGCTTCTTTCGATACGGGGTCACATGTCAGAGTCAGAAGTCATGTGACAAAACAGACAAAATGGCCGTTGAAAACAGGCATGTTGAAACCACGGGACCTAAAAACACTGGCCGCTGGCCGCGTTAGACAGGTGGCCGCTTAAATCAGTTAAAATATAGTGAAAAACTAAACGGGCGGGATTGAAACTGGCCGCTCATGGCGAGTGGCCGCTGATTAAAGGTGGCCGTAACAGCAGGTGCGACTGTAGTTGCATTAAAGTTTATTTTAAATACAATCATAGTCAACAACAAACTCTGTTTAGCATTTATAACTTATTTTGAATAACCTATACATGTACATAAAAAAAACTTAAGTACTTTAATAAATACAATCATTTTAAAAAATGCGTTCATCATACACATAAATTATACACTTGTATACATAGAAGATAAATCAATCATTACATGCCACTGATCTTATATTACACTTGAACATCCGTTAAAATAAGACATCACTCCAGATGAAGATGTAACACACATTTAAATAATATTTCACTAAACACATCACTCCAGACGAAGGAGATGGGAGGTTGCGTCTGCATACTCCATCAGCTGGATGTTACCCTGTCGGAGTCGGTCCTTTAGCTGTCGGATACGGCTGTCAAGTTGCCTGTACTTATTCTTCTTTGGTCAACACCACCAGCAGCTAGCTGAATCATCTTGGCTTCATTCGCAGCTTGATCCTTCTGGATTAGCTGGATAAACATGAAGATGTTGGGGTGGGGTCGCCGACACATCCTATTGAATTTGTGGTGCCAGCCCTCTATTGCATTTGTTGTGCGGGATCCATCGTTGTCATAATGATTCCAGTGGGTGAGATGCCCTTCTACCCATGTTTCCGTCACATAGTCTTTGAAGCGCAGAACATCATGGTCGCAGTTTTCATTGTCCTCCAGCGCTTCTATCCACACATCCTCCACACGATGTTCTGGGACAAGGGGAAGAACTGTCGCTCTTATGACTAGCAGACGAACACTGTTATCCTCCCGGAATCTGTCCGCTAATCCGCAACCCTGAACTTTCCTCTAGATGCACTTGGAATAGTGGAAGAAGCAACCTTTCAAGGAGGTTCCAGGGAAATTCCTCTGAACTGCATTCCTTGCCGCCACTTCAAAGTCCAAGAGCCAATGTTCGGGATTCAACACAGACTTAGGTCCTGAACAGCATCCTTCAAAAGTCCGAAGAACCGGTTGTAAGTTGTCTCACTCTTGTTAGGTAAAAGTCCAAACACAAGAGGAAACACAGTTCCATTCACACTGGCATGCAAAGTGTACAGCTGGGTGAAATGTTTGGTGCAGGATTAAAATGTTCCATCACTAAAAACTGTGCCTGCGGCACAAAGGTGGTTCAAGTTGGCATCTGTAGCAAAAATGATAATGCGATGTCCATTCTCATCTGTATCATCACGCAGAAGAAAACGATCACCAGCCGATGTGCAGGTCCACTGTCCCTCAAGGTTGATGTCTTCCTGGGATGTGGGTAGCGTCGGGGTTTAGTAGGACCGGTTCCTGTAGAGTGAGGACTTGCAGGCCTGGAAAGTAGAATGTTCCTTATAATGTCCTCCACTGAGTCGTCACACTCCGAGTTACGCATCCTCCTATTTCTTCATCGTAGATGGTGGGGATGGGTGTTGCTTCCTCTCTGCACCTCTTCTTCACGCCACTGATGAAGGATTCTGCCGCCAGTCCAATGTAGTCGTCCTCAAGGTTATGCGGTCTTCCGAAGGCCACCACGATGTTGTTGCATGTTGTCAGTGTGGCTGGACACTGCCTGTCGACACATCTCCAGTAGGTTCTGTCGTTGTACTTGTTCCGAATGGAATACTTGTAGCCAGCATATAGAAGGAAAAAGCCTCCTCTTCCATTGTCTAGAAAATCCAACCGTACTTGCGCGTCTGCCATACTTAGGAAAATGATCATAAAAAAAGGAATTACCCGTACATGTAGATCTATTAGTATTTACTGAAAATGAGGATTTAATGACTATTAATTGATTTATATAAAATATGAAAGGAATTGTTTATACCATTATGTTTTGAAGATACAAATATTATCTCAATTTTCTTTTAAAACACTTTGAACCAAGGAATGAGCATTTAATGAAATTTGATTGCAATTACATCGTGGATCAGTTTGTTTGAAGTTTCATATTTATATCTGTTAATGGATAAATTATCTCAATTATAAGTGAAACAAAAAAAAATTATGATCTTATTAAGCCATTAACCTCTGCGGTGTGTTGTTTATTTAAGCAATTGCTTGCCAGGCCTATCAAATTTATTTTATTTATTTTATTTTAGTTAATTATTATTATTATTTTTTTTTTTATTAATTTAATTTTTTTTTTAATTTTTTTATACTCAATTAATAAATATTAAACCTTTCAATAATTGATATTGCTTTAAAATTTTTATAACACTGTAAATCCATATTGTCAAGAATATATAACTATATATCACAGGTGATTTTTATTCAGGTAGTTCACACCTAAAACAGACTATATTCAATGCTCACTCAGGTGTGAAAATCACAATTTTAGCTAGGTGGGAATAAGAATTTCAGAATTTTACTACGTGGGAATAAACCCAAATAATATTTGCGGTAGATAAAAGTGGGATGATGCCCATAAGTTAATTGTTCGACACACCCGGTTTCGGTGTAAAGCTCGAGCTGACTCGCTTGGACAAATCTGTCAATCAGGACTCAGGCTAATTCTTGTGTGATTGACAAGCGGTATGTTATTGATCTCAATCCAGGTACATTTTAGGGGAGGTGGCTTAATATTGGGTCTTTCATATGGGGTTAATAATAAAGTTTTGATATTTCACATTTGACTTCACTATGATTTTTTACGATTTAACTTTTGAATTTTCAAAAAACTATAAGATAGTGAATTACATTACGGAACGGGATTAAAACATGCGATAAAAACAGTATCTCATGATTTGTGATGGTATATGATTTTTATTTAAAGAGTTTTGATTTTTTTTCTATTTCCGAGCCTTGACGAGGGGATAGAAAACAAACAAAGAGATCATTTATGTAACATACAACAGTATGTATACATATTTGATATTTTGAAAAAAAAAATAGGATATCAGTTGGATGTTAGTAAATATGTATAATACATTGTAAAATCAATAAAAACAACAGTTATTCAGTAACAAACCTTGATTGTGTGAGTATTCCTGTTTCAATAAAATTTAAACCAAGCAACTAAGCATCTTTTTCAATTTGACATTAAAATGTTGTCTGTTTAATTTTAATACTTGTAACAAAATTATGGGGATTATGACCGTAAAAAAAAAACTTCACTCAAATAATTGCAGTATATTTTTGTTGGATACAAAAGTTGTTAAGGTTTTTTAATATTGATTTTGCGTAATAAGAAGCTTAGAAAATAAAGCTGCACGATTCTTGATTAATATATGGACGGATAATGTACTCTGTAATTTGCTTTGATTTATCAAATACCATTTATTCAGTTTTTGAACTGGATTATTGACAAAAATAATGTTACCGGAGGTAAACAACTAAGTGTTTATTTAAACTATATACGGGAAGTAATTGTGTCATTTGTTATTGGTTTGTCAAATACTGACAGCAAAACTATTTCCTTACAATTCAGCTTATTTGAAAATCATTTGTTATATTTGTATTCATTGACGCAATGAAATAGGTGATACATGTATCATAAACAAAAAATCTTTATTTTGCCAGAATTATAGAAGTGTAGCCTTCATCTGTTGGCGGAAACTTTATTTGACTTTAACCAACTAATATACAATATAGTGTGTATATCATCTATACGTGAAAAAACCATTGTTTCATGAGTTTCATGAATGCAAAATGGTGGATAAAATGGGTGTCTAAACGGAAACATTATTACTTTTATACTACTTGGGTCATGTTACAATTACATTTAGAAGTTGGTTGGTCTAAAACCGTACAAAACAAAATCTCCCCTTTTTCGTGTATATAATCATATAGATTGAAAACCGTTGAGAATACTACTCCTAAACAGTTTACTCTTCAATTATAACGTTTCTTAATCATTTCATTATACCCGCACTTTCTAAAGAAAGTTCGGGTATATTGTTGTTATCCTGTTCCGTCCGTCCGTCCGTCACGTTTTACTTACTGCTCTCACATTTTACGAATTAGACTTATCATAACACTTAGCACTTTTCACCCAGTCGTCTGGTTTTCTCTTGTCCTGTTTGTCCTGTTGATCCCTCTGTCGTTTGTGACACTTCTTAGCATAATGTCCAACTCTGTTACAGTAATTACATCTCACGTGAAACACATTTGAAGAGGGATTAGAACTCTGAGTGTTCGTATCAGCTAGCCGTCTAGCTACATCTATCAGGGGCTCGTAACATAAAGCATGCTAAGATTTTGACTTAATTAGGGTCATAAGTTGGACTTAGGCGGAATCTTAGGACCTGCATAAGTCCTACTTTAGTATGTCTTATACCGTAACATAAAGCAAACTTAGCAATGCCTTAGCTAAGTCATGCTTATGTTGAAAAGTAAAAACGGCAATTCACATACTCTGAGTATGATTTCGTCATTAAGCCAATATCTTGAAATGAGGCAATCGTCGTCTCTAAAAATCACTGAGGGTTTTTCTGTCTTCAAACGTCATTTTTTTTCTCAAGTTTCGCGCGTTTACATACATGTTTATAGTTAATGTTATTTCTCGTAAACTGACCATTACGTGTTTACAACCTATTCAACGGCCCACTTGCAATCTATATTGAATATGTTACAGCTCATTACGACCACTGTTAATACTTATATCAATTAAACCAAAACTTTGATATTGGTAAATATTAAGATATTAATTTTGTGTAAATTATGTGATAAATACACTGTATTCAAATGCTGAATTGGAGTAATTAACAATAAAACTTCTAAATGTGTGTAAACAAAATTTAAGATAAACTTAAGTCACCTCTACCGGCCGCCTAAGTTTTGGGTAAAATGTCCTTGCTAAGCACTCTTCTAGTTACGGACTTAAGTCTAAGAATGTACTTAAGTCCTACTTAAGCACTGTCTTAGACTTAAGTACCCTTCATGTTAAGAGCCCCAGATTGTCAACCTTGGGCATCTTGGGCTCCTGACAAATCACGAGCTGTAACTAGTCCTTTAACTTTGGGTTGTAAATACCTCAACAAATCGATGTGCACAAAGTTCGGAACGGTTTCCTTTAGCAAAATTCGGGTAGGCCTCCTCACATTTACGGTATATTCTATGTCCATAATCATCAATAGACTCACCGGGTTTCTGTGTTATCTTGTGGAAATCCGATGCAGCGGTCTGTCGTTTCTCGTCCGTGCGATCTATGTACTTGATCAACGCTGCTTTCAACAAATCGTATGACTTCTTATTGCCACTGTGAATATCACGGAATACTTTCGTGCACCATCCGGTTGGTAAAATAAGTGCCAACTGCTTCAGTTTCTTGTTTAGCGTCCCAATCAAATCCTCAAGACTTGATTTCAAAAACATCGTCAATGTACTGGGCGACAGTCATAGACTTCGGGTCGAACATCGCCATCTTCTGTTCACTATACGCCGCCATTGCTGTCGTACTCCAAACGTTTCACGCATGCAAGTTCCAAGCTCCACGCTGCCACCAAATGTAAGACTTGAGATTCAAGAATAACTCCGGTTGAAGAATAAAATATGTATTAAACGAAAAAAATGATGAAAACACAGAGTATGACAAAGTTGATATATCCGACAGACGGACATACTTGGTTCAGACGACTAACGTCCATACACATTTATCACACGCGGACTCACACGCGGTTCTCCTCAGCAATTCCAAGAACCAAGATTCCAAGAGTCAAAAACTCACCTCTGGTCACACTAAATACCAGGACCGGGTTGCTCAAAACACTGGTTAACTTTAACCACTGGTTAAATCCCTTATCCAGAGGTGAAATTTTGACCAGAGGTTAGACTCTGTTGCTCAAAAGTTAACCACTGGTTAAATTGCTTAACCAGTGGTTAACTTTTGGCGAAAGTTAACCATTCTGCAGAGCTGGGTTAAGTCTTTTAACCAGTGGTTGAACATAGATTCTCGCTTGATGTTGATGTCAATTTTGGTAGACTACACGAGAATAATTGAGTAAATAGATATGTTTTTCATAATTTCGACACAACATATACAATTAATGAATGAGACATATTTTTAAATTTCAATTGTAATATATATTACTTGTATGCATGTATATCCAAATACACTGGGGCTTCAGATATCCAGACGCCAGATCGGATCCGGACGCTTTAGTTAACAGATTATTTTATTTGGGAACAGATTTGTTATCTGTTATTTTGTCTCAATTCACCTTCCGGATCAGGACAGTTTGTTTTTACCAAAAAAATCTGTTTAATTATAAATTTTGCTTTATTTAACTGGACGGTAAAATTTAAAGATACTCCGCTTAATACAATAGAAAGATTACGCCTGTCAGTTGAGTCTCACACCTTTTTCACCTGCTAGACCCCCATGAGAAGCTCGTATAAACACTCTGACTTCCCAAGTCACTTTCAAATATTACGGACAGTACTGGTTAGACAGGATTAGTCACGCCTCACTGCACGTGGCTTGGATATCTTTACACTGTGCACCTGTCAAGTGCAATCACTTTTTAGAATACCCCTCTATTTCAAAGGAAGAATGTGCTCAATAAATCAGGAAATTTTAACTAAGCTTTGTGTAATTTATATTCAAGAAAGTTATTTCAAATGAAGTGTCTCGCAATTTTCTTGTTAGATTCAGTCAAAACCAGAAGTATTGGAAGAAAACAAAAAGGAAAGCATGTCAACCGATCGGAATTGGACATGTCTAGAAACACTGAAATAGAGTGTTACAAAAAATAACGTAAATAGGCACATTTCACATTTAGACACAATATATTTAGCTAGATTTGGCTATTATTATAGTTTGGTTAATATTTCCTGACTAAATAACAATATAAAGCAGGGTTTCTTGTATTAAAAACAGGTGAATTTCAAAGGACAACTCTAATTTGTTGCTGTTTAATATGAAGGGCAAAGTAAACAGCATTAACCCCCAATATCAACAAATAAATTATCATTTATGACTTCAATAGACAGATTTCAGATATCTGGACGCCTCACCTATCCGGACGACTGGACTTGGGCATGAAAGCGTCCGGATAACTGAGGCTCCACTGTATATTGCATCTGAAAAATAATGGAATGCGAAATACAAATTATCTCTGAACTCTATCAGATGAAATATTTACTAGCTTGAGCAAATTAAATATTCCTATTATAGTGTCTATCGTAGCAATACAAAAACATATATACTCTAATAGATGATACTAGCAATTTATGAAACAGTGCAGCTTTATACTATCTTTAAGGGGGTGATAGATTCTCCCGAAAAATAAAAATGAAAAACCTGAAAAAAAGGGAAAGGGGGACAAAAATATATTGTAACATACTATTACTTCCAAAATCAAATTATTTTAAGTAAGTTGGGTGGGGGTGTTATATGTAAGAATTAATGCTAACAGAAAATTGCTCAGCGACATCAGTAAGAGTTGTGGGAAATTATTGTAACTCCTTTTTTGTGATCCGATTTGTTTGTTTTGATTGATTAATACTAGACATTGACCCGTGCTTGCACATGTTGAGTAAAATGGACATGATTTAAGAAAATGAGTTAAGGAACTATTACCAAAACCATGCGATCTTAAAATAGAAGTACATGTATATCTATGATATGCATCGTTAATAGGAAATATATATAAATGAAAAGTGTTATACGTTTACTACCATTTCTCTTTAATCTGGGAATCTGGTCTCGAAATAACTGATGGCCTGATGGTCTAGTACAATTTTTTATAAGCTTTTTAAAGAGAACACTTGCCCTTTCGGCCATGCAGCTTTTTAAAAGTTTACTCCTTAAATATTGGTACTATGATAAAACTATATTCGGTGGTTTCCCCTTCTGTCACTACATATTGTTTTGAATAATCTGATATATATAATACATTTTCATTCATTATTATTTTCAATATTACCGGTATTTCCTTTTCTATTGCGTTTGATCACAATCCAATTATCCCCTCTCACACACATACATACTTTTGGGTATGCAAGTTCCATCTAATACAATGCAGAGTGCAGCGATGATTGCTTTTCTAATGGTAATGGCCCATGTGATCCCTAGCTGCATGGATTGATTATGAAACCTTATACTATAAAATCAACCTTAATTAAATTAAATTTTCATTATTTACCGAAGAAAAGAAGGGGGGTATCATTCTGTGAGGGTTCAAGCTAGAGGTAAATTCATGTGTATGTTTCCTTATTTGTTAGTAAATAAGCATTTTATTAAAACAATGTGGGGTTTTAGCGATTTCAATAAATAATTTTAAAAATTGATTTACCTTCCCCTCCCCACATGATGACTTGTGTGCAATTTAAGCTATTCCCGGGGTCTTTGTAAGGATTGTTTTGTACACTTCACGACATTCTTCCGATTTCTTTTACATTGAATTGATAAATTGCAATGGCTCAATGCAAATTGAAAAAAAAAGCGGATCCGCTCCCTTTTAATGACATCCAGTGGAAGCTAACAATTACGTCGATAGTAAATAAATTTACACTTATAGAGAAAAAATAAAAGCATATTTGAAAAAAAAAATCAGTCAGGTACAATGTTTATAATAATCAAAACAAAATTCACTTTTCTCACAATTTACCTGTATTGGAGCACAAGACATTGAGTCCATTACATGTATTTTATATAGTTGTATAGATGAATATAAATTCTTTAACTTGTTTAATGATAAATTAAGTGTTGTCTGTCCAAAGAGTTATCAGTTTATTTTTCAGCCATAATTGACAGACGGACAAAGTAAGTGCATTATGGGATACTAACCACTGGTTAAACAATAGTAACCAGTGGTTAGATAGCCACCGGCTAAATTCACTTCGAGCAACACAACTTTGACCACTGGTTATTAAACCAGTGGATACTGACTTTGACCAATGGTTAAATTAACCAGTGGTTAAAGTTAACCAGAGTTTTGAGCAACCCAGTCCAGATAACACAAAATACACACTTACACTCCGATTGTGTAAAAAAGCGGTTAGTAAAGATATATTAGATTTTTTTAAATCTGTTTTAATGTAAACAAAACGCATTAGTCTGATTTCAGCTATTAATCTGAACAGTTGTACAATATTATCAAATCCAAAAAAAAAAAAAAAAAAAAAAATAATAATTAAAATAATAAAATACGTTTAATTTTATAATTATGACACTCTAAAGATGTAAACATGCACTGCAATAATCTATTTATAACTCTACTTAACTGATAGCCAGATATAATACAATCAAAGCGAAAGTTTTCTTCATATATATCCATCTTTCTGTTTCTGTCAATTCATGCATTGTTATCTTTCTTTCTTTCTTTCTTTCTTTCTTTCTTTTTCTCTCTATATGTATTCTCAACCATTGCATTGATGAACTACTATAATGTGATCTTTTCGCGTTTTTTGGATTCTTATCGTTGCGGTTGAACATCTTTGATGGGATCAGACGTTGTACTTTATATTTCTAAACTTCGTCATAGCCTATATCTTGATTAGTTGATTCTATCACTGATTCTTAGCTAAAACCAAATGATAATTTTCATGTAGGTAGTTATTTAGATGTAACCGGTGTAAGTAATAAATGTTATTGTTTCAGTGTTTTTAATATTTTGTGTGGATGTGTGTGTTGGTTTATCGTACGGCGTCCTGTCCATGTGTGAATGTCCACGTGTGGTTTTTTTTATAATGTTATTGATTATACATATGTATTAACATGGTGGGACGTGACGGACCCAATTCCTGTTCGACCAGTTTACTTATAGACGTTTTCTATTTTTAACAATCTACTTATTTTCCCGCTAAACCATAGTTGCCCGCACACTCGGCGCTACACCCTTGAACAGGTCGGGGAAACTATTTTCTGTGACGTCGGAATAAATTTACATACTAAATGAGGCACCGACGTATTCGACAAACTGACCAATCAACTGAATGACATTCCTGAGTTGAAATGCATCATGGGTTACTACAAAAAATACTACGTTTTGAAAATGTTAGATTTGGTTTCATCAACTGCATTGTATATATATAAGCCTTACTGCCAGCGCTGATTTCTCAGTGAATACAGATTTTACGTGAATTTCATGGTCCTAAGCATTTGACTCGGAGGTGTTCGTACATTGTCAGGCATTCAAAAGACCTCATGTGGCCATTTAAAACCTAAGTGTAAATGGTTACGAGATGCGTGTTTGCTGCGTACTTTTGATATTAATCCATGTACATGCACTGGTTCTAATGCTATTTAAGTGCCAATGCTCCTTTGCCGACCATGTTATATGTTATTTTATGCTAGTATTTGACAAACATACTAATTATATATGCTATACATATGTACAATGATCAATGTACATGCGTATTCATTATTACTATTATGTTATATTAATGTCATACAACAATAAACATGTATCAAAATGAATTCAGGTTTAAATTCTAGTCAACAGATAGCAAAACAACAACGGAAAACACAAAATTTACAAACATCAAATACTGGAATGTAATGACTTTGGAGACTTTGTGAGAGGTATTTCAACATTCTATTTAACAAGGAAAATCGGCAATGTTTGTTAATGTGAGCATGAAAAATCTCATTTAGTACATAATCTTTGCATTTATTCATAAAAATTGAAAATTTTTATGAATTGACGTTCCCCGCAGTCATTTGAAATCAAATCTAAACCACGTGTTAATTGTAAAAACGTAAACATGTAGTCAATCACATGTGTTGCTTTTTATTCACTGATTGGACAGTTGTTCGCGGTACGCATCGCTCTGCGCAATGACAACAATGTCCATATAAGGTAGTTTCCCCGGCCTGTTGAAGGGAACAGACTTGTGTATATAATATCTACTCTATGTAGCTGAATACCTGACGGTGCTTGGTAACTATAATGATTTATTTATTTTAGATGTTTTCTGCATGCTGCATTTTATAGCAATATGAAACATTAATCCCTCTCGACTAACAGCCAACAAACATGCAAATCTTTCGATAATATTGTGTTATGTTAATATTAACATTCACTGACCCAAAAATGAACTTCATCTTTTTACGCCTATTTAATCGGCCATGAGTATGTCGATGGTTTATAATGCAATCTGTTAAAGCTCGAAAAGGCTTTTAGCATCGATTTCTTCAATAACATATTTTTTTTCTGATTATTCTTAATGGTTCTCGTTTTTTATTCACATCTGTTAATTTATTCATTGTTGTGTCGATCATTTGTCATGCAATCTGATTTTAGAATAACAGAATGATGTTAATGAGTATAATTTTGAAAATTAAGGAATCAATTAGTTTACTAAAAGATATAACTTTAGATCTTTGATGTGAACTTTTTAAATTTGTTCAAAATACATGTATTTGAAATTACTTTGGACTTTTTTTCTTTATATCCCTCCCTATGGAAACACTTTGAACTATCATTTACATTAGTGAAAAGTACAACTGCAGTAGACTTATAAAACTAATTGCAGATTAAATTGGATAATAAACCCAATTTGACTTAATAATAAGCAAAAACGAGTAGCCACATAAAGTACATTCAAATATAGATATTTGTATACAGTCATACGAATGAATGAATTGACGTGAATAATATTAAGTACATTCACCTCCGGAATAAATATATTTATATTTTAATTTTAGTAATCATATTATAAATGGTAAGTAATAAGTTAATAATAAACCAAATCCTTAAACATAAACGTGATTTTTAAAAAATAAATTGAGTAACTCTCTATATAAAATAAGAATAAGGACACCATATGTTGATATTTAATGACAATCAATTTCAAAGCCAAGAACCACATTTGCTAGTATGTGAACAACAGATATACATATATACTTTATATCTGAAAAAAAGAATGCACATGTGTACCAGAGGCTAAAATAAAAGTCATATAAAAACAAATATTTATATTTAATAAAGATGCAGTGTTTCATGCATTTGTTAAATATCATTTTCCTTTTTTTTTTCAAAAGAAATACTCCAGAAAAAAAATGTATTTCGTCAACGTTCGGACAATAAGGTCAGAATAGTAAAGTTATCTTGACAGAACAATTACAAGAAAAGGGATAAAATAACGCAAATTAAAGAAAAAAATATTAGTTTTAAGATTTGTACTTCTTAAAATTGTTTACTTGTCTGTGTTTGTTTGAAATTGAAAATATTATTCTTATGGCGGAGAGTGAGTCACAGGAAAAAAAAAACACCTTTAAAACTCATACAGCTTAACACAACAAGACACTACTTTATTTTTATTTTATATATATTTTATTAATTTTAAATAGCATGCAATCAGTGGCAAAACAAGTTAAATAATGTCTACGTAAACAAAAAAAAATCATCAAAAGAAGATTTTTATTTTGTTCCCTTAGTTATTTTTAAAAATGTTTGAATGTACTTTGAAATATAACATAAAATGGAAGACGAAACTTTAATAACATTTAGTTTTCATTATTGAGATCAATAACACCCAGCCATGAGTTATTTGTACACAAGAAATATTAATCATGTGTGATTGATTTGGATTAAAATAACACATGTTTCTTATAGTTATTAAACAAGTCATTTTAACTTTAATATTGATGCCTTTGCGTGTGGTTTCTATGCCATAATAATTAGCTTTTTGTTCAGCCCAGGCAGCTTTATTATTTTAATCGATTCCAACTGACACTTGCGGAATTTTTATTTTTAGTTTACATGTTATTACCGCACATACATGTTTTTACCATAGGGGTCCTTGTTTTTGCACGTTGTCTGTATAAAGCTTTGTTCATGTCGAGTTTAGATTAATATTCTGTTTTACTTCAGAGAGAGAGAGAGAGAGAGAGAGAGAGAGAGAGTTGCAGAAAAACATAGCTATTAATAGCAGGAACGATAAGAAACTGAGGTAATTTCAATCACTTTGAACATACCATGAAACCATAAGAAATAAGGACTTTAAACTTTTACCAATGCCTTTAGTCTATTTAGAGGCTTCTTTAATTTATTCATACCGAAATGATCCGATGCCCCCTTCTCACAGTTATTGCCCCTGAAAGTTGCTTAGGTTCTTGAAAAACACTTGCAACTTATTGACATACGTCGTAGAGACATCGGACCAACTGGGATGAAAGCGTCAACCTTGGCCAATCAAAATAACATAAAGGTCAAAGGTCAATGTCATTTAAAAACTGCATATTAATGAATTTTCATATCTATTTTGTTATAGGTGGTATAGAACAACTTGGATGTAGTAGGACTTCTGAAGACATTTCAAAATATAACCCTTCAGCCCCAACCTTGAAAAAGTAAATGATTTATTGCCCCTATTGTACGAAATGATTGTTATCGCTACTCCACTGAAATTATAAGATATAGATACTTAAAACTTAAAACCAGTGTCTTTAGTTCACTTAGAACCTTCAATCTATTCATACCGAGAGGATCCGACGTCACATTTAAGCAGTAATTCCCCTTTGAATTTCATAAACTTCGCAAAAACATACGAAATACCCCCTTTTTTAAATGTGTGAAATTGACCTTTGACCTTAACTTTTGACCTTGACCTTGGTCCTCTTAGAACTGGTGTGTTTTAAGAATATGTAAAATATATCAGATTCATTTATATGTACAATTAGTAATTATTACAAAGTGTTACATGTACTACCGTTTGTCAAAAGTTTACGAGTCTGAAACTCTGACTGTTCCGTCACTCCAGACCGCGTTTGAGACTACGCCTCTGAATAAAAAAATTCCAGCTCCAGAGAAATTATGTAGATTATGAGATTGTTACTACACCTGATTCTATATGCCTGCCAAATTTGAAACGAAATTAACAATATTGAGAAAAATTATCAACTTCAGCGGCTTTAAACTACATGTATCATCGCTAGAAACACACAATATATATATATATATATGTGTGTGTGTGTGTGTGTGTGTGTGTGTGTGTGTGTGTGTGTGTGTGGTGTGCTATTCATAGAAAAAGAAACCCAAATCTAGCAATTGCATGCAAAACACCATGACTTTGTTTTCAGCAAAGCCCGGCTTAAAATATAACGCCGTTATAACAGTACATGTATAACTAATTAAAGAAAAAATGTTGGTTTTTCTCAAACAATCGCATCCTAGTTTTTTAAAAGATGCATACTTAACATAAACATTATACTCATAATAAATAATCATAGCATCGCCTAAACAACAAGTCCAACCCCTCTCCCTCGTTTAATGAGATAATGAAAAGCAATTTTCAGACCTTCATTATTCTTATCGGACTTCAAAGCTACTACCAGCAATGAATGATAACTTATTTACGGACCATGGGGTGGGGCCTATTGGGGCTTAACCTAAATAAAACAAGGACATGAAGGTCATTTAGTAATTGAAAGTTAAAAGCATTAAATTTAAACACGAATTAAAAACATGTGTAAGTCGTTTTCAAGTATTTTAGATTTTTTGCGTCAAAATTTATTTTCTGTTACAAAATCATTGCAGCAGGAATGAAAATATTGTAAAGACGTGCCGTGCTATTTGATGTCATAGCTGCTCGGTTGCTGCTCGTTCACTAGTCATCGTCAATTTTTTATAACACACTTTTTATCTTGGGATAAGTAGGGCTATAATTATAGTCGTGTGATTGTTTAGAGAATTAGAAAACTATTTAGATTTATGTGATAGTAAGAGTATTATGTATATGTGTATTTATTCGTTTTGTATTTTCTATTTTTCTTTTTGTTTAATAGAATCTGAAATTTATATTGTTCAAAGTTTTACTGCGCAAGTGGATTGAGTTCTTTCTTATCTGTAATTTCATTGGTTCATATTATCCAATTATATTGAAGCTATATGTATATATAAGTTACCTATGATTCTAATTAAGTTAGAGCAGTATACCGTTTCCAGAATATATTATCCAGTCGATATCCGTAGCATCTTATGGTATGTAAATTTCATATTAACTTATGTTTTACTTATCAGTGTAAATGTTTAGTCTCTGGTTTTATTTTAATTGCATTGTCAATACTAAAGTGTATTTTTGTAATTAAAGTTACAATACTTGGAATGTGTCTGTAAAGTTCAAAGGTTAACTTTCTTTACAGTACGCACTGTAATTGATTTTTTATGAAACGTACAATGTATTTGTTGTAACTTATAGATTATGTATTTTCCGTCATTTTGTCAGTTTTCTCATATAATGCATTATTTTGTGGGTCAATGCCTCTATATTTATTATACAAATAAAGTCTTCAGATACCCGGATCTATATCTTATTTATCCTTGACTGCTCGGTTACATTTACTATAAAGTAAGTTGTTTTAGTAGTAGTAGTAGTAATAGTAGTAGTAGCATTATTATAAATCTGTATATTTGATTTACATACCTACCACGTATTTGTTTTTTTGTTTTTTAATGAAAACTAGATACGTATCCCAAGAGAATGTCCTAGATTTTTGATTTGTATGTTAACTTTTTTTTATATCCGGGATATCAAAATTTGGGTCTTAGTGGTAATAAATCAAAATTATCAGATTAACTCTCTACCCTGGGATTATGTATTATATAAGATTAACATTCAGGCAAAAAAACGCGTGTTAAAACTTTCCATAAGCATTAGGGTTGATCCAAAAAAAGTAATGCATTACGGTAAACTTATTAGTAGACTGTACAACACGTTGCATTAACAACTTTTATAATTATAATTTGAAAGTAAATTCAAATTTTATTTAAATTTATTTAAAATGAATGTTAGAAAATGTTAAGTTGTAAAACAATGCAGCGCCTGATTGTAAGTTTTTTTTTCAGGTACTTATAAATGCTTGAAATAAAGTACACGAAACCTTAAAAGTACATTTTAAATGAGAGGAGGTATTTTTTTTTTAAATATCGTTGTCATTTTCGTATATTTATATTATTTTTGAGAAAGAAAATGGCGAACAAAATGCTATTCTATGCACATTTATTTTATCGATGTGTGAAGTTTCATTCTTGTTAGTTTACTTTTTTTGTTCGAAGTTCAGAGCAGCAAAACCTTAATTAACACATCGCCCGTGGAATACGCAGAGTAAACAAGCACAAACGTTCATATACGGCATTCGGACAAAGACTCATTTACTGAAACCCATACTCTCTTATTATTGTAAACGACTTAAAAACCAACAAGTGCTGTTTCAAATATAATTTCTTCCTTTGGATGTTTTCAGCCTTGTTCTTCCACCATGTTGCACACAACGCTTTGTAATGCCATGATGTAATCCTGATTATTACCAGCATAAGCTGCTTCAGTGAGATTACATATATAGTGTTTTATAATATAAAAGATTAAGAACAATAATATGCACAGTTAACGTAAGAACTCAAGATGTTTCGATAACATTGCATAGTATTTCAGAACAGAATCGAAATTATGTAGAAGAAAAGAAAAAAAGAAAGAAAAAAATGAGCGTCATTTTTTCCTTTATTTATTTATTTAATCATTTTTGTATATTGATTATTTTCTTTTTAATTTATGTATTGATCTTTTTGTTTATGAATGAAATGTGTATTGATTAATTTATTTCGTATGTCCGATGAACACGTGGTACATGTAACATTAAGGTGCTTCATAAACTGTATACAGGGTTACATTCGCCCCATGTATTTTCACACTTCTTCACTTGTAAACGGTCTCGCCCAGTCTTGTATTCGCCCAAACAAGGTTATGCTAAAAGAGACGTAATTTGTTCTTTGCACAAAATTGTAGTTCCAACTCAAAAGAGAACGGATTAGCATGTCAGTTGGTCAATGTAAGTTTACATCTGGTATATCTAAAAACACATGGTAATTTTGTTCTTTGTATTGTTCTAAATACTTCGAGTCTGAAATGTTAAGTTGCTGAACGGCAGAATACATTGTTTACACTAATATCCTAGGCCATTCTATAACAAGAGATCTCGTTATCAAGTTGAGTGTACAAATTGTTGCGGGATCGTTTTGAATGTAGTTGTTATACAGTATGTTGACTACGGTCAATTTAAATTTCACTGTAAGTTGGCATTTTCCTGTTATTAGCATCGCGATACTGATATTTTTTGATGTTTTTAACGTAACGTCAGAGGCGTTGAAATTGTCAATAAGTCACTCTTTATAATTTTTTAAAACATCCGGATGATGTACCTGTGTAAAATATTGAAAAACATAATATAACATACGCATTTCATCACTTCATTGGAAACACACTATATATAAATACTTCAGCGATAATGTTTCGTGCGTCTATATACTCCTGTAATTGACATCGCGATGCAAATAACAGGAGTATATATAGAAAGACGATATTCTGAAATCATTATTA
>WFKH01011926.1:65095780-65107373 GCA_016163765.1 Magallana hongkongensis
TGGTGTTTTTGGGAGGTGTCACTAGTACAGAATATGTTCAATGCATCAAAAATAACGCTGGAACTTATTGGCATCGCGATGCTAATAACAGGAGTATATATAGAGAGCGAGAATGTTTCGTGCGTCTATATATATATACTCCTGTTATTGACATCGCGGTGTAATGACAATGCATTTAAAGTCACTATTACAGAAAATAATCAATGCATCCAAAATACTGCTGGAACTTATTAGCATCGCGGCGCTAATAACAGGAGTATCTATAGAGAGCGAGAATGTTTCATGCATCTATATACTACTATTATTGACTTTGCTGTGTAATGACAATGCATTTAAAGTCCGTGCATTTAAAATTCAAACTGGTTGTCCAATTTTCAAGTATTCTTCAACGGAATAAACAGCAAGAAAGTAAATTATTTACTCACAAACCTTTCACTAATAATATACAATTTCTTAACATATTATTAAACGGAAAAAAAGTATACATTACATGCAAAAAATAACTTCGTATTAGACCTTTATTCCGTAATAAACGAAATGGATTTTAATTATAAAACTCCAATGTCATTTTCCTTCAGGGAATAAGCGTTATAGATATTGACTTAAAATCAGACCTTTATTTCCTAATGAAATACTTAAATACATGACATGGTTCAAAATATATCTTAATATTTAACATTTATTCCGTATTGGATTATTACAAAATAAAAAGTTAAATTTTTAATATGGTAATGTACAACACAGGAATTTTTTTTTAATAGACTCAAGAAATAATAACCACATATCCGTTTATACCACATACTCAAATGCACGTTAAGCTGGTTCTCTTCCAAATACACGGGCAATATGAGAGATAGACACAGAGTGCCAGTATTTTTTCCAACAAATATGTGCAACAATGACATATTACGTATTAACGTATTATAGCATCATAAAATACATATTTCAATGTCATTGACAATATTTTAACATTATCAAAAAGGGTGAAAATTATAATCAATGTGTAAATACTGACGGATATAGAGAATAAGATAATACCGTTATCAAGGTTATAAACGTATTATGAAAGTACAGGTATTACAATTGGGCCTACAATTGACGTTAATAACGTCAACAACGTCAAAAATTTCAGCATCGCGATGCTAATAACAGGATAATGCCATTTTTTCAAAGCTATTATCAAATTTAAACATACTTTTTTTTATCGAAAAAGAGAAAATAAAATTGTAAATCAGTAATACAACATTTACTTAACCATATTGACAATAATGTTTAATAATGATATTCAATATGTTGTAACTTCTGGTCGTCACAGGAAGTAGTCACAGGAAGTAGTCAAAATTGATTTTTTTTTTTCATTTTTGTTGTTTTACTTAAAAATACTATTCGGAATAGTATTTCACATTTTTTTACAAATTAATATATGATACAAGAGCGAGTACCTTTTTGATGCTATCGTCTTCCTTAAATTAAAGAAAAACATTGTTGGAAAAATTGTCATCTTAGAAATGTAACTATTAAGAGTGTTCATAATTGTCCGTAATTTTCAAACTTGTTATATTTCCGAAGTTAGTAAGACCGATTGGGTTACATTTAAGATAACATTTCTTTTAAAGTCTAAAAGCACATTGTTCATTTCTAAAAAAAAAAAAAAAATGCATCTGCTTTTATGATAATAAAGCAATTATAATTCGGCAATTCATATATTACCGGTTATTCTGAAAAGTTGTTAATTTTGCTTTTTTTTCTACAACATATTAATTTTTTTTCAGATTACTTATTGATATTTATGGTAATTCTTTAGTATGTATTGAGTCGTCGTAGTAAAATTGCACATGCCAGAAACATAAGGATTCATAATTATGTTCTGTGGATACTAAAAATGTTGCAATCATAAAAGAAAAAAAAAACGCGACAAAAGCTCAAAACAAGCAAAGAAAAATTTAAGATAGTTTAAAAAATCAACACCAAAAAAAAAAAAAAATCATTAAATCTGTATGATATTTTTTTGACAGTACAATTTTGACACCTTCTAGAAGCAATACAATCGGATTTTATGTATGGCGTAAATGAATGGCAGCTGTATTTTCATAGGTCCTAAGCATGAAATTTTACAACACATCATCTTGAGAAAAACAAGCAAATCATGCCTTCTCTTGAAATTTATGGTGCGCAATGTTATGCAGCTCGGATAAAATCTTCAGTGTGTTATGCAACATTTATTGGTATAGAACAATTTATTGGTTGGCGCACATTTTTTTTTTTTTTTATTTTTTTTTTAATTTAAATTCTTTTTTGTATAGCTGAATTATCATTACATCCGTCTTCTATTCTTCGTTTTCCAAATTATTATTCTTTTTCTATATAACGAGTTACATTAAGTGAAACGAAATTCGGAATCAAAATCATCTTTGCTTCTAATACTAAAATACTGCTTCCTGTTTCTAGATCCCCAAGGATCACGTGATTTAGGGTATATAAGCAGAGTTTCTCATTCATTGCTGGACTACAATTCTCATATTGACGCCTGCGCTGCCATAAATAATTGGTCAGAGAAGGAGAAAGAATTATACTTAGCTGTTTTGCTGCAAGGGTAGCTCATGGTATACTTTAGAATGTTTTTAATGAAATGGAACAACGGTATGATTTGCTGGGAAAAGCTCAAGAGGAACTTTTTACAACGTTAAACCAGATGGAAATCAATCGAGCGCAACTAAAGGAAAGACGACAGAAAGTGTCTGAGACCCTGTCAGAATTGGGTCAGGCTATTTGTAGGTTGACTTGTTTAGCTTATCCGACGGCATCGTCTGAGGTTAAGGAGACAATAGGTAAAGATGTGTTTATCGATGCATTGGTCAACTCATAGAGTACGAAGTGACATTAAACAGACCCTTTGTAATACCGACTTATTGATGATTACGTTGTTTTTCATGTTTTTGATACAAGTAATAATAATACCTCAAATTCATCTGTTTGTTTGGGGTTTTTTTTCATCAACACAGCTCCGTTTCCTTAATGTCACATGTCGTCTGCTAACGTTAAAATCCCGTGAAAAATTAGTTGCGTTTACCAATGTAATGTACAATATATCGGAACTTCATAAGGGTTTTTTTGTCTTAGAACGGCCTATTTCATGGTAATGTCTGCTTATATATTTGAAGAAAGACAGAAAGATGCAGATGTTGTTTTTGTAAAGTAGATAAACGTCGTTAATCGAAGATTATACTTATACTCAAGAATACAGTACTCAGGATAATCAAAGTTTTGATATCTAGTTATGGAGAACTGGATTTGAAAGGAAGTCATCGTCATTTTAAAAAAAGAGCGGGGGGGGGGGGTGTTATAATAGTAAAAAAACAACTTCTTAAAAAATTGTTTGCGTTGTTTTGGCAAATTCAATGTTTGAACTTAAATGAGATTCATTTATTGACCAAGCGATGGAGTTAACTTAAGCATTTCTGTGGAAGTAATTAAAGATTAAGGGGTATCTATCATTTCGTTTAATGTATGGCCGAAACAATTTTGACTCACGTATTTGCAATAAATTGTAAGGGAATTCTTAAAATGACAGACTACACATTATTCTGTTAACCAACCCAAAACAAAGGTCGCGCGGTGTGTGTGTCGACGGCTGGATATGGAACGCCATAGCTGCCTTAAGGTCAATTTCATATTATATGAATTGGTATTTCGTTTATATGCAATAGTAATATCATTATACACAGTGGTAATATCATTATATACAGTGGTAGCATCATTATATACTGTGATTACATCATAATAGTCAGGGATAAAATTTTTATACGAAGTGGTAATATCATTACGTTACATCGTAAGATCATTATGTGCAGTGGTTTATTCATTATATGCTATGAATAAATCTTAGTATGATATGATAAACTCATTTTATATAGGGATAAACTCAGAATGTATTGTTGTTCAATCGTTTTGGTATGTGGTAAACTCTTCATGTGCAGTTGCAAAATATTTTCATGCAGTGCAACTTCTTGACATGAGATGATAAGTTCATTACATGCAGTACTAATTTCATGTTGTGGTGTGTTAAAATCATTATGTATGGTGGCAAAACCTTTTTTAGCGATACTTTACACAATGTCAATTAGCTTTAGTATTTAACTAGACTAAGCTGTTTTCTTACATATTAGTGAAGAAATACATTCTGCGTGTAATATTATATTATTGCATGCCAACGGTGGTAATATGATATTGAAAACCCCCATAACTCCCTCAGTCAGAAATGGTTTTAATGGTGTCTGTACACGTTGTTGCTTGCATGACAAACAGTCTTTTTCATCCCCTTTGCACCCTTTGTGTATAGCTTATCTTACACATCTAAACAAACAAGTATCATTTGGACACCGGCTGGTGTCTTATGGCTGCATTTGTGAACTAAATATTTGAGTAGGAAATTTCAAGGACGGAAAAAGGATTTAACTTAAAAGTAATTTATTGATTAAAGCGCTTTATTTGTTTTAAGGAAATTTGTATCTTTTTAATATTTCAGGTTGTCAGTTCGGGAGGAAACTGTTTTCTTATAGGTTGTTCACTCATAGTTCATGTACTTTCGTGTGCAATACTGTGGCTGTTGAAAAAAAAAAACCACAACCCAACCATATTCTTCCGCGGTGACGTGTAATTTTCCCCCTTATAAATATTAGACCCGATTTCAACGCGGAAATGATAAGATTTTTGCATTTGCCGGCAATAATGTAAGTAAGCTCTCGAAAATATTAGGGCATGTCAAAAATAAGCCTAACGAATTTTTAACAAATATTTTTGAAGTTTACATGTGTAATTGATGCAAATAAAAAATGGACAAAATCTATTCAAGCAAATAAGGTACGAAACCATATAATTTTGCTTTGGTAATACTTATTAGTGTTCTTTCAATCTTTAAAGACAAATTTAATTAGCAAAAAAAATAATCAATCTGAAATCAGATGTATAAAAGAGAAAGATACACGTGCATAACCATCTGATTTTTTAAATCATCACCCAAAGTTCAGGTGTAATGAATTTCAACTTTAATGTATGATAAAAAGCCATCATGCATTGTTTGATAAGTTGTTCCATGAGTTTGAAGTTTTGAAAGTTAAAAGGATCAGTTTGACATTAAGAATTTTTCTTGATTCACTTTCAAATGACCGCGATTGCGTGTTTGCGATGGGAAAGTCCAACCTTTTTGTACAGAATTAAAGCGATGTTTTTCATTTTTTGGATTCTATCAAGTATAAATGTGTTGCTTAACATTTCAAAGTTCACATCCTTATCGAACTTCCAGTTAGACAGTTACTACTTTCACGTCACCTCTTCATTGCGCAGAAATGAACATTCTGTATTCCTCTTTAATGGCTGTACCTAGTAGAGCAGGTCATTTTAGAGAGAGGATGGCTTTCAGGAAAACATGGAGTAGTGTTGTTAAATAAGATACTTCAATACAATTGATTTTCTTCGTCGTAAACGAGATAGACGAACTCAGCCAAAAAATAAAAGACACGTTTGCCATGGAGAGAGAAACCTACATGGATATTGTTGAAAAACATTTAAAGGAGAAGAATAAAAATCTAGTAAAAACGATTACTGCTTTATTACAATGTGTGTACGTCCATATATATGTGACATCCTCGGCAAACTTTACCTGGCTACGAACCTCTAGTCTAAAAATTATGCATCGTATATTAATTCGACTTGTATATTTATATTTTACCATGCCAAAAAAACTAAATTGAATAAAAAAGTTACGGGAAAATTACAAAATTACAGAGTTTATTAAGAGACTATATTTTGTGGCGGAAGGTTTTCAAGAAGAACATGAACATTTTTCATAACTCAATAGTTTTAGAGAACTGCACTTTAGCTTGCTAATTTCAGTGCAGAACAAACGTCCAGATAGTTTGTACATTGGGATATCTTATTGATGTTTTGAAAAACATGTCTGAATTTTTTAATATTTCTATCGAAATATATTGGCACATTTAGCTTCTATTTCATAAAAGTCAAGAAAAAAAATTAACCCCAGTTTTGCCTTATTTTATGCCATATCTCAAATTTTACATAATTGATCTATACTTTTAGTTTTGTGTCCTGAACTAATAAGATTTGTTCTAACAAGTCTGTTATAATTCGAATAAAAGTTTTAGACTTTTGAATAATTTCATTGCATGTTGATTCGTTAATGACTGAAAAGTAGTAGAATAAATTTGTATTTGATGTAATGGTTCATTCCGTCAAAAAAAAAAATAAAAATGAATACTTATAATAGACGGGATTTATCTGTAAGCTGCACTTTCAGTGCAGAAAGGTCATGTAAATGTATCGTAGTGCTGAAAGAAGCAAATATACCAAATATACAAATATAATTTGTTTTCAAATTTGGTCA
Organism: Magallana hongkongensis; assembly: GCA_016163765.1. Lineage (NCBI taxonomy): Eukaryota > Metazoa > Mollusca > Bivalvia > Ostreida > Ostreidae > Magallana > Magallana hongkongensis. The sequence continues at coordinate 65,102,181 of WFKH01011926.1, forward strand.
ATATGTATATATAGTTCTACAAAAGTAATGCATGTACATTTACTCAAGAAATACTCTGAAATGGCTTTCCTTCGAATTGTGCTCTTTTTTTTTCTTCTTTTTTATTTAAATGTAGCTGACTAAATTATGCATAATTTTGTGTTCGATTTTCACCTTTTGTAAAGGTCAAATGGTGCATATGACATTTTATGTCGCCTTTAATAACGCGCTATTTGAGATATCAAACACCTCGAATATTTTGCATTTTGTTCTTAAATCGGTTTTATGTATCATACTTTACATAAAATCCTAGTTATCTGAAATGAGAGGAAGAGAGAGAGAGAGAGAGAGAGAGAGAGAGAGAGAGAGAGAGAGAGAGAGAGTAGTTATTTAAATTTATACTAGCGTCAAATGAATACGAAAGAAAAACAATTGAATTTAACGATCTTATCATAATAGATCTAAATGTTTGACATTTTTTTTTTTTTAAATCTGTATCATATTTTTAACTCGTCTTAGAAATGCATTAAATATTAATAACATCAAACAAATTATTAATTTTCAAGTACAATCACTTGGATTGCGTACTACCGTGTTATTTTTCGGGTCCTTGTAAGGTATTAACAAAATAGTAATAGTTTTGACAAAAAAAAAAAGATTTAAATATAATTCAAAGAAAATAATGTTTTTCCGATTTAAAAATATGTGTAGTTTGCTTTCTCTATCTTAATTTTTTTATTCTTCTCGATTTCATCTTGCAAACAGAAAACAAACATGTTACGTTGTCACACCATCACGGTAAACTCGTGGTCCTGCGATCAACACATTACTGAGAATAGCGGAAAGGATTAAAATCAGATCACGGTGTCGCGGAAAAACGCGGAAGTCCCCTTGGCCGCAGTTGTTATACTCTATGTTTACTACGGTCAATTTAAATTTTTGTAAGTTGCTTTTTTATAAAAAAAAAAAAAAAAAAAAAAAAAAAAAAAATAGGGGGTATATAATATTGTAAATGAATAAGAAACCAGTTCAACATTTACTTTACCAATTACAATTTAACAATTGTGTTTGATAATGATATTCAGTAATTCTTTTAAATAATTCTAGTTTAAGTTTTGAAATTAAACAATACGCGTGTCTTTAAGTCCTCGTTTCATTTAGGTTCTCATTCTACACGACACGTTAGATTCGTTCTTGTTAATACAAAAGAAAAAAAAAAATCCACTCCCAGTGTGAACTTTGAATGTCAAATGCCAGCTGGTTAATGAATAGGTCAAATCTTATACTCTACTCGTTGTAACCGATGACCCGTCAACTACTTTAACCATTGCATAAACTGTATCGAATTTGCATATAATTATGAATTAACATGTAGTATTTAATGAAAATGGTATCTACTTAATCGTGTTTGATGATAGCTACAATATTGATACATGTATACATGTACACGTACGAGTGACAAGTTTCAAGTCTTCATGTTTAATAAGCAATGATTAATTGTTAACGACTGATCGGGGACTACTGATAACTAAAATGTTGGTCAGAGTTATGTGATGCTTCCACATTAATATTCACTCTAAATTTAGATTGTATTGCTTAAAATCAGGACAATCACATCAGGGTACAATTTGTAGACTGGCGTTTGAAGCAGATCATTTCTTTCGTAAATGCTTAACCCTCCTTCACTAGTAAACAATGAACCTCCGTTGTTTACGACTTTACATGTTTTCAATGTATCTTGTAACAGAAAAAAACACAACATTAAATGCATCTTTGTGGATACCCCTGCTGTAAACTTGTGTACTGATGCATAAAGTAGAAAAAAAACTGCGCATCCCTGCTATCAATCGATGCATACAGTAGGCATGAGACGCAGATTCATTGATTAACCTCCTCTGGTATGTTTTGTGGTGGTTTGGCAGTTGTCCCATTCAATGTGAGAACAAAAGCCCTATTGATTACCAATCCTTTTCCTGGCCGTGTAGCTGTATATATGAGAAGCATTTATATCGGTGTTTGCAATCTACCCCCTTTGACAATTTTGGCTAACATTTATCAACTTTCAAATCAGTAATAGTTTCCCATAGCTATTTTTGTATACGTTGATTAAAATCTTTATTGAAGACTAGAATATTTCACTTTTTTTCTACAAATTTCATCTCAATAAAATAGCACATTGTTTGTAATTTCTAGGCGGAAGCGCCTATTGCAATTGCTTTCATGACCTTTTACGTCACAGGTCAAATTCCTCTCCTTTTATATGGTAACTCTATCGGATGTTATTTAAACTAAGGACATACAACTCTCTACCCCCCTTTCGCCGTTCGACCCCCGTTTAAACATCGTTTTTAATAATTGAACTTTTCTGGTAGTATGAATTTGTAGTTTATCTGTTTATAAATATCCATTGAAAATGCCTCATACCAAAGATAGAATATGTTAGATGAATTTACGTTCATCTCTATTTGATAGTACAGGAACGAACGATAACTCTTGCTCTGGTAAGCGACATAAACAAAGGGGATCAGCGTTTCACAGGCCTGTAGATAAAAAGGTACGAGGGAAAAAAATAGTTCGATATGAAATTGTGTTTATGAGTACAGAAGGAAAAATTAATAGGGACACATGTGGTGATTGTTTTTTTTTTTTTTTAAGAACACCGGTGTGTATGAGTCTATTTGAATAAGGATGATTAGAATGATACGATGCCTATAATTGTTTTGTAAACATACAAACTTTCGCGTAGTAATCCTACACACGTTTTCATTGATGCACTTCAAGTTGTGTACAACTCAAGGAGCGTGAATTTTTTGTCAACAAACCCACGTTGAGAACAACATACATACAGGTGACTGTCCATCTTCAACATACGTAAGGTAAGTTAGTTAACTAATGATCTAATTCTCATTGTATAAAATTTTGCCTCATTTTACAGTTTTTCATGTTAAAATTATGGTAATAACGTTTTCTTGATCGATGAGCTGGTATATTGTATATCAATTTTATGAAGAATTATTGTTTGTGTTAGGCTATATAATACTTACATCATGTTATAAATATTTAATGTATAACGACCACATTTTGTACCTAATCAATGAATGGTCATCTAAATCATGATATCATTTTGAAGGTGTTATCAAATAAAAATACTCCACCAAAGAAATTTTTAAAGTTTTGATTATTGTCCAATGCATTGCACCTTGAATTTTACATTGAAGTCGATGTACAACGCGTGTTTTATTTAGGTGTTGTAGAAAATAACTTCAAATTAAATTCATACAAATATCTTGGTGAATATATGCATAAAATTTCCCTTTATTTAAACAAGAAATAAATTGAATCATTTCTTCTTTTTATCAAGGGGAGATCACTCTTCAAACAAGTTGAAGATGGATAATGACCGGCTTCTTATATGTTGTTAGTCATGTGAATTTGGTTCATTTCACTTTCATCGTTATCTAAAAATACATGTTTAACTAATTCAAAATGATTCAAAATTGTCCAACATCCCTTATATCATATCATATCATATCATATCATATCATATCATATCATATCATATCATATCATATTATTTTTATACATTGAATACCTCACGATTAGGATTAGCACACTGGAATCGCATAACGGAAGATATCGTTAGACTTTTAAACGTTTGATAAATATTATATAAATAGTACTAGTGCCTGGTTGGGAGGGTAACAGTTGAAATTGATACTCCAAGAAAACTATAGTAAGCCGACGCAGTGCGGAGATTGACAATGGATTTAGAAAACTTAACTTACTTCTTTAGGAATGATGTGAATTCTACGGCGAACCGCACGCACATAATTTACCCGCATGAAACAGTTCCTTGTGTTACCCGTTGCCAAGTGTGTTGCTAACGCTGAGGGTAATAGATTTTCAATTTATGAGAACTTGGACTATATATGTCTTTGATCGACCATCTTCATGATTAATTGCAATTCCAAAATGACTCAATTCATATACCTGACACTGGTTATGAATAATAACCTAACATATTTATATGATTGAAATATTTTATTACATGTGTATGTTCCTTCAGATGAATGTCAAGGAACTGATTAACGTTAACCGACATGAAGAAACAATGAGAGTCCAACATCATCCTTCATCTCTGGTGAAGGGGAGAGTTGCTAAATTTGGGCACACAGCAAAATTCAAACTGAACAAAGAAAAAGAGGGTCAGATGCTATAAATGCGGACTATGCGGTGCTGGCAATGCTGATCAATTCTGAAGGATGCTTCCAAGTTCAGCACTGTTAAAGAGGGACAAACATTGCATGTTTGAGACTTCTTAATGGAAACAGGGCATCTAAAATATGCAGGGATCCTCATCTTAATGGCCTTAACACCATTCTCAAGGTGACTAAATTCAACTTAATTTATTTATGATATTTCCTGTGGTTTTCAGGTTATAGTGTAAACTAATTATACCCATGCTCCGAAAAAGTATACGGTTTTACTGTAATGAGTTCTTTTGGATTTTGTCGGCTGAATGAAAAATAAGACTTTGTAAAGAAAATAAACAAGTTTAATTTGAAAAAAAAACCAAAACAATAAACAAAACAAATCAATATTCTCACTCCCCCTTTCACGCCAGTCTCATTCGAAAATAACTTCAAAAAATAATAATAATTCAATTAAACAAATAAATATCTGATACTATAAATTGAATTTCAAAGTTAAGTCTTTTAATCACACTGTATCAGATATAAATGTAGTGAACTACAAAATGTTGTTTTAGAAACTATTTCAACTAATATAAAGCTTGTTGAAAAATTACTCAAAAAACGATAAAGTTCAATAATTAAAAAAAAAACGTAAAATTACAATTACTTCAAATTTCAGCTCTGTATAAATGAATCTTAACCTGTATTAACAGTTACTTTAACACAATTATAACCTCTATCTGAAAAGGAACTCAGTCACTTCAAAGACACCACGCACCCGTGACGCTCTTGCCTCGTAAAACTGCCTGTCTCTCGTGTGTCGATATCCTGACTGCAAGCCCCGGACTCGCAGGTCTCTCGCTTCCAGTCTACGACCACTTCTCCAAAGATAATAACGCCCCACTCAACGTAGCATGCGTCCTCGACATTTGTATGTTACCCACATGACCTTCCATAGGAAATTCACAACAAAACGCCTAGTTTGTATTCAGGAATCTGCCCAAACACCCCTATGCACTGA
>WFKH01011926.1:65122471-65144567 GCA_016163765.1 Magallana hongkongensis
TTTTGTACCTGACACTAAACGGAAATGGAATTCTCTCAATTTAGAAGTTAGGGAAACAATGTCTCTCAACATATTTAAGAAAAATATTACTGAAAGTATTCCCCAACCTCCGAAATATTTTTCATTCGGTAAACGCACTATTAATATTTTGTATACCAAATTGAAAAACAGCTGTATTTTGAATTATGATCTCTACAGAAGAAACATTATTGAATCACCTAATTGGATTTGTGGTCAAAAGGAGGATGTTTATCACTTTTTCTTTGTATGCAAAAATTATGCAAATGCTAGAAACAATCTATTTGAAATACTTTTTAATGGGCTTGAAGAAACAATCTTAATTAATTCACATTTGCTTCTTTGGGGTAGTGACAATTTGTCTTATAATATAATTTGCTTTATTTTTTAAGCAGTTCAAAACTTTATTAAAGAGTCTGGAAGATTTATCAATTAATTGTTCTTGTTTTTGCTATTTTATACTGTATATCAACACTATTTACTCTATATTTTCAAATACTTTGTAAATGCATATTTATGAATATCACTATTATAAAGTTAATAACTATAAGTTACATGTAATATCAAAATGACAATTGTGTATATTGTATGTATTATCATTAGGAGAGGAACACGTAAGTTGTAAGAACTTGTTCACAATCCTCTTGTGAAATTACACATCAAAATATGTTCAAATAATAATAATAATACAACTTACATTATCGTAAATGTGAATAGTTTTCTAAATCTCTGAACAATCACAAAAGAATGTATAGCGCTTCTTATCCCGAGGTAAAACTGCGTGATAAAAATGCGAATAGTCTTGGCTGTGACGAGAGACCAAGCAGCTACCGAGCAGCGACCGAGCAGATATTTATGGGGTATGTTGAGGGGTTATTTGACACATCAGATAGCACGGTAAGTCTTTACAACATTTTCATTCCTGTTGCAATGGTTTTGTAACAGAAAATGAATTTTGAAAAAACAAAGCGATTTAAAACTACTTAAAAATGCTTCTCATTTTTGTTTATATATATTTTCTTTAAACAATCTTTTAACTTTAAATTACGTAATGATACAATCCATTTTCTTGTTTTATTTAAGCTCTGGAACCCCAATACGCCCCACCCCTTAAATGATCCATACATTAGTTATTCATTGCTGGTAGTAACCATGCTTTGCGGTGCGATAAAAATCACCAAGGTCTGGATTTTTTCTTTGTAATATATCATTGAACGAGGGAGAAGGGTGGAATTGTTGCTAAGGCGATGTTATGATAATTAATTATGAGAACGAGGGTTTTCCCAAATTTGCGTAAACTGATACTTAAATTATGTTCATTGTAATATCGTCGGACAACTGTATATTGATCATTGACCCTTTGTCAAACAGTACCCTAAAATTCAAGTGCGTGCTTAATATATTCTTTGAGAAACAAAATAATTTATATCAGCGGGTTTTTCCAGGCGGCGGAATGTGCGACGTCGAAGATAGCCAGCCTTTACGTCGTTGTTAAACCCTTCACATTGTTCACGATAGCATTCACGTTCTATTTCCGAAAATGTATTGGAAAATAATATTTTCTTTGAACATGCACATTCACTATGCAATTCCAGTTTCGTTTTAAAATTCTTCCTAAGAACAAAGGATATGCCGACTCCAAACATGCCCTGTATTTCTTGTTGCCTAACGTTTGTCTTCCCCAAATGTGTCGATCAGCATTATGTCGTCCATTTCTTTCGGTCGGGGTTTCTTTTTCACTTAATGTCATTATGCTTGTCCAAATGTTATCGTTGTTGCTAGACTGTTTATTGACAAAATGAACTTCTCGGTGATTTTGGTAATTTTATTTACTTTAAAATCGGCAAAGGATTTGTTTCAAGGTCTTTGAAAAATTATATTAGTTATTGGTGCGCCGCCTCAAATGCTGGCGTCGTCATTTTACTTCGAGTTCACACTTCAACTTGTCACAAAACGCGCAATAAAATCTTAAACAATTTTATTATAACCAATTTACTTAACTTGTAAATAAAAGAATTCTTAACAAATCTCAATGCATTTTTATTTTAATTTTTATCGTCGAAAAGCACTCATCCTCGCGATTCTTTATGTTAATTTTTACTTTAAATTTTGACATCGCGCTGCATGTCTAATTTATGAACGAGTATGCTTCATCTAACTTATTTTATTCTAATACAAAATTTGATATCAAAACATAAATTTAATGCGAATATTTTGAACCTTTTGTAGCACAAATTTCATCTTCCTGTGTCTTCGATTAACTGAATAACGCCACTTGTCTACGTTATTTTGGGACAACCCTCGTATAATGAAATGTTAAGTATGAAATCAGAAATCAACATTTTTTAAACACACTACACGTGTACTGTATCAACGGCGTTGTATATTTTTTATAGTCGTATTCTAGCATATCCTGTGCAAATCCACCGCATCCTGTTTCTATACTTTACTATATACTATGGTGCATTCATTCTATGTTCCCATAATGAAAACGCCTGATCAATACGCAAAATTAAAAGTCTTAGGAACAAGGTATTATTTTTACCGTGTGTAAATTAATTCGCCCTTGTAAATACTATTTTAGGGATGGCGTTTACTCAGAATAAAAACAATCCACCGATGATAATTAAAACACATCTACCTTTGATTGTAGTGTTATTTTTCACTTTCAAGAAAGTAGTAAAATAAACTGATTTTTTAGTTAATGGTCACCGAATATTTTTTTTAAAAATTAAGATAAACTCCTTAAAATTTTACGCTAAAAAAAAAAAAATTCAAATCGACGACCTGTGAGCTACAATTTTTTGGATGTTAAAAATTTGCAATTTACGGCGCACAAAACCTTGCGCCAAGTTTGGATTGACTATTTTTATTTATAAAATAAGTTTGTACAAATATTAAATTCAAAAAATTCCTTGGACATAATACTCCAGATATCATCACTTTTCTTGTCTCTGATATTCTTTTAAACAACATCCCCGTAGTTTGTTTACATTTTAAATGGCGACACTTGATCTGCACTAGAACTTTACATACAACAGATATCGAAACTTTGTGCATCCATTGTGCCTTTAATTTGATCGATAGAAATACAGCGTATTGCTGTTCACGGTTGCTGAATATATGCATAATAATAACTTGATTAGAAAACCTGATGCCACACGTTAAAGTTGATTCAATTCTTGCAAAATATAGTAATATGTCTTATTTACATATTTTTTTTTTTTTTTTTTTATTTTTCACATACCAAGAAATTGCTTTAAATAACCGTATTTAATGTCAAGATGCAAGTTGATAAACGTAAACATTCAGCTAAGCCTATTTTGCACGAAAGAGAGAAAATCGGAAGTAGAAAAGCTGAAAATCAACTCAGTCATATGAAGAAAACAAATAATAAAATGAAGACTAAAGGGAGCAATTATCCACATATATTCCAATGCAGACAATAAAGAATATCAAACTGAGTCGACATAAATATGTTCTTAAGTAGACAAAGAAAATTTGTTACGGTATAAACTGCTTAAAGATTTGTCGAGAGTGTAGCCTCACCCATGCGATATAGCCAATTCTTGCGTTCTTTTATTGTGAAAATATTCTACTTGTCCAGATTCATCTTTTGTCTGCATTTATCCATTTGCATTGCATTTTATGCAATCATTACTAACTTTAGTAACTCATGTCTCGCAAAAGGCTAATTATGAAATAAACACAAAAAAATTACATTAATTTAACCCTTTTTGAATACTAGTAAAAAATGCCAAGATAATTAATACGTATTATAATGGTTAACAACAAGTTTAAGGCATTCGTTTGTAATTTATATCAATATATCAAATAAATAAGAAACTAAAGCAAGGAAGATAAAATTAGAAAATAAAGGAAAGAAATTGAAACAAGGACTTCGATGATTGAGCTAATATCAGTTGAGGCAAAAACAACGCAAGTTTAAGAGATAACTACATTAAAGTGCAACATACTACGAAATTTTGCCCCGTTTCGTACACTATACATTATTTTTTGCATTAAAAAAAAACTGTCCGGAATTATCCGCTCTGTGTCCGTAAATACCCCACTTTGTTGAAGTTTTATTGTTTTGTCGGTAAATAACAAAATTTTCCAGAAAAATCATCAGTAACACCGACTTTAAAAAGGGAACGTGTTATTTGACAAACGTACAAAGAAAAGAATACTTATTAGTCAATTTTGGGTTTAAAATTTTACACCTACTAACCTACCATCCACCGCCATTGATATAGCGTGTAAAGAGAAAGCGAGATACGTCATGGTGGAGACGACATATGACGCGCCTGAAGACGATCCAATCATAGGGGCCGTTCTAGAAATCTGTGAAATAGAAGTTTATAGTATGTATATCAAGTTTATTATGAAGTTTCATGTGTTGTATAAAATAACCAGAAGCCCATTGGCCACATCGGTCACCTGGATTATTTTTTTTTTTTAATAAAACTTGCATAATAATCTCATAAATGTAACATTGTAGTTTTTGAGAAGAAAGTTTTTAAAACATTTTCCCTATATATTTTTATAGTAAACATTGGACCACTAATGGAGCCCCGATATTAGCTTGAGGGTCGCAATTTTATCAATTTAGAATTTACACTATCCGAGGATGCTGATGAACCCGCCAAAGAAACCCTCTTTCTCGGGAAAACTTCCCTTCGTGGATATTTTTTAATGATTTCTGATTATCGTCACTCTATATATACTCCTGTTATTAGCATCGCGATGCTAATAAGTTCCAGCCTTATTTTTGATGCATTGAACATATTCTGTACTAGTGACACCCCCGAAAAAAACCAAGCCCCAGTTTTTATCTGATGGACCCCCCCCCCCACCCTCAAAGAAACCCTCTCTTCCGGGAATACTTCCCTTCGTGGAGATTTTATAATGATTTCTGAACATCGTTTCTCTATATATAAGCCCCGGTTTTTATCTGATGGACCCCCCAAAGAAACCCTTTTTCCCTACTGCAATGATTTTGTAAAAGAAAATAAATTTTGTCGCAAAAAATCTAAAAAACTTAAAAACGACTTACAAATGTTTTTAATTCGTGTTTAAATTTAATGCTTTTAACTTTCAACTACTAAATGATACATTTCATGTCCTTGTTTTATTTAGGTTAAGCCCCAATACGCCCCACCCCATGGTACGTTAATAAGTTATCATTCATTGCTGGTAGTAGCTTTGAAGTCCGATAAGAATAATGAAGGTCTAAAATTTGCTTTTCAGTATCTCATTAAACGAGGGAGAGGGGTTGGACTTGTTGTTAAGGCGATGTTATGATTATTAATTATGAGTATAATGTTTATGTTAAGTATGCATCTATAAAAAAAATTAGGATGCGATTGTTTGAGAAAAACCAACATTTTTTTCTTTAGTTAGGTATACATGTAATGTAATGTTATAACGCCATTATATTTTAAGCCGGGCTTTGCTGAAAACTAAGTCCTGAAGGCATGTTCACGAAACTTTCCTAAGATATGGCCTGAGTGTGTTTCTAAGATATGACTTAGGAAAAAAGTTAGGAACATCCTAAGACCAACTTAGGGCACGTCTTATGATGTAGCTCGACGGTACGTTAGGGATGTCTTAAGTTGGGATATCCTAACCTTCTACAACCATTCTCTTTTTCATATTTATTCATACAGATCGAATTTCAGAGACTTGTGCAGGGATAAATCATTAAACATTTTGCCAGAGAAAATTGTTCGTGACGGTAGTTAACACAATAGGCCTAAAACCAGTAATTTCAATGTATACATTTTCAAACATTTACATTTACTTAAACATATATCAGTAAAAATAGCAATATATTTAAAAAAAAAAAAAGAAAAACAAAAAACAACACAAAACGAAACTAAAAAAAAAGAAAAAAAAAAAAAGAAAGAAAGGACCCCCCCCCCCTTGAAATCAAAATAACTTCATTTTTTGAAGAAAATATGTATCAAAACAGAATTGGCTTACAAGCAAAAAATATTTAAACAACAGATGTCCATTCTTTGAGTGGAAATTAACATTTAATAATCTTGTCAATCAAGTACATGTAATACATAATAAACACACGCTTTTTATTGAATTTAATGTTACATGTAGAAACACAACCAATTTACCTTTAATCTGCAATATATAGAATACACAAACATGTTAAATAAGAAATAAGTTGTAATATATCTTGAAAATACATAAATACAGTTTATTCAACATTACGAATTTTTTAAAGATTACTTTTTCAGAAAGAAGTGATAAAAATTGAGAATGATCACGCATGGCTTATATAAACTAATGTAAATTTACGTTTTAGCCAAGTACATTTGAATAATTTTTTTCCTAAAGTAATCAAAACAATGAATGTAACTCACTGAGTGTACAATGTAGGTATTAAAAATAAGTGAATAATTTTCATTCGCGAAAAAAAAATTGCTTAATTTGTCAGCTCTCAGGCAGGCATGTAGCAACGGGGAAGGGGGTGAGGGAGAGTTCGGTTTCCCTCTCCACATAATTTTGTTAAAATGAACGTACATAATAGAATAAATGGCTATGTCCCCCTTTTCCCGGATTATGAATTTGAGGTTTGTCGGAAATGCTGGAACTGAGGAAAATATTGCTTTATTTTACCGGTTTAAAAAAAGCTTCACAACAGTCCCAATATCCCCAAAAACGTGATTTTACAGCCTTAGGATGGTCTTAGGACAAGGTAAGTGATTTCCTAAAGTTAGGACAAAGTTATGGTGGTTCCTAAATTTAGGAGAGCTTCGAGAAACAGACTTAAGACTAAGACGTATCCTAAGATGTACTTAGGACGCACCATAGTCCTACGATAGCTTCGTGAACATGCCTGCAGTTAAACTAAGTCATCTGTACTACGAAATCAGATAGTTTATCTTAAAATTAAATCACGTTAATATATGCAAGAAATAGCTAAAAGTAACTCGATAAACTACAGCAAAATTACACTGGTTTTAATGCATTGTTTACAACAGTGGGTCGGTGTGACGCCATTAATCCACAAAATCAAGAACGATGAGAGGGGAACAATTTTTTTTCAGGTGCTGAGTTTTTACGGTTATTTCTCAGTTATGCAAAGGCAAAAAAAAAAATAAATAAATAAAAATAAAAAAATTATAAAAAAATTACTACACGTATTGAATACTCTTTTATACCAAGCTTTATATTTATGAAAGAAAATCATAGTATGAAAAATCGTTTCATATGACCTTTAAATTTACTTACACCCATGCGATATAGCCAATTCTTTCGTTCTTTAATTGTGAAAATATTTTAATTAGCGTTGGTTTTCGGTGACAGTCTTGTTACATCAGCCACTTGTTGAATTCAGTCGAACAGCGACGCTTCGTCGGCATCAATGTCACCAATACACTTACGTATGCGAATGCACTGAATTATATGCCAAAAGACAGGCTTATAAATACTTACATTCCAGTTATTCTAAACAAATCTATTATTAACGTTTTTTAACTAGATTAAAGTGTGAAATCATGTTAATCCGTGATTGGTCTCTCTCTCTCTCTCTCTCTCTCTCTCTCTCTCTCTCTCTCTCTCTCTCTCTCTCTCTCTCTCTGTGTGTGTTGGCACGGATTGTTTCATGTAACGGAGCCTGTATGATTTTCAGTTACATATATTAGGCTCATGATTTCATGTTTAAATTAAATAAGGACTTCGGTAGTTTATCGCTTTGAGAGATAGACAAATCTATGTACAGTGGTTGTGCAAACATGGTGCATGCAATAACTTCTTATGAAAACTGTATGAACGAGCTAATTCTGTGTGTAATTAGTGCGTCGTAGGTGCATTCGTTCAATTAAGAAATAAACAGCAATTTAAAAAGTTCACTTGGATATGAAGTTGGTTGGTCACGTGATCAAATCCTGTGAAGCCCGAAGTAGATTTGATCTCGTACCAACCAACTTCATATCCCGGTGAACCTTTTAACATTGCTGTTTATTACTTATATTTACGTTTGAAAAAGACAAATCGTTCAGAACTGTTAAAATAACCGAGATTTTATGTTTACAGTAATCGAAGCGACAAGCGATAAGCGCGTGCGTTGATCATTGTGACGTCACGAAAACATTCATACAGAATTGAACGTTTTCGCTATTCTATTGGTTTATATAAGGAAGCATATTTGCAAATGTAAATATTTAAGAAATAAACAGCAATTTAAAAAGTTCACCTGGATATGAAGTTGGTTGGTCACGTGATCAAATCCTGTGAAGCCCGAAGGGCTTCTGAGTAGAATATTTTTATTAATTTCTATTCATTCATATTCTTTGAATATTCTCTTTAAACTTATCATGTTTCTACCGTTTGATCAGCGCACTTCTTCTGCAACAGTGATAAAATCGTTCAAAACAAAGTATGACAGGTACATGGACCATCAGCTAAGAGTTTCAACGTTTGCAGGGCCCTCTGATCTCGTGATTTGGTTACAATATATCACCGCTTCTGCATAAAAGGCACATTATAAGGCAAATACTACCTCGGCCAGTTTCTAGACATTGTCTGAGCACCAATCATCATGGAAACAATTTCTATTTTCAGTAACTTTTCTGATTTTGAAAATTGGATTGATATATTGTGTTTATGTCTTTAAACAAGCGCCGATCCAATTTTTTTTTTCAAAGGGAGGGATGTACGTTGAGGAGGAAATTAGCTGAATGAAGAGTATGCATGCATGCATGCGCATTTTTGTTTTGTTTTGTTTTGGTTTTTTGTTTTTTTGTGGTTTTTTTTTTTTTTTTTTTTTTTTTGAGGCAGGAAAATTGGGGGCCGCCTAGAGATGTTCAGGACAAAGAACTTGTAGGTAGAATCTACTTAATTTTTGATATGTTAAAGGGCAAAACGAAACATTGAAATTAACCTCAATATTTGTGTTACCATCTATAAAATGTGTTTGATTAATTTGCATTTTTCAAAAGAAATTTTATAGAATAATTGCAATTAATCATGGAATTGTTTTGTCAAATTTAAAAAAAAAAAAACTTTTTAAAGAAGAGGAGTCACAGATTGATACTAATACTCCATTGCAAAATTATTATTATTATTTGTCCGCTTAACCTTTATAAAACGGCTTCAAAGAAGCTTAAATTTGTCACTTTTCATTCTTAAGCCTCTGCAAACATTGCAAACGACATCCAAATTTTAATGTATAATGCCTTAGTTTGTTTTACATATACGTATGTAAAAAACAATGCCTATATATCCTGGAACCCGCTATATAAAATGTTGATTTTTACTCTTACTTGTTGTTAATCATTAAATACAAAAAAAAATGTATTTTAAACATCAGCTTATAAGCATGAAATAAAAATATAAGTAAAACATGGTGCTTATTTCTCTACTTTGTCACTCAAGCTGGAATTCGAATAGAACTGATCTTTATGACGTTTTGCTAATCATATTTATTTAAATTATTCTTATTGTGAAATACAGAAAACCATCTTGAAATCAAAGTTCATATTAACATTAGGTAACGAGCGACAAGGCGATAAAAACCTGTTAAAGCTCATTGGTCCCATTTTCTATCAAATTTATTTTATGTACGCTTTTAAACGATGGGTTTGCGTAGCATGTGTATAATAAACATTGCAATAGTTTTCCGGGTCAATTAAGCTATATTTTCAAAATGATATGCAAAATTTGTTTACAAAACAAACTTTACATAAATGTATACCGCATTATTTTCCCCTTATTAAGACTCACCCCCGGCGTTGAGGCAGTTGTGTGAGTGTATAACGACTTTGACATTTGTTATAAATTAAAAAGTAAGATTTCAAAAATGATTAGGCATATCAAACGTAAACCTGTGTACCTTTTCTCACTAATATCTCTGAAGTTTGTTTTGTTTAAAATCGATGAAAAATGCGGGTTGAATAAACCCAATTAATCGGGGGACGCAACCAAATGGTTCCTTTATCTGCATATTCACATGGAACATTGTCTGTGTTCCCATACATAAATTATTTTTATTTATTTATTTATTATTTTTTTTTTTTTTGAATATTTCTATCTTTGAAAGGAGACCGATTCTGCTGGTAAAGCAAGTGAAGATTTGTAACTTTTTAAAGAAAATAAATATTATTGGTTTATATGAAAAACTATTTGATACTTTTATAGGCAAAAGAATCGGACCAAGCAGCTTTAAGTACATCATTTTATTTTGCAATGAATAAAAATACAAACATTTCAAAAGATGATCATGAAATTATGTCTTTTCTTTTCCATGTCTCCCAGACGTTTGGGAATTCATAACCTATTTCATGTGTCCTCGCAAGAAGCTGTCGAAGGCGACAGTATCTACATATATATACCCTATCATTGGAAAACACACTACAGTGTGGCTGAAATTGTATATATTCAATGTTATCAATGAGCGATGTTGACGTCAACATTTCTATGACGTCAAATTCACATCCTTCACAATTAATGGTCAGTAGATTCAATGAATGACACCCTAAACCAATATGTACAAAGAAATCTATCACTCTATATATCTTGATTGTTTCTGTTTTCCTATCTTTCCCTATTTTGTCTTTAAGCAGCGACGTAGCGTCCGAATGGAGTCCTATTTGTAGCTCCTTCTGAGTTACAGCAAGGCCAAAGTTGTAGGCTTTGACCGTTGAATTCAATTGTAGCTCTTTGATCTTCTCAGTAAAATTTTGATGAAAACTAGGTACAGGCTCCAATGCGACATACCGTTTAGCTCCTGTTGCTTCGATCAGTTTCGGCATCATGACTCCCAAATATCCACCTATCTCGATGATAGTGGGCGCTGGTCTCATTTTGAATACACCGAAATACGAAATTATTATGTTTTTATCTAAGTTTAATCTATTCATGGAGTCTTTTACTACTCTTTTAACATTACTATTTTTTTCTACACAGGCGTAAAAGGAGTAGTTCTCGTGGGTTGTAAACATTCTTTGTGGTTTTAATCTGATATTTTTGATACACTTGTCTTTTGTTATGTTAGGCCATAGAGGAACTACTTTTTTCACTTCTTTAGGCACTTTAAGAGTTATATCTTTTTGGCTAATCATAATGTCATCTAAAATGCACAGGAACGGTGTAAATGATTTATCGGTGTGGTCGTTTATGCATACCGAGGTGAAGTGCAACATAAATAGGATTAGGCATATCACTGGAACAGCCAAAACTTTCACATATCTTGAGTTAATCCGCGACACATTCCTACAAATGATAAGAAAAATATTATGTACAGAATACATTTTATAAAGCGCCATTGCGCATAACAGTTAACAGAATCAATGCTTGAGTTCAAACATTTTTAACATATTAATTAAATTGAGGACTACTGAAAAATTACATTGCACCCCTCATCAGGAACCATTTTTTACGGGCAGCCAAAGTTGCTGTCGAGGGAGCTGCTCAGTTTGCTTTTGTAAATGTAGTAATTAAAGAAGTATTATATTGTACTAACACAGAATTATTTTTGGCAAAATCTGCTTCCTAATTAAAACAATGTTAACATGCCCGAGTTAGTCAACAATCCTCAAAGTAAACTTTGCATCCCTTATTATAAGTGCAATTAAATTTGTGTCTAGTTCACTCTTCCTGATATATTAAGATTGCATCGGTGCTTTCTCTCAACTTTCGTAAACTAACACCCGGCCATTAAATTACGTCTTCCTCTCTGACACTTTTTCCAAACCATTAGTATTCAAGTACATATTACTCGAAAATCCTTTCTTTTTTTGTCACTTTTATTACATACATCAATCATATAACTACAACTTTCTTTCTCTCAAATTCCAAGATACACCAATAATATAGTATATTTTACTTTCTCTCTCTCTCTCTCTCTCTCTCTCTCTCTCGTATTGGTATAGGTACCTGATATACACCACAACCCACACCATTCATAAAAAGCGCGTTATAGTACATGTATCTCTCTTTCTCTTCTCACAGAAGTAATAAAAAAAGTACTTTATATTCTTCTTCTTTCCCTCACATTTCAGTAAAACAAGTGCATCTGACTATTGTATTTAGGGAAATATTCGCCATTTGTTTCGACCGTTTGCCCTCGCTGTCAGCGAGCTATTCTAAGACTGGGCGAGTTTAAACAAATTTTGAATTACTGTGTCTATTTAATAGACTATCAAGATCAAACTGTGTCTCGGCGAATTCAAGACGCGGTAAACACGCTTGCAAGTGTAGAAAAGCGAAACAATCATAGGGCGAAAATATATCTGCATTATGTATCTCTTACTTTTTATCATGCACCATCAATAAAGTACACCTTAGTCTGTCGTATAGTCCTTCAAACATAAGGCATAACCGTACACTTTTCTCCCTCTTATTCTCCGAAACTCAACAATCATAAATGTGCGTCTTACATGTGTATTATCTTTTATTCTCCACTACTTAACAGCCATGCTAGTACATCTTATTGTTTATAACTTTCTTTTCATAGACCAATAATTGAAGAACATCTTGACATTTCTCACTTTTCCTCACGCAGAAGTCATTCTACAACATATTTCTCTATTTTAAACACACCAGTCCTGCACTATAAGTACTAAAAGTACATATTACTCTCTCTCTCTCTCTCTCTCTCTTACGTACTCATATATACCAGTCACGCACTAGTCATACACTAATCATACAAGTACGTATTACTCTCTCTTACATACTCACACATACCAGTCACACACTTGTCATACACTAGTCACACAAGTACATACTACTCTGTCTTACATTCTCACACATACCAGTTATACACTTGTCAAACAAGTACATATTACTCTGTCTTACATACTCACACATACCAGTCACACACTAGTCATACACTAGTTATACAAGTACATATTACTCTCTCTTACATACTTACACATAACAGTTACACACTATTCCTACCCTAGTTATACAAGTACATATTACACTTTCTTACATACTCACACATGCCAGTCATACACTAGTTATACAACTACATATTACTCTCTCGTACATACTCACACATACAAGTCACGTAAGTGCATTGTACTTTCTCCTACTCTGTTTCATAAACCACACACACAGTTCCTCCTATTTTCACTCACGCACAAGCTATAGATACACATCTTACTGTCAGTCTGTCTGTCGTCTCTCTCTTTCTTTGTTTCTCTCTCTATTTATCCCACTTAGAAAACATGCATGTGCATGTACATCTTACTTTCTCTTTTTTCCATACTCAGCAATTATACAAGCTTAGCTCCGCCGAAAAGGGTGATAACTTTTTTTTGATGTGTAGGTCGCTTTTTTTTTCTGGGTCAGATATTAAGATGTAAAATGTTCTATTTTTCCTTCTTAGAATATTTTTTCAAGGATTAGCTATGACTTTAAGTAAAATAGTATAAAAATGAACACAACATTATTGTCTATATATCATGCTCTCGTCTATGTCTATATAGATAAAGATAAAATTCAGAAAAAAAAATATTAAACAACCCCCCCCCCCCAAAAAAAAAAAATAAATAAATAAAAAATAAAAAAAAAATCGAAATTGACTTTTTAGAAATGGGGTCGAAAAACTTCAACCACTGCAAAACCTGTTTATAAATAACGAGATGCTACTTGTACGATAGTCGAGGACAACAACGGTATTGATAAAATGACATTCGTCGTTACGGTTCGTCAAATATGTAGTTACATGAAGTGACAATTGTGTTGCACCTTCAAACGACATTTCTAGTTTCATTCGATAATAAATGCAAAACAAGTTGATACATGAATATGATACGGGGGCTTTGAAAGTTCATGTATAATATATCTGAAATGACGGATTCAAAAGCCAATAAAAACAGTGAATAATGCATTTTGAAAGGTTTTCGTTAAAGGCCGAACATTTTTACCGGGTGGTAAATCTCAGGTGAGGGCGGGGCTTAATTTCTAGAGGTGTGAAAGCCTCCGGGGCTTGCAGTCAACCTGCGGTCGTGAACGCTGCTAATCACTATACACAGGAAGCAAATTAATACACAGGAAATAAATAATTAGTCAGAATTGGTCTTAGTTTGAATATCTTATTGTTCTAATGACCATACGAAGCGATTTTATACCGAAATAATTGTGACGTCCGAATTTTCTCTAAGCACACATGTGTAAAGCACAATTGAAAAATGCAGTAAATTAATTCTGCTTTAAGAATATAACCCAGTACATTGTTTTTAGCACTTGACATTGTTTAAGAAGATAATTTTAACAAATAGAATTGTATAAGAAAACCATACGATCAGTAAGCATGTGGAATGTAAAGGCAGCCATTATACGATTATACGGTGACAATTATTGGAGTTCGTTTTCCATGGAGTGACGTTTTCATGCACTAAGTTGCAATTTAGTGTATTAACCGTAAATAAAGCTTTATAGTAGCTCATAGGTTTGTTTTAAAAAGAAATTTTTACATGTTTTGGAGCAGCTCATGCATCTTCGTGAAATTTATTATATATATAATTAGGTCACATACATTTAACATGATTCAAATTATGAATTGCGCATTTTCAGTTACTGAATAATTATTTTTCATAAACAATTTTAATACCGGTAATGTTAAAAATTCAATTTTTAATTCCACCTTTTAATATGTGACGGAAGATATCAAAGATAACGTTGTTAATTGCTAGTAAACAGAAATCCGCCGACCTGGCCAGATTACGCTCGGACGATCACGTCAATCAAACTGGGTGCTATTGTTTCAAACTTGATTGACAAGCGGCATCATTTTGAAGTTTGTACAGGTAAAAAAGGGGGCGTTTGTAAAATGTTCGGCCTTTAAGTAAAATAATACTATCTATAATATATAAGCAAAATATACAAGTTAACATTTAGACATCAAAATAAGTTCAAATAAAAAGGAAAAAAACGACATGCTTGAAAACAGAAACATCAGTCAACTTTGTGTTTATAATAAGGAGAGTTAGAGAAAGATGAAAAAAGCTTGATAATGCGAACAAATTTTTTAGTGGATATATGATAAACATCTTAATTTCTAAGAATGAAATTAAAAAATTAACATCAAATTGATATGCCATTCCAATACTGACTAAAATAAAAAATAGAAAGCACCACGCCAACTTGGTAACGTAAACATTACATGTTATATGGTGATTTTATTCGAGTTTATATGATCTTATAATATAGATTCAGAATATAAAATAAAACGACGTGGAATTATCTAATGAAAAAAGAAAGCCACTTCTGATGTTAATGCTGCAAAGGTAATAAGGAACAAAAAACAAAAAAAAAACAAAAAAAAAAAAACAATAAAAACCAAAAAAAAAACAAAAAAAAAACTGGTTAATAGCGTTAATTTACTATAGAATCTTTACATTTATACATATCGACACGATTTTTAAAAAATAAAATACGCTTATTTACTATTTTTAGCAATGTAATTTTCCTATTACACACTTCTCCTTTCTCCATTTTACTGAAATTGTATTCTAATCAGCAGTTTATTATGAAAAGCGCTTGCTATAAAAAAGTATCAAAGAAAATTAGGAAATACCTAGCAAAAAAAAAAAAAACTAATGAAAAGATTTATTTAGTAATACGCAGAAATCAAAGGTTATCTGTTGAAAGCCAGTATCCGCCAATATTTCACATGCTGTAAAATATCTATATAGAAGCCATTAGATAAACTAAAAAATTACTTCATCAAAGCCATATACTGAAATGAACAAATATTTTCAAGGTGGGCGACTCGGTTTAAAGAAAAACTTTTAAAATCCAAATGTGAATTCACCTTTACATGTAAAGATCATGAGGGGAAGTAGAGGATAATAATTTGACTATGCAACTTTATTATTATTTATTTATTAAAATTACCGAACATAGACCTCGACCCCCACCCCCCCGACAAAAAAAAAATAACTCTCCGACACCCCCTCCCCCTTGAAAAAATTTTCTAGAGCCGCGCATGCTTTTAAAATAGTCAAATTTCCCATATCAAAATACACGCGTTGCCAAGTGACTGCTATATTTTTTTTTTTTTTTTTTTTGGCATGGAGATATTAAGTCAAAAAAATAATAAATAAATAGGACGATGTTAAAGTTTAAAGATCGGATATTATGATACAAAAAAATCTAAATTGAAAGGCATTTATTTTCCACTGATTGAGCAAACTTAAACCGTAAAATCCTTAAAACAGGTTGATAGTCATAGCTATATTTAGACAATTTTAAATTGTAATCAATAATCAACACTGTAAAACAATCTACGTCAGTTCTCAAAGCTTCAAATACCTGAAACTAAAACTTTAATTTTTAACATTGATTTTTAGATCTTGAACACCTCTCGATTCTCAAATTTGTATTAAAAAATGACCTCATTTAGACATAATATGTGATTTTTTAATAAAATTGGTAAATTCCACAAAAACCTCAAATTAGTTAAATGAATAACTATTGTTCTATTTGTGTTAATATACAAAATATACTTAATATTCCTTATTTTATTTGACCATAAAATTTCTATAATTTGTCTTTTTTTTCTATCAACCTGCTAAAACAAAAAAAAACCAAAAAATCGCGAGCGCCGACATTTTGTTGTAAGAACTGTCAGAAAAAGCAATGTCTTACAATTCGTTATGGATAAGTTTAATTTTCTCTCGTATATGTAAATTTATCTAATATGTAGTGTTTTTTCAACTTTGAAACCTCTTAAAAATATATAACTAGAATGAGTACCGTAAAATGTGTATCGCATGCATAGTAAACATCGCGTGTTCTCAGACCTGTAATGTGTATACATGTACGGCAGAAAACGAAACGAAGACGTCGCCTTTATATATATATAGTCAAACCTCGTTATCTCGAACTAGAGGGACTGTTTTAAAACTTCGAGGTATCCGAGTACTCGAGATATCGAGAGTAAAATACTTTAAAAATAAGGGGTTGGGACTTACAAATTACTTCTACATATCCATTGTATTTGAGATATCAGTGTTCGAGATACCGAAGTTCAACTGTATAGTATATGTATAGTCGTAGTCGTATATGAAAAAGATCACAACACCGAAATAAACTTAACTAGTCTCATTATCAATCTTCAGGAGTTTTTAATACATTTAAGATGCTTGTATTTATATTTCTAACAAAATCTACAAGCATGCAATACCATGGACACGCCTCGAAGTTTGTACAAAATTAATTGAAAATGAATTTAAAAAAGTAAGATATTTACATACTTTGCTATTATATGCCTATGTCTCATCTATTTGTATTTCAACTTAATTGAATTCCTCATTTTCAATTTTAGTTTACGATATATGGTTCTTATAACTATAAATGATGTTCTTGGTTGTGAATGATTTCAGAAAATCAGTTTGTTTTGGATCGATCCTATTTTTGTTTGTCTTATACGAAAAGAACATTTGTTTTTTGTTTCGAACGAATTCAAGGAGAAAGCTCAGGTTATGCACACGATAATATTTCGCGACGATACTATACTGCAACGGTATCTACTGCCTGTGTAACGATGTTGAATATTTGTTGAAGCGTTCTGAATGAACAGTGCGATATCAAAAGTAAAACAGAAAAACCGTTCATTTTTCTACTGTTGATTTTGACATTTAGTTAAGGTTGCAAGAGGAATTTGATTAACGCATGTGTGTATGATAATTTAACAGGACAAGGCCATCATAAAATACCTGTTTGAAATTGATATGTATTAGATATCAATTTAAATTATGGCTTTGTTAGAAGGCATTTAATAACTAGGGTCAGTTTACGCTTTTTTTTTAAATTGCGATGTGGGTTATAATCAAAATACTGAAAGAACAGACATCCGGGCCCATCTGATGGGTAATAATAACGTTTTCATAAAACTGCATTATAACAGACTGATTAGACACATTGAGTCATTATCAATGAAGTAATTAAGTTTATAAGCGTATTAATTAATTGTACTGATATCGTAAATAAAATGAATCGTGGGAGGTTATGATACTTAACGTTCCAGCTTAGATCAACTGGTGTGCACGCTTTCAAAACAGTCCCGCAACAATGTTTACACTCAGCACGATAACGGGATTTCTCGTTATAGAATGACCTAGGCTTTTAGTGTTAACGATTCCACCGTTAAGCAACTTTTTTTTTTGCAAACTCAGAGTATTTAGAATATTACAAAGAAAAAGAAATTGCCATGTGTTTTAAAATATATCAGATGTAAACATACATTGACCAACTGATATACTATTCTGTTCTCTCTGGAGTGGGAAGAATGTGGTGCGTAGAACAAATTACCTCTCTTTTAACATAACCCTGCTTAGGCGAATTTAAGACGGAGTGCAATGGTTTGCAAGTGTAAAAGAGTAAAAAACACAGGAGGATGAAAATAACACTGGGCGAAGAAAACCCTGTATACAGTTGTTATGAAGCGCCCTATTGGAAGCAAGTTCATGTTATCACGTGTTCGTCGGACATGCGAAATAAATTAATCAATTTAAATATATAAACGAAAAGATAAAAACATATATCAAAAAGAAATATAATGAAGATATATATAACTGGTTTAAAAAAAAACATATAAAAAATAAATATAAGGAAAAAATACACTCACTCTTGGTTTTCTTTTGTTTCATTTCGTTTTTTTTTTCTCTTTTGTTTGTTTGTTTGGTTTTTTTTTTTTTTTTTTTTTTTTTTAGGTTTTTTTTTTGTTTTGTTTTCTTTTTGTTTTTGTTTTTTTTGATTTTTTTTTGCCATGATGTAGATTTTGAATTACCTTACAATGTTATCGAAACATTTTGAGTTTATAGGTTAACTGTGAATATTTTTTTTAACCTTTTTTTAATATTGTATATTACATGTATAAAACACTATGAGTAATCTGCCTTCTACATGGTGGATAAACAAGGCTGAAATCCTCTAATGAAAAGAAAATATTTGAAGCAGCACTTGTTGGTTTTAAAGTCGTTTACAATAATAAGATAGTATGCGTTTCAATAAATTTGTCTTTGTCCGAATCGCCGTATATGAACTTTTGTGTTTACTCTGCTTGTTCCGCGGGTGATGATGTTAATTATGGGCTTTGCTGCTATGAACTTCAAATAATTAAAAAATAACTACCAAAAATGAAGTTGCCAATAAAATCAATAAAATAAATGTGCACAGAATAACATTTTTGTACATCATTTTCTCTCTCAAAAATAATATAAGAATACGAAAATGTCAATGATAATTAAAAAATAATTCTCATTTAAAATGTAATTTAAAGGTTTCGTGTACTTTATTTCAAACATTTATAAGTACATAAGATAAACTTGCAATCAGGCGCTGCATTGTTTTGCAACTTCACATTGTCTAACATTCATTTTAATAAATTTAAATAAAATTGTAATTTACAATTAAATTATAATTATAAGAGTTGTTAATTTGGGTTATTCTAGAATATATTACATGTAATAAGTTTGCCGTAATACATAATATTACTTTTTTTCTGATCAACCCTACAGTTTATGAAATGTTTTAACACGCATTAGTTTTTTTGGCCTAAATCATAATCTGATATAATACATAATCCCAGGGTAGAGAGTTAAGATTAATCTGATAATTTTGATTTATTTCCACTAAGACCCAAAGTTTGATATCCCGGGTAAAGAAAAAAAGTTAACATAGAATTGAAAAAAAAACAAAAATTGCAAAATATTCTCTTGGTATATGTATCTAGTTGCTGAAATTTAAGATTTTATCAAGAAAACAAATGCGCGATAGTTATATTAATCAAATATTCAACATAATGCATTATAATAATAATAATAATAATAATAATAATAATAATAATGATCTAAATTTGCTTTCTCAGATATTAATAAAATATAAACTTTGAATAAGTATTTTTCATCGATTTCAAATATTGAATCTGCGTATCGTACATTACCCAATTTATACTATATGTGTAATAAAAATATTTCAGACATTCACATAGAGGGTCAAGAAATTTTTGACATTATATCATTCTTGTTTGTTAATAAGGCTATTGGCCCGGATAATATAAGTCATAGAATGTTGAAATATACAAAAGTTTCCATTTAAAAACCTTTATGTATGCTTTTTTAACAAATCACTTGTAATATATTCATTTTCAAATGATTGGAAAATAGCTCATGTATTACCGCTCTTTAAAAAAGATGATCCATCTTTTGCAAGTAACTACTGACCGGTGTTCCTGCTAAGCTGTGTCAGCAAAATTATGGAAAGAATAATTTTTAAACATGTTACAATTTTTTTCACGAAAATAATTTATTCTATAACTACCAGACAGGTTTTTTGCCTGGCCATTCTACGGTATTCCAACTATTAGAAACATATCACAGCATTGTCAAAAGTATAGAAGATGGGAAAATGTGTAGTATGATTTTTTTTAATTGACGAAAGCGTTTGACAGGGTGTGGCACGGAGCTTTAATTTTTAAACTTCAAACTTATGGTATAAGTGGACATCTTTTACAATGGTTTAACAGTTATTTGAGTAATAGAACACAAAGGGTCATGTACAAAAACAAGTTGTCATCAACCTTATGTATCAATGCTGGTGTTCCTCAAGGGTCAGTATTAGGACCACTATTGTGGTTTTTTTTTATATTAATGATGTAGTAACGAATATGTTATCATTTTGTAGACTTTATGCTGATGATAATTCATTACAGCATTGTGATTTATATACTAAACACATTGAAATTGTATTGAACCATGATCTGCAAATTCTCAGCGACTGGTCTGACAAGTGGTTATTGAAATTCAATCCGTCCAAGACAAAAGGTGTTTTTTTTTCACAAAGAAACATGTAGAAGAAATTCCAAGATTATTTTTTCAAGGTTGTCAACTGGACTATGTTTCAACTCACAGACATCTTGGTTTACTTTTTTCTAACGACTTAAGTTGGTCTCAATATATTAATAATATAGTAAATAGTGCATATACAAAATTAGGTCTTTTGAAAAAAACTTCACTCTAGGTAGAAATAACATATCAAAA
Organism: Magallana hongkongensis; assembly: GCA_016163765.1. Taxonomy (NCBI): domain Eukaryota; kingdom Metazoa; phylum Mollusca; class Bivalvia; order Ostreida; family Ostreidae; genus Magallana; species Magallana hongkongensis. Next base: position 65,143,501 of record WFKH01011926.1, read on the forward strand.
ATGTATATCACAATTTATTAAACCACTTCTGGAATATGCTTCTGTAGAATGGGACGGTTGTAATATGTTTGACATGGGAGGATTAGAAAAAGTTCAATGAAGTGCTGCAAGGATAGCTACTGGGTTACCCATGTTAGCATCTACAGAATCTCTCTACACAGAAACTGGCTGGGAACCTCTTGTCAGTCGACGTAATAAGGCTAAATTAATAACCATGTATAAAATTCATACAAATCAAGTACCTGAGTACTTGAGCAACATTATTCCTTTCCTCCTGTAACAAAAAATGTCTCAAAATATCACACAATAAATAGCGAAAATTATATTGTTCCAATCAGCAGATTAGAACTTTATAAAAAAAATTTTGTACCTGACACTAAACGGAAATGGAATTCTCTCAATTTAGAAGTTAGGGAAACAATGTCTCTCAACATATTTAAGAAAAATATTACTGAAAGTATTCCCCAACCTCCGAAATATTTTTCATTCGGTAAACGCACTATTAATATTTTGTATACCAAATTGAAAAACAGCTGTATTTTGAATTATGATCTCTACAGAAGAAACATTATTGAATCACCTAATTGGATTTGTGGTCAAAAGGAGGATGTTTATCACTTTTTCTTTGTATGCAAAAATTATGCAAATGCTAGAAACAATCTATTTGAAATACTTTTTAATGGGCTTGAAGAAACAATCTTAATTAATTCACATTTGCTTCTTTGGGGTAGTGACAATTTGTCTTATAATATAATTTGCTTTATTTTTTAAGCAGTTCAAAACTTTATTAAAGAGTCTGGAAGATTTATCAATTAATTGTTCTTGTTTTTGCTATTTTATACTGTATATCAACACTATTTACTCTATATTTTCAAATACTTTGTAAATGCATATTTATGAATATCACTATTATAAAGTTAATAACTATAAGTTACATGTAATATCAAAATGACAATTGTGTATATTGTATGTATTATCATTAGGAGAGGAACACGTAAGTTGTAAGAACTTGTTCACAATCCTCTTGTGAAATTACACATCAAAATATGTTCAAATAATAATAATAA
>WFKH01011926.1:65167786-65181610 GCA_016163765.1 Magallana hongkongensis
AAATATTCGTATAGTCTTTACTAAATTTCAAGTTTGACAGATTTATTTCAGGTTTTATAAACATACATGTACTTTGTATAGTTTAGTTTAAAGTTACATAAATAGATGTATTATTCGCCTAATATAATTTATTTGATATACCATTGTTGCTTATAGTCAATACCTGACTAAGATATGTTCTGCCGCAGTTTTTTTGAGATACTGCTGCGGCCAGTCGGTGACTCGGGGAAGAGGATCCATCGAAATGTTTAGCTTTGGGGGCTTTTTAAGCTATGAACTGGTTCATAGATTCATTGGCTTGTGTGCAGCCAAAGTTTGCCATTTTCTCGGAATTCTCTGAGTAATGACAAAACATATCTAATAGGTCTCGCTTCAAGTCTTCTCCTATGAGATCCTTTCCATAAGGCAGAGAGCTGTTCTTATAACCAGACGCGTCGTTTAAATATCCACACCAGCGAACATTACACTAGGAGTGATCACCAAAGGAATGTGGAACGGTTGCTTTTAAGCTACTCTCCAAACCCTTTGCATTTCCTTTATTTTGCGAAATTGTGTATGAAACATCTTAAAGTAAATAATTAATCGTTTTAGTGGACAGCGACTTGTGTTTTTCTTGAAGTTTATATAGCGCATTTGACATATTTTTTCGCACGTGATTTTTGTCCCTCATTTTCATTAGGTCAGGATTAATATATATCTTCTTTTTTTAATTGTGAACAAAGGTTGAGTGTATAAATTATTTTATGATATATTCGCTCTCTCACTTCTCACATATTCACAATTTCATCCCATATTGTAATACACATATAAATAAAGAGTAGGGTAGTTGCTTGTGATAACTATTAAACAGAATGCCTAAGCAGTAAAACTACAATCCATGAAAAAAACAAAAACAAGAAACAAAAAAAACAAAAACCAAGAAAAAAAACCAAAAAAACAACAAAAAAAAAAAACATAAGAAATACTAAAGTGATGTATTATTGTACACATGTCACATCTAAACTACCAGGATATTAATAAAATCATTCCAAGGAGACCATGCTTTTTCAAATACTTCAATTTCTGATTTCTGAATATAAATATACTTTTCAATCTTGCATCTTTAATTTAAATGGTGTAGAAGCCCTAAACAATTTGGCATCTTATTTTGTTTTAAACATGAAAATATATATTGCTTTGTATATAAGATTACAAAGTTTAGAATTCTGTTCTCCCTATCAAGGGGATAAATAGATAAATAATACATTACAAACATCAAAACTAACATTTTTGTAGCATTTCTCCTATATAAGTATACTAAGTGCATTCCATAGAGGTTGTATTTTCTTACATGTTGCAAAAACATGTTGTATAGTTTCTGGCATATCATTACAAAAAGTACAGCAATCAGAGGTAGTAATTCTGATTTTCTTAAGATAATATTTAACAGGAAGAATTCTATGGAGAGTTCTATATTGTAACCAATTAAAAGTTGAATCGTTGGAAGTTCTAAAACATATTTTGAAAACATCCTGTACACAGAGATCATTTGGCAAAATATCACATAGCTCAGCGTTCATTTGTTGATAGCTGTAGGTACACAGTCATTGGAGGTTAAACATATGTATATATGCTTTGTTACTTTTTCTTTCAAAAACAATAGACTCATAATAAAATGGCATAAATGTAGTGCAGTCTCTCTTCAAAGTAGACTTATCAATAAACAAATATGTCAAGTATTTTGATATTGCACATATTACACTATTATATAACATTGGAGGTATCTATGAAAAATGGAATCTTTCAGTAAAATATATTCTTGATAATATGTTTCCATTTTCATTCAAAAAATAATTTTAACCCCTTTCATATACCAATCTTTGGTATAAACTAAGTTACATGCAATTTTTATATTAGAGGTGTACCACACAGGAATATTGAAAACATTCTTGGTATTTAATGAGCTTTTGATCATTTTCTTAGTATAGCAGAGCCAAGAATTAAAAACATCTTACCAAAAAAAATATTATTTCTTTAAACAACCATGCCTGATAGGAAATCATCACCAAAATCAATAAGATATTTTCCAAAGTCATTACCATTTATTTATTAAAAAAAAAGTCCATCCATGGTTTGTAGCCTTGAGTTAATTTCTTAATCCATGAACATTTAAGAGATGCCATAAAGTTAGAAATGTTAACCATTTTTAAACCACCTTTTAGATAATAGAGAGTAACAATTTATCTCATAACTTGGTCACACTTTGATTTCAAAATAAATTCAAACAGGCTCTTAAAAAGAAATTAAATGACATCTTGTTTTGGATTTGGAAGTGAAATAAACAAGTGGTTAAGTTTTGGAATAATCAAACTTTTTACAGCTGTGATGCGACCAATGGGAGTTAAAATTCTCCTCCTCTATTGTTGAATTCGAGAAAATACTTTTGGCAGTTGTTTGTTGTAATTTATTGATGTCATTTTATTTAAATCAACAGAAAATTTTATTCCAAGTAAATTAAAAGAAGTGGAGCCCCAATCAAGTTTCCAACGTGAATGGTGAAAAACTACGCTAGAAAATTTTTTGGAACCTATCCATACACTTTTTGTTTTAGAGCTGTTTATCTTCAAACCTGAAATTTGTGAAAAAAGTCTAAAGTATCAAGAGCTGCGAAAAGCGATATTGGTGAGCCATCTAAGATAAGTGAAGTATCATCTGCATACTGAGAAATTTTATGTTTATTGCCATTGACAATTATACCTCTAATATCAGTTTTCTTTTATGAGAATAGCTAAAATTTCTGCACATATCAAAAATAAGTCAGGAGCTACTGGGTCCCCCTGTCTACATCCTCTTTGGATTTGGAACTGTTCTGACAGGAAGCCACATTGTAAAACAGAAGCCTTAAAATCTTTGTTGAGAATCTTTATACAATTTATAATATTATTTCCAAAACCAAAGTATTCTAAAGCTTTGTATATAAAGGACACTTTCCGTTATAAAATGTGTGTCCTGTAAACATAAAATTGAATAACCCTTTTTTATTTAAAATTCAAAAACATCCATACGCTTTGTTATTGTAGATAAACCCTGGCAGTTAATCGTTGCAATTTTTATGCCATCACCTATTGTTTACTGTAAATATTAACAAAGCAAGCAACTCCCTACCTGATTGAATAACATATACACAGTAATCTCTCGCACATAGTTTTAATTTCCTTTTTACACCCTGGCATCTCACTTACACGTGTGTAAACAGTACTTTCAGTTTTTCAAACCGATCCCGAGGTAAATTGATGTTATAATGACTCCGCTATTATCGTTTGTTCAACTTATCACTTACTGTGTCCATGTTGTCAAATTTGTACCAGTGTCCCTCTTCGTCAAGCGCAAATACCTTTCCGTTGTAATACCATGCGGTCTGGATAAAAACTTTTTTGATTTTGCTGTTGGACCTGTTACGAATGATCTTCAATTTGTTTTAGGAATTTCGAAATTTGGCAATCACTGATCTGGGTCCTCTCTGGTTTCCGTTTGGAATACGGTGGATTTCGAGAATATCGGTAGGATCCAGGTCAAGGTTGATCGTATTCTTGAGAATGTGGCAGAGATCATGGCGCAGATTTTCATTAGGTTGTTTGGCCCAGTTTACAAACTTTAGGTTGTTTTTTTGCGAATATTGCTGAATCTGATTTGAAAGGACAAAAGCAGATTGAGATTTTATTTGACAATCTTTAAGAGAAGTTTGAAAGATTCTGATGTCTCGTGCTTGTGAATGTAGTTTTTCCTAAAGGCTTTCGAAATCCATATTGAACCCCTCTTCAATTTCTTTTGTTTTGTAGTTGAAATCTTTGTATTGTTTCTCTATTTTGGTTTCAAACTCTGTTTTGACATGGTCATTGACTGATTCTGTGAGATCTTTTTTTATTTATGAAATTATTTCCTTTTTAACTCATTTTTGAGCCCACTTATTATTACAGTCACTATATCTTTAATGTCAGACTTTTTCAACATTGTTTCCTTTATTTCCGTTAAACTATCCTGAATTGTTTTAATGAAGTCTGAATCGCCGTCTGGGGTTTGATCGCTACTGCTTGTTTTAGGTTTTTTGGGGGTGATTTTTGTCCGAGACCACTAGATTTCTAACTGATGAAGGCGCCGACTTTAAATTCAGCTGAACCAGGTTTTTTTTGTTTTATTTGGTCAGTCTCTGGGGTTTTGTCAACAGATTTTTTCTCACCCCTGTTTGCTACCCCCGTCTTGTCCGCTCGATCTCCCATTGTGAGCGACTACTCAGTTGTAACAAAAGCAAACAAAACACTTTCTTAGGCCGCTATACGCAGAAAACTTCTTTAAAAAATGTCACTGCTTGGAGAAATTGATAGCCTTGCAACATTTCTCCTTTTTCCGGGTACTTAGAAAGTCATGAATACCTATTTACAGTAGAATTCAGCGTAGCCGATAAATCTCCGTGTCACTCCATTACCGTCAAGTGACCGAAAAAAAATATGTCAGGATCAATATTGTTTCGCATCCTTGAAATAGTAGTTGAATCATCGTCCATTGTAATTTTGGAAATCTTGAACTATCTGTCTTTTAAAGACTTGGCTATATCAATAGCTAATGCAGACTCCATTGCTTTCGAATTGGTGTCTAAATGTTGATTACACTCATGATCATCGGAAAATACACATTCTCTGCAGTCCGTCGTTTTTAGGTCAAATGCAACAATTCCAATCATAGTGGCAGTTGCTTAAATATAGAATTCAGTACATATATATCAACACAGTATGTAAATTACTATATTATATTTAGTTGGGGTGGTGATTTAATTTATATACTAAGATTCAACCTTTGTACCTGATCGATTATTGTACGACCGGCCAATTCCTCGTTTCTGCCACCCTGCGTCAAATGTGATATTTTTTGGACATGTGTCATTTTCCTCATCTTTTCCGGACTTACTAAAATTTAGATGTTTTTTAAAATTCTTGATACCATGATGATATTAATCATTTAAAGACTAGAATTTGTTTGTTTGTTGGTTTTTGTGGGATTTGCGTATGGGTTATCAGTAAACTGTTTATTTGCTTACAGCATATAGTTCAGTAGAGGTTATCTACTACGGAAATACAAAATATCAATTTCAGACAAGTCCACAAATCAAAGTTGAATTATAATATCGATTTCAAAATTAAACCTCAAAACTTATCTGAACTAGAAATCACTCAATACATACGATGTCACGCTAGCCTCACTCAACAAAGCTTTGTCGCATGACTCCTTAGTATAGGTTTTGAGTGTTGAATCGATTTCATTTTCTCTAGCTCGCAGAGTGCTTGGGTGAATTGTTGGTAGATTTAAGGCTGTGAGAAAATTTGAAACCTGATACGGTCCAAGCCCTGCGTGATCCATTGCTAAAATATATAGATATAGTTTTTTGCTATCAACTACATTTTGAATATTATTTTATTATTTATTTTTATTTCTTTATTTTTCCATTAATTAAATGATTAATTAATGAAATTAATCAAACTATTTTTTTTAAATTTATTTATCATACCAACCTAGACCACACTTCGTGTTGACATCCCATATTTTCATTTCTTTGACCGTGTTTTCAGATCTATGTTGTTTGCGGGTATATATCTTAAGCTTTTTTTTGCATGACTGACATTCGATACATAATATGCTTCCTAGGCCGTAGAGTCGCTCTTTTTTTGCAACAATGTAGATAAAGTGGTGTAGAGCAGCTTTGACATGATTTCATTTGCTCTGCCAAATATCCCAGCTCTACAATTCTTCGTCCAAATCCAAATCCAAATTCTTCCTTGTTCTGATTTTTATTTTCCAAACAAGGAATTTTAAATTTTTTAGAAAACTGTGAATACCTTTTAAACCTTCCCGTCGAGATAAATTTACCCTTCTTGTCGCGCATAGTAGTAGGTGCCAAGTTTTTACAAAGCACTATGAATTTTACGATAATTACGCAAATATGACGTAATTTTAAACCTTATGTTATTTACATCAATATATGGTGGGGAAAATATATGACGTCACAAAGAGTATATATTCATTGTATTTCATCCGAATTCATTTAAGAGATCTTGACCTTAAGAAAGTTGTATGATTGATGATTGTAATAGAGTTATAAAAAATATATATTTTGTGCCAGGAGATTTCGAGTAATGTTTACTCGAATTATTAGTGGTTTGAAAAAAAAATTGTCAGAGAGGTAGACGTACCTGTAAGGTTAGCTGGTAGTTGACAGAAGTTGACGGGAAAATATAATCATTAATGTGTAAGGGAGAGTTAACAAGACTAAAATGCAATTGTACTAATGATGAGGGATGCAAAATTGACTTTATGGATTGTTGAGAAAGGATGAAGAGAGAGAGAGTAACTTGTACCATTTTAACTGTTATGTAAGGGGGCGTGAGCGAAAGCAAGATCTTTTTGAATGATTTTTTTCGGCCAAAATTGGGTTGTTGTTTTTTTTTGTCTTTTACCTTGTTGCATAACTGTTAATAAATAAATCTTGATTGTTACATTAAACTCAAAGTTAGCTAACACTTGCATAATGGCACTGTTTTAATTAGGAAGTACATTATGTTAAGTAAATTCTGTATTGGTAAGATATAATAAATGATTACCTTACTTACTACATACGTAATACAAGTTAGGCAGCTCTCTCGACAACAAAATAGGCTGCGCCTAAGAACAGTTCCTGATTAAGGGTGCAATATAGTTTTCCTGTGGTCCTTAATTCAGTTAATATGTTAAAAATGTTTAATCTCAGGCATTGTTTCTGTTAACTGTTATGACTAATGACGCTTTATGTATTTTCTACGTAATAATTTTTCTATCATTTGTAGGAATGTGCCGCGGATTAATTCAAGATATGTGAAAGTGTTGGCTGTTCTAGTGATATGCCTAATCGTATTCTTGCTGCACCATACCTCTGTACGCATGAACGATAGACCATTGAGATATGAAGAGATTTTGAGACAGTCCTCGTGCATTTTAGATAACATTATGATTAGCCGAAAAGATATTACCCTTAAAATGCCTAGAGAAGTGAAAGAAGTAGTTTCTTTATGGCCAAACACAACAAAAGACAACTGTATCACAAATATCAGATTAAAACCACAAAGAGAGTTTAGTACCCATGCAAATTACTCTTTTCACGCATGTGTCGAAAGAAATAGGGATGTCAAAAGAATACACGAAGCCTCTATCAAAAGAATAAACGTAAACAAAGACATAACAACTTCGTATTTCGGTGTATTCAAAATGAGAGCAGCGCCCACCATCATCGAAATAGGTGGATATTTGGGAGTCATGATGCCGAAACTGATGAAAGCAACAGGGGCTAAACGGTATGTCGCACTGGAGCCTGTACCTAGTTTTTATCAAAACTTTACTGAGAAGATCAAAATGCTACAACTGAATTCAACGGTCAAAGCCTACAACTTTGGCCTCGCTGCAACTCAGAAAGAGCTACAAATACCCATCAATTCTGATGCTACGTCGATGCTTAAAGACAAGATAGGGAAAGACAGAAAAACAGAAACAATCAAGATATATAGAGCGATTGACTTCTTTGTAAAGATTGGTTTAGGATGTAATTCATTGAGTCTTTTGACCATTAATTGTGAAGGATGTGAATTTGACGTCATAGAAATGTTGACGTCAACATCGCTTATTGATAACATTGAATATATACAGTTTCAGCCACACCGTAGTGTGTTTGCCGATGATAGGACATATATATGTAGGTACTGTCGCCTTCGACAGCTTCTTGCGAGGACACATGAAATAGGATATGAGTTCCCAAACGTCTGGGAGGCATGGAAAAGAAAAGACATAGTTCCTTGATCACCTTTTATAATGTTTGTATTTTTATTGCAAAATAAAATGATGTACTTAAAGTTGTTTGGTTGATTTATTCGGCTATAAAAGTATCAAATAATTTTCAATATGAACCAATTATATTAAAAAACCTACAGATATTCACCTTCTTACACCAGCAGAATCGATGTCTTTAAAGTGTTAGAAATATTCAAAGTAAAGAAAACCAATTTATAGACCTTTTTGTTATTGCTTTGCTTCTTTTTCTCTATTTTTATTTTTGTTTCTGACACTTTTTCTCAAAAACGCTTCAGCCTATTTCGATGAAATTTTCGGATTTTACTCTAGACAAAATTTGAAAGAAAATCGTCGATCATTTTTTGATTGTCACTTCAGGTCCCGAGATATTGAAGAATTCATTTTTTCGCTTTTTCACGATTTTATCTCAAAAAATATTAAAATTAGAATTTTGAAATTGTCAAGGATGGTAAAGAGTCATCAGCCGCACTGCCCTTTGCGTATCCGAATGTCCGCCGTTGCTTCCGGTCGTCACCGGAATGAAACAAAAAATCCATAATTTTCAACTTTTTTGTTTTGAAATATTTTTTTGTTTTTTTTCGAAAGAGAAATAAATAATAATAAATGCAGAATATGAAATTTGTTTTAAAGTCGATCCATGCATTCTCGAGATTTTGGGCTTTAAAGTTTTGAAGCGAGAGTTCCCGTGGCGTATTTGGTAGATTGATGGACTTGTGCCCAGGGGACTCGGGTTAAGCCCCCGAGTGCCGAATGTTTTTTTCTCCCTTAAGAGTGTTTCGATTAACGATTTTATCTTTGAGATAATGGATTTTAATATTTTCCGTTTTAAATTTTATCAAAAATCAAAATAATAGCGCCTTTATTTCCAGTACAAATAGAGAGCTCGTTTTAAAATACCGTCGAATTTCACACTTGAAGACAATTTTGTTTCTGTCAGTAGGTCTCTAAATTCAGACGCCCGTCGCTTCGCCGGCATCTAACATGCCGCCAAAGCACCCATGCAGTACGACCGCATTAGAGCTTGCCGAGTCGCTTTATCGGTATCAAAGAAATGCCGCCATCTCAATTACTGTATGCGCACAACATTTAGCGATTGCGGGTTGTAAATAACCGTTGTCCTAACAAAATACCCAAGTTTCAATTATTCTACATGACTTTCAAAGGAGAACTGTTTAGTATTTATTCATATAGATAGATGCATGCACGCATGCATGTAGACATGCGTGTATTGATAAGTGTTGTTTTTATATTGATTATCTGAAAATTGTTAGTCACAGATTATTTACATGTTTTAATTGTACATTTACTTCCTCAACTCTCTCTCTCTCTCTCTTTCTCTCTCTCTCTCTATCCCGATATTTTAAGGTGCATTCAAACGGAAGACCTCTCGTGGCTCGCTTCGAGATCGCGTCTAGTTAAGGTCTTCCTTTTCAAACGGAGGACTTTATAGTGATTGTAATATTTTTAGATGGAGGCTGTATAACATCCTCCGTATATTGTGATTGTCTTGCCCATGACGTCAAAAAATGAGGATTCCTGAAGCACCATCTAGCGGTGAACGAAATAATGAATAATTATGAGATTCAATGAATACAGTTTGTGAGCTTCTTTGTCTCTATCCTATGGCGTTCGCTCATTATCTATTAATCCCCCGCTTAGACGTATTTTTCTTTATAGCTGCACCCCCCCCCCCCCGCATCTATTGATTCTTAGGTAGCAAGGAACAGTTTCGGATAATGTACCCGTTTCGGATAAAGTACCCATCAACATTATTGTCAAATTGAGAGTTGCTGTACTTGAGTGTTGCTAAAATTCATGAAATTATTTTTAATGATTATTATTAGTTAAAGGGATGTCTCTTGTTGAAATTGGTATGCAATATCTAGACCCCTAATTTTAAGTACGAGAGAATCAGAATTAAAATGTAAAACTTGCGGCTATGACTGTTGTGTTGACTTTGCACAGGGAAATTGCAAGTTACAGACGGAGGTAAAATAACACGAAAAGTAGGTGGATGGGACATAGTAAACTTAACATTGGTAAGTTCCTGACATGTGATAGTGCAACATGCACGCGATACGGAATGTCAACCTTGCAGGGGATTAGCTGGGGGAGGTCTAAAAAGTTGAAAAATCGTGAAAAATAGGGGAAATATAAAATGGTCGAAATCTCAGGAAAAACAGTATGTAGAAAATTTTACACGTTCTAACTAGCAATTTTCCTCTGAAATTAGCGATTGGCCTTATAAGGAGTGAATTAAAGGTATTTGTGCTGAAAGGGCACTGAGGAAATTCTAGTTACACAGTTCCAAAGACACACATCCCCTGGCTACAGTGAATTGTATCAAAACAACTGTCCCCTGGTATTTTCAGATTTCTCATTTTACTGTAATTTTTAAGGATATTGTACCAAAAAGAGCGTTTTTTGTGAAAATGGATGATTTTGTTTTGGTGATAGATGTCATTTCATGATTTTTAGCAAATATATACCAGGGGAGTAACCCACTCTTAGATGTGTAGAATGGCCGCCACTAGAGTAAATTGGGTTATAAAGTAGATAGTTCCTATCGTGGTGACAATTATAAGACAATTATAAGAATTAATACTTTAAAACAGTTTAAATCGATTTAATCATAAAATTTATAAATTTGCAAAAATTTTGTTGTCTGATTTTATAAAATAACCTTAAACAACCTCACCTATATATCTCATTTTAAAAAATCATTTTTTTTCTTTCAAATGAGTTTACATGTAGACAAATGCAATTACCATAGTATACAACATGTCAAAGAACCCAAGTTTCTGCTCCTTTCTGTCCAAAGTGATATTTTAGATGTATTTACATAGTTATGAAAATCACTCCCCCCTTTCCATTGTCTCTATTAACATTACATGTAGGATATGTAAATGTACATTTGCCTTGAAATAACATCTGCTATGATAATTACTTTTGAAATAAACAAGAAACAACATATTTTTACCTTATTTATTGTATATATGCATCAACAATGTAGAAAAACATGTAAAATTTTATCATTTTTAATGAAGTTTTCATCCGCTTCCAGCTACCTGGGTGTGTTTGAATTTTATTTTAATTTAAGGCAGGCACCACACTTGTAGGTCTTACTGTTTTAGCATGGTTAGAAGGAGACTAGAAACCAGAATAGAAAAGATATTCACCAAATATGAGTGTTAGCCTACTTTTCCTTGGAAACAAGAAATCACATTCGAGCGGAATGTCTATTTGTGATTAAAATGCTAGAAATCATCCAATATACCAAAAAAAAAAAGATCAATTTTTAGCATCAGTGATGATTGTTTTCAAATATATATGAGATATGAATTAAGAAAATTGCCACAAGTGTCATAATATTATGTAACGGATTTCAAACTAAAGCTTGTATGAAAATCAAAAGATAGGGAGAGGGTATACATGTAAGGGTATTTCTAAGTGATGTGATGCTTTTTTTCTGGTAATATCATGTAGATGTATGTAATATTCAAAAAGGTTTTTTATTAAAGGAATTTGAACAACGATTGACCTCTAACAGATTATTTAAAATGTTTCACTGAAGGAGTACCCTATGATTCTGTGTTAAATAGAGGAAGTGGTGGGTTCACTTATATGGCCATAATTTTTGATAAATCTCAATGGAAAAAAAAGAAAAGTAGAAAATTTTACACGTTCTGACTACTAGACCCCCATTAGTCTCTTATTTGAGGGGCCTGTCCCTTGTTTTGTATTATATGAGAGTCCTTATGATTTTTAACATAAATCGTTCAACAAGTGTTTATATTTTTTCTTCAAAATTCACTTCCTTTTGTCCGTTTCCTGTCCCTGGACAAAAACTTTTGTCACGTTGAGATCTCAGAAACGGTTAACACTTGAAAATTCAAACTTTGTAGGATCATAGATCTATGTATTTAGATATGTTTAAAATATTTTTTTTGATCCAGCGTAACTTCCCGTCGTCACAGAAAGTACTCCAACTTTTTTTTTTAATTATTGTCATTTTACATTAAAGTATAATTTCAGTATTAAGGATACCATATGTCATGTATTCATTATTAAATAAACAAATAAATTCTACCTCCGATGAGACATATCAAATGTCTTAATTAACTTTTATTCAATTTTTGTACCCACGAAATGTCATATTTCATATGTATATCAGTATAAAACCTTACATGTGTCATCTATACAATGTTATATAAACAAAAAACTCTATTTCCGGTGAGATGTCTCAAAAATCTCAGGTAGCTTTCTTTTTCAAATTTTCTATCCTCGAGATCTCAGAAACTGTAAGTTATTACGACATGAAACTTTTTATGCATGATAGACATTTGATTGAAAATGTGTTTATCGGTTTAATTTTGTCAATCGTCACTACCGTTTCTTACCGGAAGGGTTCAAACATGTCAAGTTTTTAATAAGTTTAACTGATTTTCGTTAATGCTTTAGTTAGCCTGATAAACAATCATTAGAAACTTGTGCAAAAATTACAAACTTTTCATTGAGTAATTCCGTTGTCCTTTTCTGGTCTCAAGATATAAAACCTAAGAGATATTAGGTTTGCAGAGACTTGATCAACCAAACTTTAAGGAAAGATAGACCTACGTATGTAGATATGATTTACATGTTTTGTTAGACTCGGCGTTACTTCCGCTCGTCGCAGGAAGTACTTCAACAAACTGATTTCTTTTTTCATTCTCTTTGTTTTACATGGAAGTAAGCTCCAAAAATTTTCTTTACAATTAATATTATATCCATGATTTTTTTCTTCTACATGAAAAAAGCAATTTCTTAAGATGAATAAATGTATATAAGAACGGAATACCTTTTTGTTGCAATGTGATCACAAACAAATTTGAAAACAATAACTGTTAATTATAAAAATATTTTCATTTAGATTCTTTAGAAATGGAATCCATAAAGAAAGTTTTCTTTGTCCTTGGCTTCTCTGTTCTGCTTGGCATAATTTTGTTTGGACTTTACGCAACCCCAGAAGAAAGAGGATTTGTTTACATTGCTCCCACAATCAAGAGAAATACAACTATTAATACACATGGCACGTTATCCAATGTCAAAAACGGTTCTCTGGATACTAAGACGTGGGTAATTTTATGGTATAACATTCCATTTTATTTAAGGCCCTATGTAAAGTATTCTAAAACGAAAAAATGTGAACATGTAGGATCAAACTGTGTTATATCAACGGATAACTCTGATCTCCATAACAGTAGTGTTGTGATCTTCACACATTCACCTCTACCAGGTTCTCCTCCTCTGAAAAATAAATCCCAGATCTGGATGTTTAATACTCTGGAAAACAAAGCTTTTACACAGAGGCCAAATACCGCCTGGAAAAATAAATTTGAATGGATCATGTCTTATCGAAGAAATGCCGACGTTCCAAGACCGTATGGTAAAATCATAAGACTGAACAGAAGTTTAGAAAAAAATTATTCTGAGATTTTTCGACAAAAGACAAAATTCGGTGCTTGGATGTCTGGTCACTGCCCTGTTCCATCTCGTCGTGAAGAATATATTGAACAATTGCAGAAGTACATACAAGTTGACACGTTTGGAGCATGTGGAAAGAAAAAGTGTGGGGTTCGAACTGTGCTTAAAAATGATTGTTTGACGAATCTTGCTAAGGAATATAAGTTTTATTTTTCCTTCGAGAATAACATTTGTAGAGATTATTCCACAGAAAAGGTGTTTAACTTATATAAATATGATTTCAACCTTAGCATCATACCGGTTGTAAATGGTCCACCCCAAGCAAGTGAATATTTACCTAAGGGAACCTTTTTAAGCACATTGGATTATACTTCTCCGGAGGCGTTGGCAAAAAAGCTCAAAGAAATCGGATCAAGTGAAAATTTATATACTAAATATCTGAAAGAAAAAGATAAATATTATTCATTGGATGAACCTGAGATTTTTCGAGAAGCG